>CM065367.1:572500-935000 GCA_033032245.1 Poecilia picta
TTACTAAATTGCCCTCATGTTTTAACAATACTCATAATTACAAAATATCAGAATCTAGAAAAGTCCAGATCTAAAAGTTGTTTTTGCTAACATATGACCATAATCCTAAAGTCATATAACAGCAATTCATTAAAATCCAGAAATGCTCTCATAATTATCTAAACTTTCATATATTACTCAATTATCTTGTTCTGAAATAATTATTTGATGCAGATTATTCTCATATTCCATAAATGCTGAAATGTCCCTATAAATGGATTTTCTCATAATTTAGATACATGTCCAAAATTGGACAATAGTGTCCATGTCCTAAAATGTCTGACGCTAAGACACCATTCGTGTTGTCTGAACCAAACACGAAAAATGTTCTTAGAATTTAAATACTATTTACAATCTAGAACAAAACCTAGATTGTTTTGTGTGGTCCAATATTGTCTAGAAAACTACAAATAGGATTTGATGATCCCTCATAATGGTCTTTTTTTGGTCGATTGTTTTGTGTTTGGTTGTTTTGGGCCTGTTTTCCTCTCTCGTCTGGACGTCACGTCGACCTAAACTCGTCTTCTTGGGGACACAAACTTTAAGGGGGTCCGGCTCCATGGACGTATTGATGGACATGATGGACATTTCACCGCAGCAGGTTGCCTTGGCGACGGCGTCGCTGTTGGCTCTCGGCCTGCTGTGGGTGGTTCTGTCTGTCTGGTGTGTGTTCATGTCTGAGTGGGTCGGTTCCGCCTCGGAGCGGCGGACATGAATGTGCGTCACCTCTTCACCTCCATCATGTGTGTGTGGAGCTGGGTGGACAGCTGGAGCAGAGAGTGTGTGGGCAGCAGCTCAGACTCACTGAGAGGCAGAAAACTGGAATAATTTGCTCTCCTCTTCCTGCTCTCATCCTCCATCAGGGTTTGCAAGAAGAAACAAGAAACTTCTGCTGAAATCTCTTGGCAATTAAACGACTTACTTTATAAACATTATTTATTCAGTGTAATGAGAATCTGCTCAGAGAATTAATCTAAATAAAAACCTGTTTGAGCAACACAGGAGGATGGACATGAAGCCGCAGTCATATGTTTGATGATCTCAATGTTTTGGTGTCCAAGACGAAAACTTCTACTGTGGTTCTAGTACATGAAGACTCTTTAAAATGATCATATGAGCTTCAAACTGACTGGAAACCAGTGACCTGAATGTGACACAGGTCTGGTTCCAGCCTGAAGGCCTGAGGCGAATTGTAGGGAGGTTAGATTAGCCTGATGAAGTCCAGGGAGGGGCTAATGAGATCAGGGCGGAGCCTGTGAAGATGTGGGCGGAGCCTGTGAAGATGTGGGCGGAGCCTGTGAAGATGTGGGCGGAGCCTGTGAAGATGTGGGCGGAGCCTTGAAGATGTGGGGAGGAGCCTGTGAAGATGTGGGGAGGAGCCTGTAGAGTTGTGGTGGAGCCTGTAGAGTTGTGGGCGGAGCCTGTGGAGTTGTGGTGGAGCCTGTAGTTGGCGACTGTGGAGTTGTGGGTGGAGCCTGTAAGGCGAGTGTGTGGCGGAGCCTGTGGAGATGTGGGGAGCCTGTGAGATGTGGGCGAGCCTTGAAGATGTGGGCGGAGCCTTAGAGTTGGGCGGAGCCTGTGAAGATGTGGGCGGAGCCTGTGAAGATGTGGGCGGAGCCTGTGAAGATGTGGGCGGAGCCTGTGAAGATGTGGGCGGAGCCTGTGAAGATGTGGGGGAGCCTGTGAGATGTGGGCGGACCTGTGAGTTGTGGGGGAGCCTGTAGAGTTGTGGGTGGAGCCTGTGGAGTTGTGGTGGAGCCTGTGGATGTTGTGATGTGGGCGGAGCCTGTGAGATTGTGGGTAGGAGCCTGTGAGTTGTGGGTGGAGCCTGTGGAGATTGTGGTGGAGCCTGTGAAGATGTGGGGAGGAGCCTGTGAGATGTGGGTGGAGCTGTGGATGTGGGTGGAGCCTGTGGAGATGGATGTGGGTGGAGCCTGTGAAGATGTGGGCGGAGCCTGTGAAGATGTGGGGAGGAGCCTGTGGAGTTGTGGTGGAGCCTGTGGAGTTGTGGGCGGAGCCTGTGGAGTTGTGGGTGGAGCCTGTGAAGATGTGGGCGGAGCCTTGGAGATGTGGGCGGAGCCTGTGGAGATGTGGGCGGAGCCTGTGAAGATGTGGGGCGGAGCCTTAGAGTTGTGGGCGGAGCCTGTGAGTTGTGGGCGGCCTGTGAAGATGTGGGCGAGCCTGTGAGATGTGGGCGGAGCCTTGAATATGGGGAGCTGTGATGTGGGTAGGAGCCTGTGAAGATGTGGCGGAGCCTGTGGAGTTGTGGGTGGATCCTGTAGAGTTGTGGGCGGAGCCTGTGAAGATGTGGGCGGAGCCTGTGAAGATGTGGGTGGAGCCTGTGAGATGTGGGTGGAGCCTTAGAGTTGTGGGTGGAGCCTGTAGAGTTGTGGGTGGAGCCTGTGGAGTGTGTGTGGAGCCTGTGGAGTTGTGGGTGGAGCCTGTGGAGTTGTGGGCGGAGCCTGTGAAGATGTGGGGGAGCCTGTGAGATGTGGGTAGGAGCCTGTGGTGTGGGTGGAGCCTGTAGAGTTGTGGGTGGAGCCTGTAGAGTTGTGGGTGGAGCCTGTGGAGTTGTGGGTGGAGCCTGTGGAGTTGTGGGTGGAGCCTGTAGAGTTGTGGGTGGAGCTGTGGAGTTGTGGGTGGAGCCTGTAGAGTTGTGGGTGGAGCCTTTGGAGTTGTAGGGTGGTTTAACTTCAGCAGGTCTTCATCACTGTCTAGACGTCACAACACGTTAGTCATTTGTGACATAATTCACCTGATTTATACATTTAACTTTAATAACTCAACATGGAATATTTAAATCTAAATTGCAGCTCAGTAATTTATGTTTTTTTAAAATTGCATTTTAATTTAATGTACAACAAATTATTAAAAAATTTGTGTTAAAATATTGTTGATATTTCCAAAAAAATATTTAATATAAATATTTTAAATATTTATTTTAAAAATACAAAATAAAAACATTCAAAATAATTTTATATTCTGAGAAGAAATTAGACAGCAATAAAGCATTAAAGTAAAAGGAATAGTTTAATTTTCAGCTCTGAAATGATGACGTTGCTCCTCTTCATGGCTGAGCTTCATTCAGCTCATGACTGGCAGCCGGGGGCGGGACTTAGCTGCTGGCTCTGCCTCTGATTGGCTGCGGACTCAGAGAAAATGCGCATTGAGAGAGAGGAGGAGGAGGAGGAGGAGGAGGGTAAACAGTGTCTAACAGTTCAGTCTGAGGAAGAGGCGGAGGACTGAGATCACCTGAAGAAGACGAGGGATGGATCCTCCTGCAGGAGGAAGAGGAGGAGATCAACAGCTGAGGAAGAGGAGAAGCGATTGTGTCAGATTCAGGGCGGATCAGGAGAAACTTTCCTCCTCTGTCTCCCCCCCTCCCTCCCCCCTCCCTCCCTCCCTCTCTCTCTCCGTCTGACTGTGTGGGCGTGCTCGCTCGCCCCGGCCTCCCTCTCTCTCCTCCGGGTTTTAGCCGCTGCTGATGCGTCTCCTTCGTCACACGTTTACTTGCAGTCCAGGGATTTCCTCGCCGCCGCTCCGCGTCGGGTGATCGAGGCGTCGCATCGCCGTGGTAACCGCCTGGCTGGACCGCCGGCGCCGCGCCGCGTCCGGGTCGGCTTCACGAGACGGGAGGAAGAGGAGGAAGAGGAGGCTCCTCCAGAAAGTCTGATCAAACCTTTCATACGTCATCGATCAGGAGGAACGATCTCTGCACCAAACGAACCCACAAATCAAACGTCTCTAAAACAGAATCTGATTCATTTCTGCCTCATCACTGGAATTAAAGCCATTAAATATTTTTATTCTCGTTGAAGAAACAGAAACATTTCGGCTCCGAAACCAGAAGTTTGAAGGAGTTTCCTCTAGAACAGATCTGGAAGCTTCTGGACCGACCCAGAACCGGGTCCATCAGAACCTGTAACGGCTCCTCCAGACTGTGTTCCCACACCATTCGGATCAGAACCGCTCCGCCTCCATTCGGACCCGAGTCGACCCGGATCAGCCATGATCGGAGTCAACAGCATTCACTCGTCGGGTCGGAACCGTTCGCGCTCGCTGTGCTCCGTCCGGAGCGGCGCCAGCCGCGAGTCCAGGGAGTCGGACTTCCGGTACCCGCGGGCGCCCCGGTCCCGGTCCCTGAAGCCGCTGGCGTTTCCGGACCTGCTGGGCAAGAGCCAGGACCGGCAGCAGCACCCGCAGAACCGCAACAAGAAGGTAGAGCCAGAACCAGCAGGTCCAGAACCTACAAATCTGAATTTACACATTTACGTTTCTGGGCTGAATTTTCTAGTTGAAATTATACCTAAAATAATTAAAAAGTGAAGGTTTTATTAAATATTTCAGGTTTTTAGAGCTGCATGTTGCCCTGCAGCCACCAGGGGCAGCGACTCCCCTGCTGCCTACAGACCAGCAGCAGTTCATGGGAGAAGAAATTAATCAATCTGGTCTGATAAGAAATTAATCTGACTTTAGCTTTGGATTCTGGCCCAAATTTCAGCAATAATTTGATTAATTAACTAAACACATTAATAAACACGTTAAGATGTTAATTAGCATCTTAACATGTTATCAGCATATTATTCTCATCTTTTATATTGGACTGGAATAATTTAAAAGTGTTTCTGGCTGTGAATCGAAGCGGCTCTGCTGGCTCAGAAAGTCCAGATGTGACCGTCTGGTCTGCAGCTCTACTGCCACCTGCAGGCCGGAGGTGGCGCTGCGTTTAGATGTGACCCTCTGGTCTGCAGCTCTACTGCCACCTGCAGGCCGGAGGTGGCGCTGCGTCTAGATGTGACCCTTTGGTCTGCAGTCTACTGCCACCTGCAGGCCGGAGGTGGCGCTGCGTTTAGATGTGACCCTCTGGTCTGCAGCTCTACTGCCACCTGCAGGCCGGAGGTGGCGCTGCGTTTAGATGTGACCCTTTGGTCTGCAGCTCTACTGCCACCTGCAGGCCGGAGGTGGCGCTGCGTTTCCTCCCAGCAACACGTGTTCCTCTGGGCCACACCTGATTGGACGATTATTACATCTGCCATTCAAAGTTGTTTTTTTAATATTACTTGTTTAAGTGTTGAGTTTAAATATTTCTAGCTTAATTGCCATTAGCTGAAATGTCATTAGCTTTCTTCTCTGGTATTGAAGTTTCACATATTTATTCAGTTTCACAGCTTTCTCTCTCTAAGTTATAATAATCTCAGGCAGGTGGTGACTTTGTCGGTGTCTCCTAAATGTCTCCTTCCGTGTCTTTAGCGCAGAAGGTCAGGTTACATTTCCAGGTAAGGAAATTTAGTTTACAGTAGCAGTTTTTCAGAAATGTGTGGAGCGTTAAATGTTAGACCCAGAATCTTGGTTTCTGAAGTGATGTGAAGCTGGCAGAAAACTTGAAAACCAACAAAAAGGAAAATTATCAATACGAGATGATTGAAACTGACCTCCATGTTTGGTCAGATGAGACCTCAGCGGTCTGGAACCAGTCCAGAACAGTTCTGGTTCTGGTTCTGGTTCTGGCCACTCACCCTCTCCTCTCTGTTCTCCGTCCTGGAGTTCTGGTGAGTGGCGCCCCCTCTGGACCCAAACAGGAACTTTAGCTGATGTTCAATAAAACATCTGGTCCGTTGGACACCAGAACCGGGTCTGACACTTTGCTGAAGAACTAACCCGACCTGTACGATCGGTCCGGTCATACAGGGGACCAGAACCCTCCATTTGTCTGACCGTGTTCCTGTCCTGGTTCCTGTACTGGTTCCTGTCCTGGTTCCTGTCCTGTCCTGGTTCCTGTCCTGGTTCCTGTCTTGGTTCCTGTCTTGGTTCCTGTCCTGTACTGGTTCCTGTCTTGGTTCTGTCCTGTACTGGTTCCTGTCCTGGTTCCTGTCCTGGTTCCTGTCCTGGTTCCTGTCTTGGTTCCTGTCCTGGTTCCTGTCCTGGTTCCTGTCTTGGTTCCTGTCTTGGTTCCTGTCCTGGTTCCTGTCCTGGTTCCTGTCCTTGGTTCCTGTCCTTGGTTCCTGTCCTGGTTCCTGTCTGGTTCCTGTCCTGGTTCCTGTCCTGTCCTGGTTCCTGTCCTGGTTCCTGTCTGGTTCCTGTCCTGGTTCCTGTCCTGGTTCCTGTCCTCGGTTCCTGTCCCGGTTCCTGTCCTTCTGGTTCCTGTCCGGTTCCTGTCCGGTTCCTGTCCTGTCCGCTGGTTCCTGTCCGGTTCCTGGTTCCTGTCCTGTCCTGGTTCCTGTCCGGTTCCTGTCCTGGTTCCTGTCTTGGTTCCTGTCCTGGTTCCTGTCCTGGTTCCTGTCCTGGTTCCTGTCCCTGGTTCCTGTCTGGTTCCTGTCCTGGTTCCTGTCCCGGTTCCTGTCCCTGGTTCTCCTGTCCTGTTCCTGTCCCGGTTCCTGTCCCGGTTCCTGTCCCTGGTTCCTGTCCTTGGTTCCTGTCTTGGTTCCTGTCTTGGTTCCTGTCCTTGGTTCCTGTCCTGCCTGGTTCCTGTCCCGGTTCCTGTCCGGTTCCTGTCTTGGTTCCTGTCCTGGTTCCTGTCCTGGTTCCTGTCTTGGTTCCTGTCCTGGTTCCTGTCCTGGTTCCTGTCCTGCGGTTCCTGTCTGGTTCCTGTCCTGGTTCCTGTCCTGGTTCCTGTCCTGGTTCCTGTCTTGGTTCCTGTCTTGGTTCTCCTGTCCTGTCCTGGTTCCTGTCCTGGTTCCTGTCTTGGTTCCTGTCCTTGGTTTCCTGGTTCCTGTCTGGTTCCTGTCTTGGTTCCTGTCTTGGTTCCTGTCCTGTTCCTGGTCCTTGGTTCCTGTCTTGGTTCCTGTCCTGGTTCCTGTCCTGCCCCGTCCTGTCCTGGTTCCTGTCCTGGTTCCTGTCTTGGTTCCTGTCTTGGTTCCTGTCCTGGTTCCTGTCCTGTCCTGTTCCTGTCCTGGTTCCTGTCTTGGTTTCCTGTCCTTGGTTCCTGTCCTGTCTGGTTCCTGTCCTGGTTCCTGTCCTTGGTTCCTGTCTGTTCCCTGTCCTGGTTCCTGTCCCTGGTTCCTTTTCTGGTTCCTCTGGTCCTGGTTCCTGTCCGGTTCCTGTCCGGTTCCTGTCCCTGGTTCCTGTCCTGGTTCCTGTTCCTGGTTCCGTTCTGGTCCTGTCCTGTACTGGTTCCTGTCCGGTTGTCCTGTCCTGGTTCCTGTCCTGGTTCCTGTCCCGGTTCCTGTTCTGGTTCCTGTCCTGGTTCCTGTCCCGGTTCCTGTCCCGGTTCCTGTCCTGTCCTGGTTCCTGTCGCCCGGTTCCTGTCCCGGTTCCTGTCCGGTTCCTGTCCGGTTCCTGTCCCGGTTCCTGTCTCTGGTTCCTGTCCTGGTTCCTGTCTGGTTCCTGTCCCGGTTCCTGTCCTGTCCTGGTTCCTGTCTTCGGTTCCTGTCTTGGTTCCTGTCCTGGTTCCTGTCGCCTGGTTCCTGTCCGGTTCCTGTCTTGGTTCCTGTCTTGGTTCCTGTCTTGGTTCCTGTCCTGTATCTGGTTCCTGTCTGGTTCCTGTCTGGTTCCTGTCTCGGTTCCTGTCCTGGTTCCTGTCCGGTTCCTGTCCTGGTTCCTGTCCCGGTTCCTGTCCTGGTTCCTGTCTTGGTTCCTGTCCTGGTTCCTGTCCGTCCTGGTCCTGTCCTGGTTCCTGTCTGTTCCTGTCTGGTTCCTGTCCTGGACCTGGTTCCTGTTTGGTTCCTGTCCTGGTTCCTGTCTGGTTCCTGTTCTGGTTCCTGTCCCGGTTCCTGTCCTGGTTCCTGTCCTGGTTCCTGTCCTGGTTCCTGTCTTGGTTCCTGCCCTGGTTCCTCTGTCCGTCCCGGTTCCTGTCCTGTCCTGGTTCCTGTCCCGGTTCCTGTCCCGGTTCCTGTCCTGGTTCCTGTCTTGGTTCCTGTCCTGGTTCCTGTCCCGGTTCCTGTCCTGTCCTGGTTCCTGTCTTGGTTCCTGTCTTGGTTCCTGTCCTGTCCCGGTTCCTGTTCTGGTTCCTGTCCTGGTTCCTGTCCTGGTTCCTGTTCTGGTTCCTGTCCCGGTTCCTGTCCTGGTTCCCGCTCTGACCCGGTTCTGCTCTGACCGCCGGTTCTGTCGCTCTCTCTGCGACGCTGTACAGCTCCATCCGGAACGAGAAGCTGCAGTGGACCATGTGAGTGTAAAATGTTTCCTCGTTTCGCTCTCACTCTCTCGGTCAAGAGGCTGTTGCCATGGCAACCGCTTCTCTGCCTGCTGTAATTACAGGTCAGCATCGCGTCGCCCCGGCAACGCGTGTGTGTCTCATGGCTGATCACCACCAATCAGAACCAATCAGAACCAGAACACACTCAGGACCCAAACAGAACCGGGTCCTGATGATGACTGACCCAAACTCTTCGTCTTGCAGTGACGAAGAGGAGCTGAGGAAGTCGGAGCTGGCGGACGGCCGCACAGACTCCGCCTCCCAGACCATGCGGCGCGTCGCCGGCGGCAACCCGCTGGTGGGCGTCGCCCAGCAGGCCGACGGCGAAACGTACAAGAGCGGCTTCCTGGTGCGGAAGGTCCACGCCGACCCGGACGGGAAGAGAAGTACGGCCGCCTTCACCTCCTGCTGCTGCTCCTGCTGCTCTGCTGCTCCTGCTGCTGCTGCTCCTGCTCTGCTGCTCCTGCTCTGCTCTCCTGCGCTGCTGCTGCTCTGCTCCTGCTGCTCTGCTGCTGCTCCTCCTGCTGCCTGCTGCTGCTCCTCCTGCTGCTGCTGCTCCTGCTGCTCCTGCTGCTGCTCTCTCCTGCTGCTGCTGCTCCTGCTCCTGCTGCTGCTGCCTCCTGCTGCTCCTGCTGCTGCTGCTCCTGCTGCTCCTCGCTGCTGCTGCTCTGCTGCTGCTCCTCCTGCTGCTGCTGCTGCTGCTGCTTCTCCTGCTGCTGCTGCTCTCTCCTGCTCTGCTGCTGCTGCTGCTGCTGCTGCTTGCTGCTGCTTCTCCTGCTGCTGCTTCTCCTGCTGCTGCTGCTCTGCTGCGCTCCTGCTGCTGCTGCTGCTGCTCCTCCTGCTGCTGCTGCGTGCTGCTGTGCTGCCTGCTGCTGCTGCTCCTGCTGCTTCTCCTGCTCGCTGCTGCTGCTCCTCCTGCTGCTGCTGCTGCTGCTGCGCTCCTCGCCTGCTGCTGCTGTTTGCTGCTGCTGCTGCATGCTGCTGCTGCTGCTGCTGCTGCTGCTCCTCCTGCTGCGCTGCTGCTCCTCCTGCTGCTGCTGCTCCTCCTGCTGCTGCTCCTGCTCCTCCTCTTGACTCCATGTTGTTTCTGTTTCAGCTCCGCGGGGGAAGAGAGGCTGGAAAACCTTCTACGCGATGCTGAAGGGTCTGGTCCTCTACCTGCAGAAGGTGAGACACCATCAGAACCGCCGCCTCCGGTTCTGATCCGGTAGTGAGTCCAACCTTCCGGTTCTGATCCGGTAGTGAGTCCAACCTTCCGGTTCTGATCCGGTAGTGAGTCCAACCTTCCGGTTCTGATCCGGTAGTGAGTCCAACCTTCCGGTTCTGATCCGGTAGTGAGTCCAACCTTCTGCCACCTGGTAAAAGTTCTGGATTAGAGTCTGAGCTTCTTCTGCTGCAGAGCTCTGCCTAGTGGTGAGACTGCAGACTGCAAGCAGCAGGGGGAGACAAAGAGCACAAAGACATTTAGATCAGGTTCTGGTTCTGGTTCTGGTTCTGGTTCAGGTTCTGGTTCAGGTTCAGGTTCTGGTTCTGGTTCAGGTTCTGGTTCAGGTTCAGGTTCTGGTTCAGGTTCTGGTTCAGGTTCTGGTTCTGGTTCTGGTTCAGGTTCAGGTTCTGGTTCAGGTTCTGGTTCTGGTTCAGGTTCTGGTTCAGGTTCTTGTTCTGGTTCAGGTTCAGGTTCTGGTTCAGGTTCTGGTTCTGGTTCAGGTTCAGGATCTGGTTCAGGTTCAGGATCTGGTTCAGGTTCAGGTTCTGGTTCTGGTTCTGGTTCAGGTTCTTTTTCTGGTTCAGGTTCTGGTTCAGGATCTGGTTCTGGTTCAGGTTGAGGTTCAGGTTCTGGTTCTGGTTCAGGTTGAGGTTCTGGTTCTGGTTCTGGTTCAGCTTCTGGTTCTGGTTCAGGTTCTGGTTCAGGTTCTTGTTCTGGTTCTAGTTCAGGATCTGGTTCTGGTTCAGGTTCAGGATCTGGTTCAGGTTCTGGTTCTGGTTCAGGTTCAGGTTCAGGATCTGGTTCAGGTTCTGGTTCAGGTTCAGGTTCTGGTTCAGGTTCAGGATCTGGTTCAGGTTCTGGTTCAGGTTCAGGATCTGGTTCAGGTTCTCGTTCTGGTTCTGGTTCAGGTTCAGGTTCTGGTTCTGGTTCAGGTTCAGGTTCTGGATCAGGTTCGGTTCAGGTTCAGGTTCAGGTTCAGGTTCTGGTTCTGGTTCAGGTTCTGGTTCAGGTTCAGGATCTGGTTCTGGTTCTGGTTCAGGTCTAGGTTCTGGTTCTGGTTCAGGTTCTGGTTCAGGTTCTGGTTCAGGTTCAGGATCTGGTTCTGGTTCAGGTTGAGGTTCAGGTTCTGATTCTGGTTCAGGTTGAGGTTCTGGTTCTGGTTCAGCTTCTGGTTCTGGTTCAGGTTCTGGTTGAGGTTCTTGTTCTGGTTCTAGTTCAGGATCTGGTTCTGGTTCAGGATCTGGTTCTGGTTCAGGTACAGGTTCAGGATCTGGTTCAGGTTCTGGTTCAGGTTCAGGTTCTGGTTCAGGTTCAGGATCTGGTTCAGGTTCAGGTTCAGGATCTCGTTCTGGTTCTGGTTCAGGTTCAGGTTCTGTTTCTGGTTCTGGTTCTGGTTCTGGTTCAGGTTCTGGTTCTGGTTCTGGTTCTGGTTCAGGTTCTTGTTCTGGTTCTGGTTCAGGTTCTGGTTCTGGTTCAGGTTCAGGATCGGTTCAGGTTAAGGTTCTGGTTCAGGTTCAGGATCTGGTTCAGGTTCTGGTTCTGGTTCTGGTTCAGGTTCAGGTTCTGGTTCAGGTTCTTGTTCTGGTTCAGGTTGAGGTACAGGTTCTGGTTCTGGTTCAGGTTGAGGTTCTGGTTCTGGTTCAGCTTCTGGTTCTGGTTCAGGTTCTTGTTCTGGTTCTAGTTCAGGATCTGGTTCTGGTTCAGGTTCAGGATCTGGTTCTGGTTCAGGTTCTGGTTCTGGTTCAGGATCTGGTTCAGGTTCTGGTTCAGGTTCAGGTTCTGGTTCAGGTTCAGGATCTGGGTTTAGGTTCTGGTTCTGGTTCAGGATCTGGTTCAGGTTCTCGTTCTGGTTCTGGTTCAGGTTCAGGTTCTGGTTCAGGTTCAGGTTCTGGATCAGGTTCTGGTTCAGGTTCTGGTTCAGGTTCTGGTTCTGGTTCAGGATCTGGTTCTGGTTCAGGTTGAGGTTCTGGTTCTGGTTCTGGTTCAGGATCTGGTTCTGGTTCAGGTTGAGGTTCTGGTTCTGGTTCAGGTTGAGGTTCTGGTTCTGGTTCAGCTTCTGGTTCTGGTTCAGGTTCTGGTTCAGGTTCTTGTTCTGGTTCTAGTTCAGGATCTGGTTGTGGTTCTGGTTCAGGATCTGGTTCTGGTTCAGGTTCTGGTTCTGGTTCAGGTTCAGGATCTGGTTCAGGTTCTGGTTCTGGTTCAGGTTCAGGATCTGGTTCAGGTTCAGGATCTCGTTCTGGTTCTGGTTCAGGTTCTGGTTCAGGTTCTGGTTCAGGTTCAGGTTCTGGATCAGGTTCTGGTTCAGGTTCTGGTTCAGGTTCAGGATCTGGTTCAGGTTCTGGTTCTGGTTCAGGTTCAGGTTCTGGTCCAGGTTCAGGTTCAGGTTCTGGTTCAGGTTCTGGTTCTGGTTCTGGTTCTTGTTCAGGTTCTGGTTCTGGTTCAGGTTCAGGATCTGGTTCTGGTTCTGGTTCAGGTTGAGGTTCAGGTTCTGGTTCTGGTTCTGGTTCAGGTTCAGGTTCTGGTTCAGGTTCTGGTTCAGGTTCAGGATCTGGTTCAGGTTCAGGATATGGTTAGGTTCAGGTTCTGGTTCTGGTTCATGGTTGCTGTTCTGGTTCAGGTTCAGGATCTGTGTTCTGGTTCGGTTCAGGTTCTGGTTCTGGTTCAGGTTCAGGTTCTGGTTCAGTCTTGGTTCTGGTTCAGGTTCAGGTCTGGTTCAGTTGGTAGTTCTGGTTCAGGTTCTGGTTCTGTTCAGGTTCTGGTTCTGGTTCAGGTTCAGGTTCAGTTGTTCAGGTTCTGGTTCGGTTCTGGTTCAGGTTCGGTTCGGTTCAGGTTCTGGTTCAGGTTTCTGGTTGTCAGGTTTCTGGTTCATGGTTCTGGTTCAGGTCTGGTTCAGGTTCTGGTTCAGGTTCAGGTTCTGTGTTCAGGTTCAGGTTCTGGTTCTGGTTGTTCGGTTCTGGTTCAGGTTCTGGTTCAGGGTTCTAGGTTCTGTTCAGTTCAGGTTGGTTCAGGTTCTGGTTCAGGTTCAGGTTCAGGTTCTGGTTCTGGTTCGGTTCAGGTTCTGGTTTCTGGTTCAGGTTCTGGTTCAGGTTCGTTCTGGTGTTCTAGGTTCAGGTTCTAGTTCTGGTTCAGGATCGGTTCTGGTTCGTTCAGGTTCTGTGGTTCGGTTCAGGTTCAGGTTCTGGTTCTGTTCATGGTTGTTCAGGTTGGTTCTGGTTCAGGTTCAGGTTCTGGTTCGGTTCATGGTTTCTGGTTCTGGTTCTGGTTCAGGTCTCGGTTCTGGTTCTGGTTCAGGTTCTGGTTCAGGTTCTAGGTCTGGTTCGTCGGTTCAGGTTCAGGTTCTGGTTCAGGTTCTGGTTCTGGTTCAGGTTCAGGTTCTGGTTCAGGTTCGTTCTGGTTCAGGTTTGAGGTTCAGGTTCTGGTTCTGGTTCTAGGTCTGGTTCTGGTTGTTCTGGTTCATGGTTCAGGTTCTGGTTCTTGGTTCAGTTCTGGTTCAGGTTCAGGTTCAGGTTTCAGGTTCAGGTCAGTTCAGGTCGGTTCTGGTTCTGGTTCAGGTTCTGGTTCGGTTCACTGGTTCAGGTTCTGGTTCAGGTTCTGGTCTTCAGGTTTGGTTCAGGTTCAGGTTCTGGTTCAGGTTTCTGGTAGTCTCTGGTTCGGTCTGGTTCTGGTTTAGGTTCAGGTTCTGGTTCTGGTTCAGGTTCTGGTTCTGGTTCAGGTTCTGGTTCAGGTTCTGGTTCAGGTTCATCTGGTTCAGTTCTGGTTCGTTCAGGTTCGGTTCTGGTCAGGTTCTGTTGTTCGGTTCGGTTCGGTTCGGTTCTTGGTTCAGGTTCTGTTCTGGTTCAGTCTGGTTCTGGTTCGGTTCAGGTTGGTTAGGTTCGGTTCGGTTCTGGTTCTGGTTCAGTTCAGGTCTTCGGTTCTGGTTCGTTCTGGTTCAGTTCAGGATCTGGTTCTGGTTCTGGTTCGCGTTCTGGTTCATGGTTCGGTCGGTTCAGGTTCTTTTCAGGTTCAGTTCAGGTCTGGTTCAGGTTGGTTCTGGTTCGGTCTGGTTCAGGTCTTCAGGTTCTGGTTCTGGTTCTGGTTCAGGTTCGGTTCAGGTTCAGGTTCTGGTTCGGTTCAGTGGTTCGGTTCGGTTCAGGTTCTGGTCTGGTTCAGGTTCTGGTTCAGGTTTGGTTCAGTTCTGGTTCTGGTTCTGTTCGTTCTGGTTCAGGTTCAGTCGGTTCTGGTTCATGTTCAGGGTTAGGTCTGGTTCAGGTTCAGGTCTGTTCAGGTCTGCAGTTCGGTTCTGGTTCGGTTCGGTTCTGTTCAGGTTCGTCTGGTTCTGGTTCAGGTTCAGAGCTGTTCAGTTCGGTTCAGTCGTTCTGGTTCAGGTCTAGGTTCTGGTTCTGGTTCTGGTTCAGGTTCTGGTTCTGGTTCAGGTTCTTGGTTCGGTTCAGGTTTCTGGTCTAGTTCAGGATCTGGTTCTGGTTCAGGTTTGTCAGGATCTGTCTGGTTCTGGTTCTGGTTCAGGTTCAGGTTCTGGTTCAGGTTCAGGTATCTGGTTCAGGTTCAGGATCTGGTTCAGGTTCTGGTTCGGTTCAGGTTCTGGTTCTGTTTCGGTTCGGTTCAGGTTCTGGTTCTGGTTCAGGTTTGAGTTCTGGTTCTGGTTCAGTTCTGCTGTTCATGGTTCGGTTCTGGTTTCGAGGTTCTGGTAGGTTCGGTTCTGGTTCAGGTTCAGGATTGGTTCTGTTCAGGTCGTAGGTTAGGTTCTGGTTCTGGTTCAGTTGCAGGTTCTAGGTTCTGGTTCAGGTTCGGTTCTGGTTCAGTTCTGTTCTGGTTTCAGGTTCAGGTTCTTGGTTCTGGTTCAGTTCTAGGTTCTGGTTCGTTCTGGTTGTCAGGTTCTGGTCTGGTTCAGGTTCTGGTTCGGTTCAGGTTCAGGATCTGGTCGGTTCTGGTTCGTTAGGTTCTGGTTCTGGTTCTGGTTCAGGTTTGTTCTGGTTTCTGGTTCAGTTCAGGATCTGGTTCTGTTCAGGTTCTGGTTCTGGTTCAGGTTGTCTGGTTCAGATCTGTTGGTTCTGGTTCAGGATTGGTCTGGTTCAGGTTCAGGTTCTGGTTCTGTTCAGGTTCGGTTCTGTTCGGTCGGTTCTGGTTCAGGTTGGTCTGGTTCATGTTCAGTCTGGTTCTGGTTCTTAGGTTCAGGGAGTTCTGGTTCTGGTTTGGTTCAGGATCTGGTTCTGGTTCTGGTTCAGGTTCTGGTTCAGGTTCAGCAGGTTCTTGTTCAGGTTCTGGTTCTGGTTCTGTCCAGAAGGTCCAGAGAATCCAGATAAACATCAGATTAATTCTCTGTCCTGACAGGACGAGTCCCGGACGGAACCGGACGGAGGAGACGTGCGGAACGCCGTGTCCGTCACCACGCCTTGGCCATGAGGGCCGCCGACTACCGCAAGAGACCCAACGTCTTCTACCTGAGGACGGCCGACTGGAGGGTCTTCTGCTGCAGGCGCCGTAAGACCCGGCACGGCCCCCGCTGGTCGGGAGGGCCTTCTGGGGCGGCAGGCTGGGGGACGCTGGGGGACGATAGGGGACGTTAGCTCTGCTAAAGCTATCAGAAGCTAAAGCTAGCTCAGAAGCTAACGCCTAGCTCAGAAGCTAAAGCTATCTCAAAAGCTAAAGCTAGCTCAGAAGCTAAAGCTAGTTCAAAAGCTAAAGCTAGCTCAGAAGCTAAAGCTAGCTCAAAAGCTAAAGCTAGTTCAAAAGCTAAAGCTAGCATCAGAAGCTAAAGCGCAGCTCAAAAGCTAAAGCTAGCTCAGAAGCTAAAGCTGGCTCAGAAGCTAAAGCTAGCTCAGAAGCTAATGGTGTTCAACAGCAGGAAAAGCTTTTTAAAAGCGAACCTAAAATGGCTGCTGTATTCTGCTTGTCCAGTGATCTTCTTCTTCTCTGTCCTCCAGGACGCAGAGCAGATGCAGTCCTGGATCACCAGGATCAACGCCGTGGCGGCCATGTTTTCTGCTCCTCCGTTCCCGGCCGCCATCGGCTCCAGAAACGCTTCAGCGCCCCCTGTTGCCCGGGTCCAACACCAAGCTGAGCCAGGTGGGACCTGGACCCGACCGGAACCGGACCGACCGAACCAGACCAGACCAGAACCAGACCGAACCAGACCAGAACAGGACCCGACCGAGAACCAGGACCGACCAGAACCGACAGAACCAGACCAACCAGCCGACGAAACCAGACCAGACGGAACCGGACCAGCGAACACCGCCTGAACCGACAGACAAACCAGACGAACCACGACCAGACCAGAACCAGACCGACACCACCGAACCAGACCGAACCAAGAACCAGGACCGACCGAACCAGACCAACACCAGAACCCGACCGAACCAGACCGACCAGGAACCAGGACCGACCGAACAACCAGACCGAACCAGACCAGAACCAGGACCCGACCGGAACCAGACCAGACCAGACCAGACGACCAGACCAGAACCGACCGAACCAGACCAGAACCAGACTGACCAGACCAGAACCAGGACCCGACCGAACCAGACCAGACCAGACAGACCAGAACCAGACCGAACCAGACCAGAACCAGGACCCGACCGGAACCAGACCAGACCAGAACCAGACCAGAACCCCGACCGAACCAGACCAGACCAGACGACCAGACCCGACCGAACCAGACCAGAACCAGACCAGAACCAGACCACCAGGAACCAGACCAACCAGACCAGAACCAGACCAGAACCAGACCGAACCAGACGCAACCAGGACCCACGAACCAGGACCAGACCAGAACCAGCGACCGAGAACCAGGACCAACCAGACCGAAACCAGACCAGAACCAGACCCGACCTGAACCAGGACCGACCGACAGGAACCAGACGACCAGACCAGGAACCACGACCAGAACCAGGACCCGACCGGAACCAGGACCAGACCAGAACCCAGACCAGAACCCGACCTGAACCAGGACCAGAACCAGACCAGGAACCAGGACCAGACCAGAACCAGACCAGAACCAGCCCGACCAGACCAGAACCAGAGACCAGACCGAGAACCAGACCAGAACCAGACCGAACCAGACCGAACCAGACCGCCGGGACCGCGAACCAGGACCAGACCAGACCAGACCGACAGAAGACCAGACCGAACAGACCGAACCAGGACCCGACCGGAACCAGACCAGGACCAGACCGAACCAGACCAGAACCAGACCCGACCGGAACCAGGACCAGACCAGGACCGGAACCAGACCAGAACAGAACCTGAACCAGGACCACGAACCAGGACCGACCGAACCAACGACCAGGAACCAGACCAGAACCAGACGAACCGACCGAACCAGACCGACCAGACCAGACCAGACCAGAACGCGACCGACGAACCAGACCAGAACCAGACTGAACCAGACCAGAACCAGACCGACGGAACCAGGACCGACGGAACCAGACCAGAACCACGAACCAGAACCGACAGAACCAGGACCCGACCGGAACCAGGACCAGACCAGAACCAGACCAGAACCCGACCAGACCAGACCAGACCAGAACCAGACCTGAACCAGACCGAACCAGACCAGAACACCAGAACCAGAACCAGACCAGACCGACCGGAACCAGGACAGACCGGAACCAGACCAGACAACCAGACCTGAACCAGACCAGAACCAGACCAGAACCAGACCAGAAAACCAGACAGACCCGACCGAACCAGGACCAGAACCGACCTGACACCAGAACCAGACCAGAACCAGACCAGAACCAGACCCGACGAACAGGACCAGAACCAGGACCAGACCGACCAGAGAACCAGACCAGAACCAGACCGACCGAACCAGACCACAGAACGAACCAGGACCACCGACCGAACAGACCAGACCAGAACCAGACCAGAACAGACCGACGAACCAGGACCAGACCAGAACCAGACCAGAACCAGACCCGACCGAACCAGGAACCAGACCGAACCAGACCAGAACCAGACCAACCAGACCAGAACCAGGACCCGACCGGAACCAGGACCAGACCAAACCAGACCAGAACCGACCTGAACCAGACCAGAACCAGACCAGAACCCAGACCAGAACCAGACCAGAACCAGACCTGAACCAGACCAGAACCAGGACCCGAACCAGGACCAGAACCAGACCGAACCAGACAGAACCAGACCTGAACCAGACCGAACCAGGACCAGAACCGGGAACCAGACCAGAACCAGGACCCGACCGGAACCAGGACCAGACCAGAACCCGACCTGAACCAGGACCCGACCGGAACCAGGCCCAGACCAGACGACCAGAACCAGACCAGACCAGGAACCACGACCAGACAACCAGAACCAGACCAGAACCCGACTGAACCAGACCAGAACCAGACCTGAACCAGACCAGAACCAGGACCCGACCGGAACCAGGACCAGACCGGAACCAGACCAGAACCAGACCTGAACCAGACCAGAACCAGGACCCGACCCGACCGGAACCAGAACCAGAACCAGACCTGGACCCGACCGGAACCAGAACCCGACCGGAGCCAGGACCCGACCGGAACCAGAACCAGAACCAGACCTGGACACGACCGGAACCAGGACCCGACCGGAACCAGACCAGAACCAGACCTGGACCCGACCGGAACCAGACCAGAACCGGACCGGAACCAGGACCAGAACCAGACCTGGACCCGACCGGAACCAGAACCAGACCTGGACCCGACCGGAACCAGAACCCGACCGGAACCAGGACCCGACCGGAACCAGAACCAGACCTGGACCCGACCGGAACCAGGACCAGAACCGAACCAGAACCAGAACCAGACCTGGACCCGACCGGAACCAGACCAGAACCCGACCTGGACCCGACTGGAACCAGAACCCGACCGGAACCAGGACCCGACCGGAACCAGGACCCGACCTGGACCCGACCGGAACCAGACCAGAACCAGACCAGAACCAGACCTGGACCCGACCGGAACCAGGACCAGACCAGAACCAGACCAGAACCGGACCGAAACCAGAACCCGACCAGAACCCGACCGGAACCAGAACCAGAACCAGATCAGAACCAGACCTGGACCCGACTGGAACCAGAACCAGAACCTGAGTGGAACCAGAACCCGGCTGTTTCTGGTTCTGGTCCTGGTTCCGGTCGGGTCCTGGTTCTGGTCCTCACTGCGTCTCTCTGCAGGACGAGCAGCTCCAGGCCCATGAGAACCGGTTCCGGTCGGTTTCCTCGGAGCTGGCGGATCTGGCCGCCTCGCCCGACCGCAGGGTCAAAGGTCGTGATCTGGAGGAGCAGAAGCTGCGGAGGGAGTACCTGGAGTTCGAGGTGAGCAGTCGGGTTCTGGTTCTGGTTCTGAAGAAGCACCGGGCCCAACCGGGTCCGAATGGTTCTGGTTCGACCAGAACCGGGCCAGAGAGGGATAAAACACCGTCTGCCGAGCGCCAGATGGTCCGACAGAACCGGCAGCCGGTCACCATGGCAACAAGCTGCCGCCGCCGGGACACGCGGGAGACGAGAGGTCCGATCAGAACCAGAACCGCAGAGGTTTAATTCTGTGGTTCTGATGGACCGGATCAGAACCGGTGGCATCGGGACCAAAGTATTCGGTCCCCGGCTGTTTGACCAGAACCAGAACCAGAACCTGACCCGGTTCTGTTCCTCTCTCCTGCAGAAGACGCGGTACGGGACGTACGCCATGCTGCTGCGGGCCAAGATGGCGGACGGCGGCGCCGACCTGGCCGCCTTCGAGGCGCGGCTGTGCGGCGACGGCGGCGGCCTGCAGAGGGCGCAGTCCAGCCCCGCGCTGCCCCAAGACGCCGCCGCCGCCCGGGACAAGAGCCGCGGCGCCAAGGCGACCCGCAGCCTGAAGGCCACGCCCACCTCATCATCATCATCGGTGACGAAGAGCAGCGCCAAGGAGGGGCGGAGCTTCACAGGCAGAGCAGCACGCAGGAGGAGGCGGCGTAACGTTCAGGCGCAGTCGGACTAAACGCTGACGCACTTTGACCCGGGGAGACAGGAAGCACTTCCTGCCGCCGGCCTTTCACAATAAGAGCTGTATTTCCTGTTAGTCACCTGAGAGCGGCGCGTTCAGGGTCACCAACACATCGTAGGAAATTAGAGTCGCAACGACCAGAACCTCCAGAACCTTCATGTCTCCGTCCTCCAGTGTTCATAGCTGGAACTTAGCAAACTAACAGGAGGTAGGAGAACCATTAGGACAAAACTCAAACAGGAGGTAGGAGAAACCATTAGGGACAAACAAACTCAAACAGGAGGTATGGAGAACCATTAGGGACAAAACTCAAACAGGAGGTATGGAGAACCATTAGGGACAAAACTCAAACAGGAGGTATGGAGAACCATTAGGGACAAAACTCAAACAGGAGGTAGGTTATATGGAGAACCATTAGGGACAAAACTCAAACAGGAGGTATGGATGAAAACCAAAATTAGGGACAAAACTCAAACAGGAGGTATGGAGAACCATTAGGGACAAAACTACAAACAGGAGGTATGGAGAACCATTTAGGGACAAAACTCAAACAGGAGGTATGGAGAACCATTAGGGACAAAAACTGATGCCCATGTCACCTGCAGATCAGTCGAAACCTCCGGTTCTGGACCCGGTTCGAGTAAAAATGGTCCGGATGGGAAATTCATTCACAGAATTTAAATTGAATCCTGAATTCAGGAACTGAGGAACCAAAGATCCTCTGTGCTGGAAGATGTGTCACTCCTGTTTTTGTTTTTATTTGACCAGATTCTGTGTGTGTGTGTGTGTGTGTTCATTGTTTCAGTCAGAACCAGGCTGTAGTTCTCTGTTGCTGCCACTGGGGGGCGACAGTCAGAACCAGAACCATTCGGTACTGGATCTCTGGTCCGATGTTTTAGGCAGAAGAATCAGGAAAGCTCACAGAACTGATCCAGTTCAGAACCCGATCAGAACCAGAAATGTCAGAATGAAAGTTTTCTGCTGTAAACGGACCGGTTCTGATCCGCCTCCAGCTGGCAGCAGAGGAGGGAACCGGATCAGAACCAAACTCTTCATCAAGAATCGGGTTCTTTTCTCCCCTGACCCATCAGAACCTGGATCAGTACCTGAGGACTGGTGACACCAGGAACTGTCCAGAACCGGATCACAGGTACCACCAGAGCCGGTCTGGTTCTGTTGGACCAACCCGTCCTCTTCCTCAGGCTGCAGGTGAAGACCTGGACCGGTTCTGGTTGGTCCAGAGCAAACAGAACCACTTCAGTACCAGGACTCTGCAATTTCTGGTTCCGTGTAAATAAGGTGGCCCGGATCCGACCGGACCTCAGAACTCTGTTGTAAATACAGTTGGACCTTCAGAACCGGAAGAAGCCATACAGCCGCACTTTGCTTTGGAACCGGACCGGACCGGACCGGACCTGTACAGACGTCACTTCCTGTCTCGATCCGTAGAGCAAAATAAAAACATGGACCGGAACCGAACATCTGTGTCGGGTTTTTATTCAGTTCTGTTCAGGCGGGTCCAAACTGACCAGAACCTCCTGTTGGTGAAGGTCCAGGAGGAAAATGCAGATTTTCCTTTAATTTAGAAAAATTAAATTTGAACATTAAAAATTCTAAATTATTATTTTTGAAGTTGGTTCTGACATTTTTTCCTGTTTTGGAAACGGGAGACATTTTGCTGCAGAGATCTTCTATTCAGCAGCGACGCTCACTCTGCTGGCTAAATGGGATCAGCAGTCTGATTATCAGCTGGTCTAAAACCAGTTTACTAGTTTATTATTCCAGGTCAGGAATAATAAACTTCAGCCAGATCAGAAAAATGACCAGATCACCTGAGACGCCTCTTCGTGAACAGCATCAGAGGTCAAAGGTCGGCTGTTTTCTGTTCTAGTTGTGCGTCTCCTGTAGTAAAGGATTGGTGTAATTCTGAGGCAGCCAGTAGGGGGAGCTCTGGACAGGAGGTTCTGATGGGTCCACAGCTGGACGCCTGTCCAGCCACAGCGCCCCCTGCAGGTCTCAGCTCCCCCCACTTCCAACCTGACAGATGCGCTGCCCCTTTAAATCTGCGCAGTTTAACAGCATTTATTCTCACAGGAAACATCAGTGTTTACATTGGACATGATTTTGGCATCATTGGTCCTCCACACCTGACAGGTGCGGAGATGCATTCAAAGCCCCCAGAAACCAGGAGGTTCCAGTTTTAGTCTCGGTTGTTTGAATGAAACCGAAGGACATTAAAATATAAATAAGGGTCAAAGTTCAGTTTGAGCAGAATCGGCTCAGGATGAAGATGATGAAGATGATGATGATGCAGAACAGACTCGTCTTCATCAGCTGACGCCGCTGCTACTCATTCATTGGTCATCGCCTCCTCCTGCTGCTCCTCCATTGGCTGGCTGCTGAAGCCGCTGTCCACCGTGGCGTCTGATTGGACAAAGACCAGGAAGTAAGGAACATTTCCATTTTAATGCCGTGTGGATGTGAATCAACGTGAGCAACAGACGAGGTTAATTCAGATCACATCCATTTTTCCAGCTCATGACATCACTTCCTGTTTCAGAAACCTGGTTCATTGAAACAACTAGAATTTATTTCCACTTATTGACAGTTGAAAGTTTTGAACCTCTGCTGCAGCTTTTATTGGTTCTGAAAAAGGAAACAATCATGCTAATGCTAACACTCATGCTAGCATGTCTAATAAATGTGGTTGCATTAAAAACAACCTTTCAGCAGAGCTGTGGAAATGTTTATTATTAAATCTAAAGGTCATTATTATGTTTATTCAGTTTAAAATGTTAACTATGACAAAACAAAGTCTCCTCCAAATCATAGAGCAGCAAACAGAGCAGCTGCTCCCGTCTTTCATCCAAAGCCTTTTACTTTTGTTCCGTCTTTTATCTCTTAAAATGGCTCCAAACTGTCACTATTGTTTCTACATCGTCATCCGTGTTGGTTATTCTAAATTCCCGCCATGTTGGGGGTTTAGTGGATCGTCCTCTGGAATCGGTTCCTGTTGCTCCTCCTGCCTTGGAGACACGAACCGATGGAACCTGCTGGACTTTATCAGCTCTGTGGTCACAGAGGTTTGGAGAATCGGCTGACATGAGAGACGATGACACCTGAAGTGTTGCTCATATCCACATCCTGATAGTCGGTCGCCGCATGTTAGCAGAGCGGCTTGTAATGTGGGACTCGGCTACCGGTCGGGATGAATCCATCCTCCTGTCTCTCTGGGCCTAAAGAAACTTTCCATCTGATCTGTTTCTGACTCATTTTGCTGCTTGTGGCTCAATGTTGGTGACAAGTAACCGAGAGAATCCAGTTAAAGGATTTTCAAAATAAAAGACCCTCCAGACTCGCATAATACATAAAACAAAAATATTTCATTATTTACTGTGCGGCCCGGTACCAATTGGTCCACGGACCAGAGGTTGGGGACCACTGGTCTAACTGATATGCTAATACTTGTAGCGCTAATGTTAGCACAGTAGTTTGAGTTACATCCCATAATGATGGGATGTGGACCTCCTGCGGCTAACCTGACCCATACTAGCTCTCCCCATGCTAACTCTAGCATGCTAACTCTACCATACTAGCTCTCCCATGCTAACTCTAGCATGCTAACTCTACTGATGCTAACCTGACCCATGCTAACTCCACCATGCTAACCTGACCCATGCTAACTCTACTATGCTAACTCTACCATACTAGCTCTCCCCATGCTAACTCTACCATGCTAACTCTACTGATGCTAACCTGACCCATGCTAACTCTACCATGCTAACCTGACCCATGCTAACTCTACCATGCTAACCTGACCCATGCTAACTCTACCAATGCTAACTCTACCATGCTAACCTGACCCATGCTAACGCTACCATGCTAACCTGACCCATGCTAATGCTAACATGCTAACCTGACCCATGCTAACTCTACCAATGCTAACCTGAGTAATGCTAACTCTACCATGCTAACCTGACCCATGCTAACTTTACCATACTAGCTCTCCCCATGCTAACTCTACCATGCTAACTCTACTGATGCTAACCTGACCCATGCTAACTCTACCATGCTAACCTGACCCATGCTAACTCTACTATGCTAACTCTACCATACTAGCTCTCCCCATGCTAACTCTACCATGCTAACTCTACTGATGCTAACCTGACCCATGCTAACTCTACCATGCTAACCTGACCCATGCTAACTCTACCATGCTAACCTGACCCATGCTAACTCTACCAATGCTAACTCTACCATGCTAACCTGACCCATGCTAACGCTACCATGCTAACCTGACCCATGCTAATGCTAACATGCTAACCTGACCCATGCTAACTCTACCAATGCTAACCTGAGTAATGCTAACTCTACCATGCTAACCTGACCCATGCTAACTTTACCATACTAGCTCTCCCCATGCTAACTCTACCATGCTAACTCTACTGATGCTAACCTGACCCATGCTAACTCTACCATGCTAACCTGACCCATGCTAACTCTACCATGCTAACCTGACCCATGCTAACTCTACCATGCTAACCTGACCCATGCTAATGCTAACATGCTAACCTGACCCATCCTAACTCTACCAATGCTAACCAGAGTAATGCTAACTCTACTGATGCTAACCTGATCCATGCTAACACTACCATGCTAACCTGAACCATGCTAACGCTACCATGCTAACCTGACCCATACTAGCTCTCCCCATGCTAACTCTAGCATGCTAACCTGACCCATCCTAACTCTACCAATGCTAACCTGAGTAATGCTAACTCTACTGATGCTAACCTGACCCATGCTAACACTACCATGCTAACCTGACCCATGCTAACGCTACCATGCTAACCTGACCCATACTAGCTCTCCCCATGCTAACTCTAGCATGCTAACCTGACCCATGCTAACTCTAGCATGCTAACCTGACCCATGCTAACTCTACCATGCTAACCCTGCAGCTGGTCGCTCCTTAGCGGAACCAGTCTGGATGGAGGTCAGTCCCTGGACTCTGAACATCATTCTGGGCCGTTTGGTTCTGGTTCTGTTTGGGTTCTGACCCGTCAGACCCACCTGAGCTGTGCTTGTCGTCTGGCAGCTCCGTGTTCCTCAGCAGCCGGACTCCCTCCGTCAGACCGAGAGCCTGCAGCGCCTCCACCAGGCCTTCGACCGGACCTCCACCCAGCTGCAGCACAGAGACAGAGGTGGTGAGCGGGTCGGAACCGGGTCAGTCAGAGCCGGTCAGTGGGACCGGGTCGGTACCTGGTAGTGCTGCAGCAGGTGCTGGCAGGGCGCGGCGCTGTCCTGGTACAGGTGCGTCAGCGTCATCATGCCCAGCTTCTCGGCCAGCTTCACCCAGGGGACGTCGCCGCCGCTCAGCAGCGCCGCCAGCCGGCTCAGCGTCTCCTCGTCCAATCCGGGCCGCTCGCCGTCTGCGGCAGCCAAACGTTAGGCGGGTCACACGACTCGGCTACCTGCACAGGTGGGGGCACCGACCTTCGCTGCCGGTCCGGATCTTCTTGTCGGCGTGGCGACTGGGCTTCGGGCTCCGCCCGGAGGCCAGCAGGTTCCTCACCTGGACGGACAGCGGCAGGTGAGACACGCCCACAGTGAGCCGCGCCGCCGGCGCCGCTACGGCTCTCACCTTCTGACAGGTGGCCAGGTCCAGGGGGGTGTGGCCTCTGGCCCGCCGCTTCCGGCTGCCGATCGGTTCGTCTGGTTCCGCCTCCTCGTCTGACGAGCTGAAGTACAGCGGCTCGTCGTTCTCCATGGTCTTATCGGCACCTGGAAGCAGCAGGGAAGCTCACAGGTCACCAGGTGAACCTGGACCTGAACCTGGTCCTCCAGGTGTGTTTCCTCACCTGCAGCGATCAGCATGGAGCAGAGTGTGGGGAAGCCCAGGCTGGCCGCCAGGTGCAGCGGCGTGTTTCCTCCGAAGGTGCAGGTGTTGACGTCGGCCTTCAGCTGCAGAGGGACGCGGCGTTAGCCTCGTCGCCCAGGTGGAAACAAGCCCCGCCCCTTCCTGTGGGCTGCTTACCTCAGTGATGAGCGTGCAGGCCACCTTGAACAGGTTCTCTCTGACGGCCAGGTGCAGCGGCGTGTTGCCGCTCTTCAGCTCGGCGGCGTTGATCTTGGCTCCGCCCTCCACCAGCAGGCGCAGGCAGCGTTCGCCATCCCTCCTGACGGCCAGGTGGAGCGGCTGCAGACCTGCGGACACACAGCAGCAGCTCAGCGCCTCAGGCTCCGCCCCTCAGGCTCAGAGCCTCAGGCTCAGCACCTCAGGCTCCGCCCCTCAGGCTCCGTCCCTCAGGCTCCGCCCCTCAGGCTCAGCGCCTCAGGCTCCGCCCCTCAGGCTCAGCACCTCAGGCTCCGCCCCTCAGGCTCCGCCCCTCAGGCTCCGTCCCTCAGGCTCCGTCCCTCAGGCTCCGCCCCTCAGGCTCAGAGCCTCAGGCTCAGCACCTCAGGCTCCGCCCCTCAGGCTCCGTCCCTCAGGCTCCGCCCCTCAGGCTCAGCGCCTCAGGCTCAGCACCTCAGGCTCCGCCCCTCAGGCTCCGCCCCTCAGGCTCCGTCCCTCAGGCTCCGTCCCTCAGGCTCCGCCCCTCAGGCTCCGCCCCTCAGGCTCCGTCCCTCAGGCTCAGAGCCTCAGGCTCCGCCCCTCAGGCTCAGAGCCTCAGGCTCCGCCCCTCAGGCTCCGTCCCTCAGGCTACGCCCCTCAGGCTCAGCGCCTCAGGATCCGCCCCTCAGGCTCAGAGCCTCAGGCTCAGCGCCTCAGGCTCCGCCCCTCAGGCTCAGCGCCTCAGGATCCGCCCCTCAGGCTCAGAGCCTCAGGCTCAGCGCCTCAGGCTCCGCCCCTCAGGCTCCGTCCCTCAGGCTCAGCGCCTCAGGCTCCGCCCCTCAGGCTCAGAGCCTCAGGCTCCGTCCCTCAGGCTCCGCCCCTCAGGCTCAGAGCCTCAGGCTCAGCGCCTCAGGCTCCGCCCCTCAGGCTCAGCGCCTCAGGCTCTGCCCCTCAGGCTCCGCCCCTCAGGCTCAGCGCCTCAGGCTCTGCCCCTCAGGCTCAGCGCCTCAGGCTCCGCCCCTCAGGCTCCGTCCCTCAGGCTCCGCCCCTCAGGCTCTGAGCCTCAGGCTCAGAGCCTCAGGCTTAGCACCTCAGGCTCCGTCCCTCAGGCTCCGCCCCTCACCGTGGTAGTCCGGCGTGTTCACCAGGTGTGCGTGTCGTTCTCTCAGGTGGGCCAGCAGGAGGCGCAGCGCGGCCGTATCTCCGGCCAGCGCCGCCAGGTGGAGCGGGCTGCGGCCATCTTTGTCCACCAGGGTGGGGTCGGCCCCCGACCGCAGCAGCACCTCCACCACCTTCAGCTGCCGCGTGATGACGGCTAGGTGCAGCGGCGTCTGCGGAGTGGGCGGAGTCAGGATGTCAGCTGACCTCCAAGACTGGCGTAGCATAACTAGTGTAGCTAGCATACCGAGATTAGCATAGATAGCAGAACGAAGCCTATGTAGTTAATGAGGCCAGAATACAGAGTGTAGCCTAGCATAACACAGCTATCCTAGCCTAGCGTAGCCTATCCTATCCTAGCATAGCCTATCCTATCCTATCCTAGCTATTCTATCCTAGCCTAGCGTAGTGTAGCTAGCCTATCCTATCCTAGCCTATCCTATCCTAGCATAGCCTATCCTAGCATAGCGTAGCTAGCCTATGCTATCCTATCCCAGCATAGTGTAGCTAGCCTATCCTATCATATCCTATCCTGTCCTATCCTAGCCTAGCGTAGCCTAGCCTATCCTAGCATATCCTATCCTAGCATATCTTATCCTAGCTATCCTAGCTATCCTAGCCTAGCGTAGCCTAGCGTAGCCGGCTACCTGCTGCAGGTGGTTGCAGGTGTTGAGTGCGGCGTGCTGCTGGCTGCTCAGCAGCGTCTGGATCAGCTGCTGGATGACGGCCGCCTGCTGGTGGATGACGGCCAGGTGCAGCGGCCTGGTGGGACAGACACGGCGGTCAGAGCGGCCCGTCTGGATCGGAACCGGTCCCGGTGCGGTGGGACTCACGTGTCTCCGTTGGCGTCCTGGACGCCACACAGGTGTCTCTGCAGCGCCAGCAGCACGCGGGCGTCTCCGGTGCTGCAGTACTGCAGCAGGGCGGCGGCCGTCTGCCGGGCGCTGTGCGACGCCCGGCTGCTGAGGGAGGCGGCTGGGGGACACGGACCGGGTCAGAACCAGAACCCACAGAACCAGCCACGCTCCGGTGCCGCTCACTCACCGATCCGAAGCAGCTGCTGCTGCACCGCGGCGCCTGGCTGGCCCTCGGCCTGCTGGGGGGCGGAGCCTGACATCTGGGCTCCTCCCCCCGAGCTGAAGCCGGTGAAGGCTCCGGTGAAGAAAGCTCCGCCTCCTGGTCCTCCGTTCATCTGGGGGAACTGGAACCCTGCAGAGAGACGGGCCGTTACTGACCCCAGAACCAGAACCGGGCCGAGCCGGTTCTGGTTCTGAACCGTGTCTCTGGGCCCCACCTGGTCCCGCCGGTCCTCCCGGTCCCGACCCGAAGCCGCCGGCGCCGGGCCCGCCGTCGCGGCCTCGGCCTCCCCTCCAGGAGTCGTAGTGCGGCAGCGGCTTCTGCTTCTTCCTCAGCACTTCCTCTTTGTCTGCAAGGCAGCAGGCGTCATGGTGGGCGGAGCCCGGTCTCCGTGGCGACCGGGGCAGCCCCGTCTCCGTGGCGACCGACTCACCTTGGACCTGCGGGACGTAGGTGAACTGCTTGGGGTCGCTGCTGTCGCCGGCCTTCTTGCGGCGCAGCTGCAGGAAGACGGTGACCGGCCGGTCGATCTCCGCGCTGTGGTACGGCGGCGTCTTGAACACGATGGCGTACTGCAGACAGGAAGTGACACCATGCCGGTTGACCTCTGACCTTCACAGGTTCTGATCGGACTCTGAAGGCCCTGTGAGGTTTGGACTCAAAGTCACATCAGGTTAAGATGATCTAGTAATTAATTACCAGGCTGTCATGTGATTTTTACCCATAATGCATCTGTTTTACGCAGCTGAAGCTCCGTTTGGTATCAAGTGGAGCAAAGACCAAGTGAAGGACAAACATGTTTAAAAATGTCTGAAGAACAAAGTCCAGATTATTCTGAGGTTTTTCTGAAGCTCTGCAGAAACAGGAACAGGATTCAACCAAGACTTTCAAAGTAAAGCTCACAGAGGCTTTTCAGAATAAGGGTCAGCAGAGAGGAGGAAGTGAAGGAAGTGATCAGCTCTTCGTTCTGTACGGAGCTCCGCTGGGGCCAAAAAAGATCATTTTTTAAGGTGAAGTTTTTAAAAAATATCTATTTCTCACTGTTTAAAAATTATTATTTTTTTGTTTACGAATAATTTTCTCAGGTCCTTTTTATTAAATTTTTTTATTTCCGATATATTTATCAGATTCATCCATTTTCCTACACCCTGGACCCTCAGTGGGTCAGGAGGAGCTGCTGCGTCTCCGGCTGACGTTGTGGGTCACGGGTTGGACACCTGGACAGGTTGAGGTGACACCTGACGGTTGGACACCTGGACGGGTTGGACACCTGGACGGGTTGGACACCTGGACGGGTTGGACACCTGGACAGGTGGGTCACCTGTCTGTCGCAGGGCAACACAGAGACTCACACCGAGGGACAATTTGCTCAGACCAATAACAGTGATGCTTTTGGACTGTGAGGAAACCGGAGTACCTGGAGAAAACCCACCATGGAGAACATGGAGACTCCATGCAGGGGGACTGGGAATCGAACCCAGAACCTTCTTGCTGCAGGGCAGCATCTCCACCCACTGCTCCACATCAGATTCAATTTTTTCAAATTTACATTTGTTTTGTAAAATTTTTTTCAGGTTCAAATTTTGTGTGTTTCTAAATAATTTTTCAGTTTCAGCCTCTTTGTCAGGTGCATGATCTTAAAACTCTTTTCCATGTTTTTGCTGTTTTCAGGAATGTTTTGAGCCCCTGTAGCTCCGTAGCTCCGGTCCAACCTGCTTGTGGACGTCGGTTGGAGAAAAGTCCCCGAACGCCTCCCAGCATTGGTCCTCGTCTTCCTCGTAGAAACGGATCTCGATGTCGTCTGAGGGGACGGACAGGCGAGACTCAGACGGGTCAGTGTCCCCCCACACACACACACACAACACCACACACACCACACACACACACACTCACACTCACACACACACACACACACACACACACACTCACACTCACACACACACACTCACACACACACACTCACACACACAACACACACACACAGCGTCCCTCACCTTTCTGGACTTTGTCACACAGCAGGAAGATCTCGTCTCCTCCCAGCACCGAGCCGCACGTCTTGTCCATGCGTGAGATTTTCAGGTTGGACGCGTTGGGAGACTCTGCAGGGGAAACGGGTCAGTGTGAGTCCAGCAGGGGGCGCCGGTGTGTGTGAGTGTTTTGTGTGTGTGGTGAGTGTGTGTGAGAGTGTGTGTGAGTGTGTGTGTGGTGTGTGTGTGTGTGAGTGTGAGTGAGTGTGTGTGTTGTGTGTGTGTGTGTGTGTGTGTGTGTGTGTGTGTGTGAGTGTGTGTGAGTGTGTGTGTGTGTGTGTGTGTGAGTGTGTGTGAGTGTGTGTGTGTGTGTGTGTGTGTGAGTGTGTGTGAGTGTGTGTGAGTGTGTGTGTGTTGTGAGTGTGTGTGAGAGTGTGTGTGAGTGTGTGTGTGTGTGTGTGTGTGAGTGTGAGTGAGTGTGAGTGTGTGTGAGTGTGTGTGTGTGTGTGAGTGTGTGAGGTGTGTGTGTGTGTGTGTGTGTGGTGTGGTGTGTGTGTGTGTGTGAGTGTGTGAGTGAGTGTGTGTGTGTGTGGTGTGTGTGTGTGTGTGTGTGTGTGTGTGGTGAGTGTGTGTGAGTGTGTTGTGTGGTGTGTGTGGTGTGTGTGTGTGTGTGTGTGTGTGTGGTGTGTGTGTGTGTGTGTGTGTGAGTGTGTGTGAGTGTGTGTGAGTGTGTGTGAGTGTGGGGAGTGTGTGTGAGTGTGTGATGTGAGTGCGTGAGGTGTGTGTGTGTGTGTGTGAGTGTGTGTGTGTGTGTGTGTGTGTGAGGTGTGTGAGTGTGTGTGAGTGTGTGTAGATGTGTGTGTGTGTGAGTGTGTGTGTGTGTAGTGTGGTGTAGGTGTGTGTGTGTGTAGGTGTGTGTGTAGGTGTGTGTGTAGATGTGTGTGTGTGTAGGTGTGTGTGTGTGTGAGACTCACTGCTGTCGTAGATGGGGTTGGACACCACGGGTTTGAGGGCCCTGGTGAAGCCGCCGTTGCTGTCCTGCAGGAAGGCGGTGAAACGGAGACGGACGATGTTCAGGTCCATGACCTTCCCCAGCTCCTTGGCCTCCTTCAAGATGGACGCGTCCTCACCGTCTGCAGGGACACAGAGGGACGTCAGAGACAGGACGTCCGGACAGACCAGGACCTGTGTGTCCAGGTGTGTGTTTGTGTCCAGGTGAGTGTCCAGGTGAGTGTGTGTCCAGGTGAGTGTGTGTCCAGGTGTGTGTCCAGGTGAGTGTGTGTCCAGGTGTGTGTGTGTGTCCAGGTGAGTGTGTGTCCAGGTGAGTGTGTGTCCAGGTGTGTGTCCAGGTGAGTGTGTGTCCAGGTGAGTGTGTGTCCAGGTGTGTGTCCAGGTGAGTGTGTGTCCAGGTGAGTGTGTGTCCAGGTGTGTGTCCAGGTGAGTGTGTGTCCAGGTGAGTGTGTGTCCAGGTGAGTGTGTGTCCAGGTGAGTGTGTGTCCAGGTGTGTGTGTGTCCAGGTGAGTGTGTGTCCAGGTGAGTGTGTGTCCAGGTGAGTGTCCAGGTGAGTGTGTGTCCAGGTGTGTGTGTGTCCAGGTGAGTGTGTGTCCAGGTGAGTGTGTGTCCAGGTGAGTGTGTGTCCAGGTGTGTGTCCAGGTGAGTGTGTGTCCAGGTGAGTGTGTGTCCAGGTGTGTGTCCAGGTGTGTGTCCAGGTGTGTGTGTGTCCAGGTGAGTGTGTGTCCAGGTGAGTGTGTGTCCAGGTGTGTGTCCAGGTGTGTGTCCAGGTGTGTGTCCAGGTGTGTGTGTGTCCAGGTGAGTGTGTGTCCAGGTGAGTGTGTGTCCAGGTGTGTGTCCAGGTGAGTGTACCTGTGAGCGGACAGTGAGTTCCCTTCTCTCTCCGCCTCTCGTCTCGGAGCCGTCGGGTCAGAACCTCCACTACGCCCTTCTTGGTCACATGGAGGATTCCCAGGTTGCTGAACCTGCAGGAAGTGACATCATCACTGCAGCAGTGAGCGCTTGTCAGCCGGCCGTGGTTCTGCTCGGGTTCTGGACTGACGAGGCGGTCAGGTCGTTGGGTCCGATGTCCAGGCTGCAGGTCCCGTTCTCGTTGCAGTGGCGTCCCACCAGGCTGTGCGCGTGGACCCGGGCCGGGTCGGTGTGGGTCACCAGCTGGACCTCCACCCGGGCGTGGCCCACGTAGTTGTTGATCTGCGGACCGGAACGTCGCTGGAGTCAACAGAACCGGACCGGACCGGACCGGAGCGGAGCGGAGCGGAGCGCGGGCCGGTTCTGACTGTCTGCTCACCTTGACGGTCGGGTACGTCCGCCGGTTCTTCTCGCTGGACGCCCCCGGCAACCCGCCGTGGGACGGGCCCTCGCACTCGTAACGGAACCGGAACCCCCTCTGCAGAACCAGAACCGGGTCAGAACAGAACCAGGTCCAACCACTGAGCATGTGCTGCGGGCCGAGTCATGTGACCCGCATCACTTCCTGACCGGGGAATCACCTGTGGGTCTGGAATTCCCACCTGAACCGTTTTCCAGCTTCACGCTGAGGTTCTGGCAGCAGAACTTTAAAATTTATGAACATAAACGTCCAGAAACACAAACATGATGTCCAAAGATCTCAGAGAGAAAGAATGAGCATCACAACAGGTGTGGGCCGAACAGCCATGAGGAACGCCAGAAACACAGCCTGGGGTATGGAAGGCCAGTACGGACAAAAGTCAACATTTAAAAACTTTACTAAATCCTAAATAACGCCAGAAACACAGCCTGGGGTATGGAAGGCCAGTACGGACAAAAGTCAACATTTAAAAACTTTACTAAATTCTAAATAACATGACTAACATTCTATTTCCAGAAAGCTTCTGTATGGAGGGCCAAAAGGGTCAAAGTTAATTAAATAAATACATCATTAATTAAACGTACAATGAAATACTGTATGTTTATGTTTAAATAAATCGGTGGACAATAAATTTATTAAACATGTAAATAAATCGTTAAAATAAAACAGATCCACATTAGCCCCGCCCACCCATGTTTCTGGTTGGACAGTCATGTCAGGAACCATACAATAATTAAATGAAGTAGCTAAATATAAATGTAATTAATTATCCGCAGCATTAAAAACAGTTTGTATTTTCATGATTTAATGAATTTATCATAAAGTCTCGAGATCCAAACATTCAGATTCTGTTTCAGAAATTTAAATGAAAACGTGTTTGATTGTCGTCGAGTCGTAAAGGTAAGAGCTGCTAAACGCAGCCTGAGGGTCAAAGGTCACACAACCCGGAGGTTCTTCTTCCTGTGTCTGGTTCTGATTAACCGGGTCAGAATTATTCTGTTTGACTGAAGGCTGTGAAAAGTCCTGGAACCGGACCAGACAGAACCAGAACCAGCAGGTTCCGCTCGCTGTGGGTCGGACTCACCTGTTTGGGTTCCTCGATGATCTGGATGTACGGACCGTGAGCTGCAACACAGAACAGAACCGGGTCAGAACCGCTGGCTGACTGAAGCTCCTCTGGAAGGTTCTGGACTGCCTGGCGCCGGGTCGGCTACCGGACCGCTGGAGGTTCTGGGACGGGTTGAACCGGCGGGTTCCAGAAACGTACGCTGGCTGTTCTGGCCCGGAACGACCAGAACCAGAACCAGAGAGCAGCCAGTGGTACCGGGGAGAGAGGGATCCTCCCTGTGGAACAGCACCGACCCGGTCCAGTCGGTTCTGCTCCGGTGGGCGGAGCTACAGCCCCAGCAGCTCACCTGTCTCAGGTATGTACGGCTCCGTCTTGATCTCCATCGGAGGAATGAAGTCGTAGGGCAGGAAGTTTGCTAACTGCTGCAGAAGAAGAGACGTCGGATCAGAACCACCAGAACCCGACCAGAACCTCCTGATGTCAGACAGGAACTCACCATGTTGTCGTCTCCGTAGTTGACGAACTGAGGTTCAGTCATCCTGCAGCAGAGACACAGCAGTCAGTGCGAGTTCTGGGTCGGCCCGGCAGAACCGGCCCAGGTCCAAATGAAAGCTCACAGCAGAGGCTGCCCCTCCCCCGCCCGTTTCTGCCACTTCCTGGAAGCCGCTTCAGGAAAACCCCCAGAATCCCAGAGCACAAAGGGGCGGGGCTTCCAGCCGCTGATGACCTCACACTGCTGCTATGGCAACCAGAACCGCTATCAGAACCAGAACTCTCAGAACCTCCAGGCCCGACGACGATGAACAGAACCAGAACCAGAACCAGGCACAAGCAGATCCGACGTTCTGCGTTCGCCTACTTCCTGTCTGGTGGTTTTTGACTTCCTGTCTCTCAGAGAAAAACCCGGCTGCCTGTGAGTCAGAACCGACCCGAGGCCCGGTTCAGAAACCTGAAGGGGGAAGTCGGCAGGAATCCACGGCGGGACATTTTACTGACGTTTCTGTGAAACCCGTCACCGTGGCAACGCCTCTGCAGCACGCCGCCGCCGCCCGACCCGGTTCTGGTCGTGATGCTGACCTCTACTGAGCATGCTCAGTCCCTGGTTCCGACCCGGTTCTGGTCGTGATGAAGACGTACCTGAGAGCTCCGGCCATGTCTGGAGGTGAGGAAGAGGAGGACTGGACCTTCCTCTGCCGGGTCTGTCCTGCAGAACACAAACCGACCCGATGAGTCAGGAGACCGGATCAGAGCGGGTCCAGAACCTCTGGGTCCAGAACCTCTAGACCCCAGAACCTCTGGGTCCAGAACCTCTGGGTCCAGAACCTCTAGGTCCAGAACCTCTGGGTCCAGAACCTCCAGGCCCAGAACCTTGGTCCAGAACCTCTAGGTCCAGAACCTCTAGGTCCAGAACCTCTAGGTCCAGAACCTCTAGGTCCAGAACCTCCAGGCCCAGAACCTCTAGATCCCAGAACCTCTGGGTCCAGAACCTCCGGGTCCAGAACCTCTAGGCCAGAACCTCCAGCCAGAACCTCGGCCAGAACCTCTGGGTCCAGAACCTCTCAGCCCAGAACCTCCAGCCCAGAACCTCTGGGTCCAGAACCTCCAGGCCCAGAACCTCCAGCTCCAGAACCTCTAGCGTCCAGAACCTCTGGGTCCAGAACCTCTAGGTCCAGAACATCTCAGACCCAGAACCTTAGATCCAGAACCTCTAGGTCCAGAACCTCTAGGTCCAGAACCTCCAGGCCCAGAACCTCTAGATCCCAGAACCTCTAGACCCAGAACCTCTGGGTCCAGAACCTCTAGACCCAGAACCTCTGGGTCCAGAACTCCAGCCAAACCTCTAGACCCAGAACCTCTAGACCCAGAACCTCTAGGTCCAGAACCTCTAGGTCCAGCCTGGAGCCAGAACCAATCAGAACCAGAACCACCAGTCCAAAGACCAGGCAGGTTCTACAGCTGAACCGGGTCTTGGAGAACGTTCTGCTGGTTCAGAACTTCCTTTTGCTCCCAGATTTCAAAATAAAAGGATTCCACAATAACAACATCCGGGATATTTATGATAACAATCTGAATTATTTACATTATTTTACGTCAGAACCATCACAGACATGTAAAAAAAAATCGATCAATAATCGATGCGATTTCGTCATTTTCCCAGAACCAGGATGACTGAAACCAGCTTAAACCAGTAAACATCCTCTGAGCCCATTTTAACGGGTTCGGCGCCAGTAGAACCGGGATTCTTTCATCGGAACCAGTTCAGCTTCGGTTCGGATAACTACCGGACTTTGTAGGTGGATTTTTGAGTCTAGCCTCGCGTTTTAGCTCAGATTTAGAGTCCAATTGAAACCCGTCCGGACTGTTGTGGTCCAGTCAGAACCAGGTCGGTTCCGTTTAGGAGTAAAATGTGAGTTTTTACCTGGTTTCTTCCTTCGGGCTGTCGGTCCGCGTCGGTTCGCAAAAACTCCCGAACTGAACCCAGAAGCGTCAAACTGGGGCACGAGGAGACCGGGGGACTTCCGGTTCGGGACTTTCAAAATCAAACCTGGGGCGTGTTTTTGTTTCTGCGCTGCTTTTTGTCTGTTGCTCGTTTGAGTAGCAGGTGGAGGACAACTGGTGTCCCACGTCTGTCCTCCAGAGACACTGTCCCACCTCCTGCAGTGGCTCCCGGGGAGGAGTTTGCTCCTCCGCCGGGCCTGCGGTTCTCCAGAGTTCTGTTGAAAAACCCGATCTGTTGGTTCTGCTGGGCCGGCTGGAGTTGGACCGGAGACACGTGGACTACAGAGGACCTGCAGGACTCGTTCTGGACACCGCTGTCCTTCAGGGACTCGAACAGTAAAGTTGTTTCCTGAAGTTCGGCCACTTTTACTGGTTTTATTTTGAAGCAACAAACGGGATCGGAAATGCTGGTCCCTCTCTTTTGCTTCGGCTTGACGCAGCTCAGACCCGTTGTCATGGTGACCTCAGGCTGTCAGTGGAGTCGGAAATCCCCGAACCTGCAGGGGAATTCCGGAGCCACGGCGGGAACACGGCCAGCTGATTGGTGGGAACACGAGCTTAAGTCCCGCCCCCCGATGAAAGACCAAGTGGAGAAAACGATCAAAATAAGCGTCATAAAAAGGAGTTAATTAGTAGAAAACAAGTGGATTTTTAGTTTTATGCATATAATAAACTCTTCACATTTAAAGACGGTGCTCCAAAGATTTTAATTAAAATGACTTAACAAACTCATTTTATTGAGAATAATCCTGATTGCTTCAGTCTGAACATGTCCCAGACTGTCAATGTCTGTGACGTAACAAAACGAGAGAAAACAACCGGAAGTGGTTTATTTGTGCTTTATTTAACTTCCTGTTCTCACATAATGCTGAACCAACCCCTGAATGCAGAAGAGCAGCTTCAGTTAAAGGAGACGATCAGAAACATAATCATTTCATGCAGCGTAAACAAACTGCCCCAAACTTCCACAAGGCGCAGACAGGGGGCGCCACTGCGTTTGCATAGATTAATACAGGAAACCGAAATGTTCAGAAACAGAAGAAATGAACAGAACTTAAGTAAAATAAAAACTTTCCATCCACAGAGGGACCAAACCTGAGGGAGAATTTGATAGATTAATAATTTACAGATTGTGTCATTACTGAGAAAAAACATCTGAATACAAACGAGTTTAGTTGGATCAGCTGATCTTTACCAGCTTACATCAAATATTAAAACATTTAATTTGTTTGGGTTGTTTACTGTCAAATTAAATGTCTTCAATAACACAAATGACTAAAACATAAAATATAGAAGTAATGAAAAGAAGTTCAGTTATTTCATAAACATTATTTGCATATTGCTAATTAATTTGCCTCCATTGAGCACCACTCGTCTTTTCAAAATGCTAATTAGGACGTTGATTTTTAGAGGTTAAAATCATAACAGTTACACATGAAGCTAAACGCTCCGTGACGAATCGGGTCATGTTGGCCTGGGGCCCCACAGAGGATCTGCTCAGGGCCCCAAAAGGTTTGGGCCGGCCCTGGAAAACGTGCAAAGTCACTTTGGTAACGTTGATTCTTTCTGCAAAACAAAAATAAATCTGTTTCCACATGATTTTTGAAAATAAAATCTAGTTTTGTGTAAAATTTTTAAATATTTGTTGTAAAAATGTAGAAAAAAGCAGCAGCTTTTCAGGGCGATCTTTGGTCAAAACACATTCATGATCAGACAGATGGGAACCCGGTTCTGGTTCTGGTCGGGTTCTGTCCTCTACTGGAAAGGTTCAGGAGGTTTTGGATTTGATATTGGTACCAGAACCGGGCTTCAGAGTCTAAGCCGCAGAATTTAAATCTGAGGAGAGAGAACCATCTGAAGGAGCCAAGAACCCGACCAGAACCAGAACCTTTAACCGGGTCGATTAAAGTAACAGAAACGTAAACGAGGTTTATGTAAACATGTGACCAAAACCATGTGGAGGTCCAGTAGAACCAGACTGGTTCTGACCTAGCCCATCTGACTGCAGCAGAACTTTTATTCTGCCAGAGGGCTTTTATTTTGGAAGGAACTTCCTGGTTCAGTCCATCAGAACAACCCGGAGTCGGAGTCGAGGCGTTCCCCGATCCGGACCGGTCCACATGGTTCTGCTCCATCTGCGGTCCGGTGGGCTGTGAGGAAGAGGAGCGATGAAGCAGCAGGAGCGTCTGGAACCAGAACCGGAACCAGAACCTTATGTGAAGATGAGCCCAGAGTCGCTGTAAACCTTGAAGATCTTCTCGATGGCGTTGACGTACGCCGCCGTCCGCAGGTCCAGACCCAGCTGGTACCGGCTGGTCGTCTGCATGATTTGCTGCAGGAAACAAGACTTTCAGAATAAAAGCTCCGTCCACCAGAGTGCGCCGCTGCTCATGGTGTGTGTGTATGCGTTACCCTGGCAGAGCGCTCCATGGTGTAGGCCAGGCCCGAGTGGACGATGTCCTTCTCAGACGCTCCCTGCAGCAGAACGGGACGGGTCAGCACCGAGGAAGAGGACGAGGTCCAGACACGTGTCCAGGTCTCGGCCAATCACAGCCTCTGATTGGCTGTGGAAGAGGTGGGCGGGACTTTCTGCTGTACCAGCAGGTTCCTCTGTGTGGCGCCGCTGAGACCCGAAACGTTCAGGCTGCTGACCGAGCAACGACTGCTGGTGTGATTAGATCTGACACACTCTGCGGGGTGTGAACACTTTCTGAGGGGTGTGAACACTTTCTGAGGGGTGTGAGCACTTTCTCCGAGGTGTGAACACTTTCTCCGGGGTGTGAACACTTTCTGCGGGGTGTGAACACTTTCTGCGGGGTGTGTGAACACTTTCTGCGGGGTGTGAACACTTTCTGCGGGGTGTGAACACTTTCTGAGGGGTGTGAACACTTTCTGCGGGGTGTGAACACTTTCTGCGGGGTGTGACCTTTCTGGGGGTGTGAACACTTTCTGCGGGGTGTGAACACTTTCTGAGGGGTGTGAACACTTTCTGCGGGGTGTGTGAACACTTTCTGAGGGGTGTGAACACTTTCTGCAGGGTGTGAACACTTTCTGAGGGGTGTGAACACTTTCTGCGGGGTGTGAACACTTTCTGAGGGGTGTGAACACTTTCTGAGGGGTGTGAACACTTTCTGCGGGGTGTGAACACTTTCTCCGGGGTGTGTGAACACTTTCTGCGGGGTGTGAACACTTTCTGAGGGGTGTGAACACTTTCTGAGGGGTGTGAACACTTTCTGCGGGGTGTGAACACTTTCTGCGGGGTGTGAACACTTTCTGAGGGGTGTGAACACTTTCTGCGGGGTGTGAACACTTTCTGAGGGGTGTGAACACTTTCTGAGGGGTGTGAACACTTTCTGAGGGGTGTGAACACTTTCTGCGGGGTGTGAACACTTTCTGAGGGGTGTGAACACTTTCTGAGGGGTGTGAACACTTTCTGCGGGGTGTGAACACTTTCTGCGGGGTGTGAATACTTTCTGAGGGGTGTGAACACTTTCTGCGGGGTGTGAACACTTTCTCCGGGGTGTGAACACTTTCTGCGGGGTGTGAACACTTTCTCCGGGGTGTGAACACTTTCTGCGGGGTGTGAATACTTTCTGCGGGGTGTGAATACTTACGGAGATCCGGTCCTGGAACTCCGCGGTGGGAACAACTGGAATGGAGCCGTTCAGTTTTCCAAACTTCCTCTCCAGACTCTCCTGGACCGACACTGAGGAGAAACGGGTCGGTCAGAACCAGAACCGCCATGATGGCGGTTCTGGTTCTGAAGGGCGGCGCTGACTCAGCAGGTGGTAGTTCGAATCCCTCTCGTACTTGAAGGTGAGCCGACCGTAGCTCACGTGGTTCAGGTTCTTCAGCCACTCGAAGTACGACACCGTGACGCCCCCAGCGTTCAGGTACATGTCCTGGGTACGACACCGCAGCTCAGACCAGAACCGGACCAGAACCGGACCAGAACCGGACCAGAACCCCCACTGACCGGGATCACCAGCATGTTCCTCTCCAGGAAGATCCGGTCCGCCTCAGGCGTGGTCGGCCCGTTGGCTCCCTCTGCAATGATCTGTCAGAACCAGAGGAACCGGGTCAGAACCAGAGAGGAACCGGGTCAGAACCTGAGAGGAACCGGGTCGGAACCAGAGAGGAACCGGGTCAGAACCTGAGAGGAACCGGGTCAGAACCAGAGAGGAACCGGGTCGGAACCAGAGAGGAACCGGGTCAGAACCAGAGAGGAACCGGGTCAGAACCAGAGAAGAACGGGTCAGAACCGGGTCAGAACCAGAGAGGAACCGGGTCAGAACCAGAGGAACCGGGTCAGAACCAGAGGGGAACCGGGTCAGAACCAGAGGGGAACCGGGTCAGAACCAGAGGGACCGGGTCAGAACCAGAGAGGAACCAGAGAGGATCCGGGTCAGAACCAGAGAGGAACCGGGTCAGAACCAGAGAGGACGGGTCAGAACCAGAGAGGAAACGGGTCAGAACCGGGTCAGAAACCAGAGAGGAACCGGGTCAGAACCAGAGGAACCGGGTCAGAACCAGAGGGGAACCGGGTCAGAACCAGAGAGGAACAGAGAGGATCCGGGTCAGAACCAGAGAGGAACCGGGTCAGAACCAGAGAGGAACCGGGTCAGAACCAGAGAGGAACCGGGTCAGAACCGGGTCAGAACCAGAGAGGAACCGGGTCAGAACCAGAGGAACCGGGTCAGAACCAGAGGGGAACCGGGTCAGAACCAGAGGGACCGGGTCAGAACCAGAGAGGAACCAGAGAGGATCGGGTCAGAACCAGAGAGGAACCGGGTCAGAACCAGAGAGGAACCGGGTCAGAACCAGAGAGGAACCGGGTCAGAACCGGGTCAGAACCAGAGAGGAACCGGGTCAGAACCAGAGAGAGGAACCGGGTCAGAACCAGAGAGGATCCTGGTCAGAACCAGAGAGGATCCGGGTCAGAACCAGAGAGGATCCTGGTCAGAACCAGAGAGGAACCGGGTCAGAACCAGAGAGGAACCGGGTCAGAACCAGGTCAGAACCAACCAGAAGAACAGCTGACCTCCAGCGTCAGACGGGTTCATCAGAACTCCAACAGAACCTCCAGTGAACCACTGACTAACCAGAACCAGCCCGGTCCAAACCCAGTCATTCCTGACATGATGACCAACATGGTGACAACATGAATTAACCCCTTCATGTTTCTCCATGTCCTGCTAATAAACCCAAATGTTGCTGTTCAACTTTACAAACAGGGTTTGTTTATTGGTCAGACCCAGATGGCCCGGTCCTGGTGGCCCGGTTCTGGCTCCGGTCCTGGTGGCCCGGTCCCGGTTCTGGTGGCACGGTTCTGGCTCCGGTTCCGGTGGCCCGGTCCCGGTTCTGATGGCCCGGTTCCTGTGACCCGGTCCCGGTGGCCCGGTTCCTGTGACCCGGTTCCGCTGGCCCGGTTCCTGTGACCCGGTCCCGGTGGCCCGGTTCCTGTGACCCGGTTCCTGTGACCCGGTCCCGGTGGCCCGGTTCCTGTGACCCGGTCCCGGTTCCGGTGGCCCGGTTCCGGTGGCCCGGTTCCTGTGACCCGGTCCCGGTTCCGGTGGCCCGGTCCCGGTGGCCCGGTTCCTGTGGCCCGGTCCCGGTTCCGGTGGCCCGGTTCCTGTGGCCCGGTCCCGGTGGCCCGGTTCCTGTGACCCGGTTCCGGTGGCCCGGTTCCTGTGGCCCGGTCCCGGTGGCCCGGTTCCTGTGACCCGGTCCCGGTTCCGGTGGCCCGGTCCCGGTGGCCCGGTTCCTGTGACCCGGTTCCGGTGGCCCGGTTCCGGTGGCCCGGTTCCTGTGACCCGGTGGCCCGGTTCCGGTGGCCCGGTTCCGGTGGCCCGGTTCCTGTGACCCGGTCCCGGTTCCGGTGGCCCGGTTCCTGTGACCCGGTCCCGGTGGCCCGGTTCCGGTGGCCCGGTTCCGGTGGCCCGGTTCCGGTGGCCCAGTTCCGGTGGCCCGGTTCCTGTGACCCGGTCCCGGTTCCGGTGGCCCGTTTCCTGTGACCCGGTTCCGGTGGCCCGGTTCCTGTGACCCGGTTCCGGTGGCCCGGTTCCTGTGGCCCGGTTCCTGTGGCCGGTTCCTGTGGCCCGGTCCCGGTGGCCCGGTTCCGGTGACCCGGTCCCGGTGGCCCGGTTCCGGTGGCCCAGTTCCGGTGGCCCAGTTCCGGTGGCCCGGTTCCTGTGACCCGGTCCCGGTTCCGGTGGCCCGTTTCCTGTGACCCGGTTCCGGTGGCCCGGTTCCTGTGACCCGGTTCCTGTGGCCCGGTTCCTGTGGCCCGGTTCCTGTGGCCCGGTTCCTGTGAACCGGTCCCGGTTCCGGTGGCCCGTTTCCTGTGACCCGGTTCCGGTGGCCCGGTTCCTGTGGCCCGGTTCCTGTGGCCCGGTTCCTGTGGCCCGGTTCCTGTGACCCGGTCCCGGTTCCTGTGACCCGGTCCCGGTTCCGGTGGCCCGTTTCCTGTGACCCGGTTCCGGTGGCCCGGTTCCTGTGGCCCGGTTCCTGTGGCCCGGTTCCTGTGGCCCGGTTCCGGTGGCCCGGTTTCCTGTGGCCCGGTTCCTGTGACCCGGTTCCGGTGGCCCGGTTCCTGTGGCCCGGTTCCTGTGGCCCGGTTCCTGTGGCCCGGTTCCGGTGGCCCGGTTCCTGTGGCCCGTTTCCTGTGACCCGGTTCCTGTGGCCCGGTTCCTGTGGCCCGGTTCCTGTGGCCCGGTTCCTGTGGCCCGGTTCCTGTGGCCCGGTTCCTGTGGCCCGGTTCCGGTGGCCCGGTTCATGTGGCCCGGTTCCTGTGGCCCGGTTCCTGTGACCCGGTCCCGGTTCCGGTGGCCCGGTTCCGGTGGCCCGGTTCCTGTGGCCCGGTTCCTGTGGCCCGGTTCCTGTGGCCCGGTTCCTGTGGCCCGGTTCCGGTGGCCCGGTCCCGGTGGCCCGGTTCCGGTGGCCCGGTTCCTGTGGCCCGGTTCCTGTGGCCCGGTTCCTGTGACCCGGTCCCGGTTCCTGTGGCCCGGTTCCGGTGGCCCGGTTCCTGTGACCCGGTCCCGGTCCCGGTGGCCCGGTTCCTGTGACCCGGTTCCGGTGGCCCGGTTCCGGTGGCCCGGTCCCCCGGTCCCGGTGGCCCGGTTCCGGTTCCGGTCCCCGTACCTTGGCCTGGACCCGGTGTGCGTTGCGCTGCGTCAGCTGCTTCTCGCTGGCGGCTGGGATCAGGATGTGGCAGTCGGCCTCCAGCAGGCTGCCGGCGTACGGCGTGGAGCCCGGGAACCCCAGGATGGTCCCGTTGGCCTGGAGACGGGAGCAGCGTTAGGGCGGCTCTGGCCTGGGGGGGGCGGCCCGGGGGGGGGGCGGCCCAGGGGGGGGTGGGGGGCGACCCACCAGCTTGTAGTCCTCCAGCTGCTTGGGGTCGATGCCGTTTGGGCTCCAGATGGCGCCGTCCACCTCGGCGACGCCGACACACCTGGCGCCGGCGCGGTGCAGGTAGCGCATGGAGTGGAGGCCCACGTTGCCGAAGCCCTGCAGCGGAGCAGCCGATTGGCTCAGAGCGGGTGGCCGGGTCGCGCCGGGCCGCACCGGGCCCACCGCGCCGTACCTGGACGACGAAGGTCTTGTCCTGGAAGCCCGGCGCCAGCCCGACCCGGTTCATGATGGACGCGTCGTTGATGAAGTTCTCGATGCCGTGGAAGACGCCGCGGCCCGTGGCGGAGATCCGGCCGTGGATCCCGCCCTGGCTGATGGGCTTCCCCGTCACGCAGGCGTGGGCGTTGATGTCCTGAGGGGGGGCAGACGGGTCAGAACCAGGCCCAGAACCGGGTCGGCCGGTTCCGGCCCGGACTCACTTTGTGTCCCATGGTCGTGGCGAAGGTGTCGGCGATCCATGACATCTCCCGCTCCCCGGTGCTCATGTCCGGCGCCGGAACGTCGATACCGGGCCCTGCAGAACCACACGGGGGGTCAGAACCGGCCGGGTCCGGTCGCTCAGGTGGGCGGGGCTTAGACAGGAAGCTGGTTTCTCACCGATGAATCCCTTCTTGGCGAGTTCGATGGTGAACCGCCTGGTGATCTTCTCCAGCTCACTGTCCTGCAAACGGACCGGAGGAAAGTTCTGACTGGTTCTGGTAACCCGTCCAGAACCAAGAATAAGACGGTTTATTAAAGCAATAACATGAACGGATGAATTATTGATTAACAGATTATTGTCCAGAATAAGAAAGAAAAACTAAGAACGTTTTTAGATTTAATGTTTGTTCAGTTTCGGGTCTCTAGTCTCTCGTTCCAATCGATCGATCAATCAATCAATCCTTCGTTCAGCTCGGCTGCAGCGCCGCCTGCTGGGCATCTGAACCGGTCCAGTGGGTTTACTCAGCGCCTCCACAGTGGAACCGGTTGGACTGGACCAGAACCGGCCTGTTCTGACCCGCCCTGATCCAAACACGCCTTTGTTTAGCTTGTGGGGCCTGAAGGGAGAGTCGCCCTGGGCAAAGAGCCATAACCCTGTCAAAACGCCCCACCGCTGAAAAGACTGGAGACGACACTTTGGACGACCCACACGCCCAAAGTGGGTCCTGGGGGCCCAAAGTGGGTCCTGGGGGCCCAACCTGGGTCCTGGGGGCCCAAAGTGGGTCCTGGGGGCCCAACCTGGGTCCTGGGGGCCCAAAGTGGGTCCTGGGGGCCCAACCTGGGTCCTGGGGGCCCAAAGTGAGTCCTGGTTTAACACACCTGGATCAAATGATGGATCATTAGAGGCCTGAGACGAACGCTGACCTCCTGACCTGCTGAACTGGTTGTTAAACCAGGAAGAGAACTAAAACGTTCAGGATGCCGGGGCTCCAGGACCCACTTTGGGCCCCCAGGACTGGTCCACTCTGAACCCGTCGTTGGGTCAGAGGGGACCATGTGTTACATCCGATTCTTGCTCAGTAAAAATCTCTGGTCCGGACCCGGTCCGGTTCCGTCAGAACCCGGTCCGGTTCCGGTCCGGTTCTCACCGTGTAGTTCTTGGTGTTGATCTTCACTCCAGCTTTGGCTCCACCGAACGGAACATCTGGAACAGCAGGCGGTTCTGGTTAGGCCCGGTTCAGGTCCGGTCTGTGTGTGTGTGTGGTACCGACCCACGATGGCGCACTTGTAGGTCATCAGGGAGGCCAGAGCCTTGACCTCGTCCACAGACACGTCGGTGCTGAACCGGATCCCTGAAACGGAACCAGAACCGGTTTCTACTGGAACCAGAACCATCCCTCCTGTGTGACCTTTGACCTGCTGGTTCTGGACTCTGTCCCGGCTGACACGGTTCCTTTAATGGTACCAGCCTACAAGTTCTGGTTCTGATTGGTCTGTTTGGGTTTTAATACACAGGACTCAGAACCAGAACCAGGCCGGACCGGACCGGACCCAGTGGTTCTGCTGGTCCTTGCTGGTTTTTTTCAGTTATTCTTTCATTTTTAAAAATGTCTGAAAATAATTAAAGGTGTAACAATAAATCCTATTAATATTTAAAATGAATTTAACCAGAAACAGGGATCGGTCACCATGACGTCCTGCTCCTGCAGCAGGTACCAGCTGGCCTCTACATGCTGACCCGGTCCGGTCCGGCTCGGTTCGGCCCGGCCCGGTCCGGGTCTCACCTCCCTTGCAGGGCGTCCGGTGCTGGCTGTGCTGAGCCCGGTATCCCTCGATCACCTCCCACTCGCCGCGTCCCTCCGGATCGGGAAACTGACGCTCAGGACGTGGTTACACGGCTTGATGACGCGCAGGATGCCGCGGACTCTCTTCCGCTTCTGCTCCGGGGTCTCCCGGGTCCGCAGGTCCTCCACCAGCCTGTCCTCCACGATGGCGGCTCCGCGGTCGAAGAAGCCCTCCACCATGGTGAAGAAGTTCGGGTCGTCGCCCGGTCCGCGCCTGGCTGTAGCCGCGGCACCGCAGCGGCGAGGCGGACGCCGGCAGGACACCGCCCGCTCCCCGGGTCAGCAGCTCTCCCAGGTTTCGGTACATTTTGCGGGTGAGCTGGAGGAAGGAGGTCCAGGAAATGGAGCCGCCGAAGCGGAGGGTCCGTCCCCGCGGCGGCGGCTCCTCCTTCCCGCCGCCGCCGCGAGCCAAACCAGCTGAAACCGGCACGAGACCATTTAAAGGGCGCGCGGGACGGTTAGCCGTTAGCTTAGCTCAACACGAGCAGTTGAAACTCCGTAGAAACCCGATGATTACGGCTTAACCAGTGAGTGAATCACACAGATGGAGCAGATATCAGTCTGTTACGAAGGTTTCAATCCTTTAATTAAGGTTAATTAGCTGGTAAAATAGTTTAACACTAGCAAGCGTTTAGACTACACGTACTTCCGGGAAAACTTTCAAAACAAATGTTCATTAAATAATAAAACCAGTATAACCGGGGGTCCAAAGTCGGTTCTGGAGGACCGGAATCCTGAACGTTTTATCCTCTCCCTGGTTCAACAACCTGTTCAGCAGGTCAATAGGTCAATGTTCCTCTTAGGCCTCTAATGATCCATCATTTGATCCAGGTGTGTTAAACCAGGGAGAGACTAAAACATGCAGGTTGCCGGGGAACCAGGACCCACTTTGGACTCCCTGCTGTATAATATTTCAGACTACGGTTAATTTCAACATTCAGTCTTTAAATGATGTTGTTTACAGTCTTTTCAGCGGTGGGGCGTTTTGACTGGTTTATGGCTCTTTGCCCAGGGCGACACTCCCTTCAGGATCAACCCACTTAATGAAAACAACACAGTGCTGAAGACGGATTCTCCATGGAGAACATTTCCTGAATATTTCCCTGCAGCTCGTTCCTCCAGGTAAAACAGGGCTGTTAGAACCTTCACCTGTTTGCCCAGTATGTCGTCTGATCAGGGTTTTAACAGGTCAGTTAACCTGTAAGGTATCAACAAGCAGCAACCATAAAGTTGTATTTACTTTTAAGGAAATGACAAACATTAAAACTATTAGCTAAACTTTATTAATCTCCAATGTAACTGATTGGAGAACAGAGAAAAACCTTTAATCTGCTGTAAAAATACAGTAGATTCGTCTTCTTCGCCTCCTCTGGCTGTTTTTACGAACCAGAGCAAATGATTGGTCCAGCAGCAACAAGTTTAAACCTAAATATTAATCCAGATTAGGAAATAAGCTGCAGCGTGACGGACGACCCAGTGGATGGATGTTCCACATTAGCTGAGGGCTCCAGGCTGGTTCTGGTTCTGGTTCCAGGTCGGTTCTGGTTCTAGAAGCTGTCTGACCCAGAGTTCTGATTTGTTATGTTGGGTATGAACTGGACCTTTATGCTCCTTTTCCACTGGCCCGGTTCAGCCCAGTTCAGCTCGGTTCGGCTCGGTTTGGCCCGGTTCGGCTCGGTTCGGCCCGGTTCGGCCCGGTTCAGCCCGGTTCGGCCCGGTTCAGCTCGGTTCGGCCCGGTTCGGCTCGGTTCGGCCCGGTTCGGCTCGGTTCGGCTCGGTTCGACCCGGTTCAGCTCGGTTCGGCCCGGTTCGGCTCGGTTCGGTTCGGCCCGGTTCGGCTCGGTTCGGTTCGGCCCGGTTCAGCTCGGTTCGGCTCGGTTCGACCCGGTTCAGCCCAGTTCAGCCCGGTTCAGCTCGGTTCGGCTCGGTTCGGCCCGGTTCAGCTCGGTTCGGCCCGGTTCAGCTCGGTTCGGCCCGGTTCGGCTCGGTTCGGTTCGGCCCGGTTCGGCTCGGTTCGGTTCGGCCCGGTTCAGCTCGGTTCGGCTCGGTTCGACCCGGTTCAGCTCGGTTCGGCCCGGTTCGGCTCGGTTCGGCCCGGTTCGGCTCGGTTCGGCCCGGTTCGGCTCGGTTCGGCCCGGTTCGGCTCGGTTCGGTTCGGCCCGGTTCGGCTCGGTTCGGTTCGGCCCGGTTCAGCTCGGTTCGGCTCGGTTCGACCCGGTTCAGCTCGGTTCGGCCTCCGTTCGGCTCGTTCGGTTCGGCCCGGTTCGGCTCGGTTCGGCTCGGCCCGGTTTGGCTCGGTTCGGTTCGGCCCGGTTCAGCTCGGATCGGCCCGGTTCGGCTCGGTTCGGCCCGGTTCGGCTCGGTTCGGCCCGGTTTGGCCCGGTTCAGCTCGATTCGGCTCGGTTCGACCCGGTTCGGCTCGGTCGGTTCGGCTCGGTTCGGCCCGGTTCGGCTCGGTTCGGCTCGGTTCCGGCTCGGTTCGGCCCGGTTCGGCTCGGTTCGGCCCGGTTCGGCTCGGTTCGGCCCGGTTTGGCCCGGTTCAGCTCGATTCGGCTCGGTTCGACCCGGTTCGGCTCGTTCGGTTCGGCTCGGTTCGGCCGGTTCGGCTCGGTTCGGCCCGGCTCGGCTCGGTTCGGCCCGGTTCGGCTCGGTTCGGCTCGGCTCGGTTCGACCCGGTTCGGCTCGGCTCGGCCCGGTTCGGCTCGGTTCGGCCCGGTTCGGCTCGGTTCGGTTCGGCCCGGTTCGGCTCGGCCCGGTTCAGCTCGGTTCGGCTCGATTCGGTTCGGTTCGGTTCGGCCCGGTTCAGCTCGGTTCGGTTCGGCTCGGTTCGGTTCGGCTCGGCTCGGTTCGACCCGGTTCGGTTCGGCTCGGTTCGGCCCGGTTCGGCCCGGTTCGGCTCGATTCGGTTCGGCCCGGTTCAGCTCGGTTCGGTTCGGCTCGGTTCGGCTCGGCCCGGTTCGGCCCGGTTCGGCTCGGCCCGGTTCGGCTCGGCTCGGTTCGGTTCGGCCCGGTTCGGCTCGGTTCGGTTCGGCCCGGTTCAGCTCGGTTCGGCTCGGTTCGACCCGGTTCAGCTCGGTTCGGCCCGGTTCGGCTCGGTTCGGTTCGGCCCGGTTCGGCTCGGTTCGGCTCGGCCCGGTTTGGCTCGGTTCGGTTCGGCCCGGTTCAGCTCGGATCGGCCCGGTTCGGCTCGGTTCGGCCCGGTTCGGCCCGGTTCGGCTCGGTTCGGCCCGGTTCGGCCCGGTTCGGCTCGGTTCGGCTCGGTTCGGCCCGGTTCGGCTCGGTTCGGCCCGGTTTGGCCCGGTTCAGCTCGATTCGCTCGGTTCGACCCGGTTCGGCTCGGTTCGGTTCGGCTCGGTTCGGCTCGGTTCGGTTCGGCTCGGCTCGGTTCGACCCGGTTCGGTTCGGCTCGGCTCGGCCCGGTTCGGCTCGGTTCGGCCCGGTTCGGCTCGGTTCGGCCCGGTTCGGCTCGGCTCGGTTCGGCCCGGTTCGGCTCGGTTCGGCCCGGTTCGGTTCGGCTCGGTTCGGCCCGGTTCGGCTCGGTTCGGCCCGGTTCGGCTCGGCTCGGTTCGGCCCGGTTCGGCTCGGCCCGGTTCGGCCCGGTTCGGCTCGGCCCGGTTCGGCTCGGTTCGGCTCGGCTCGGTTCGGTTCGGCCCGGTTCGGCTCGGTTCGGTTCGGCTCGGTTCGGTTCGGCTCGGTTCGGCCCGGTTCGGCTCGGCTCGGTTCGGCCCGGTTCAGCTCGGTTCGGCTCGGTTCGGTTCGGCCCGGTTCGGCTCGGTTCGGCTCGGTTCGGTTCGGCCCGGTTCGGCTCGGTGGAAAAGGGGGATTTGTTTCCTAAACAACCTTGAGATTAACATTTTATGTGATTAATGTAGTTATTTTTGTCCTCATGATGAATTAATTTGCTTAATTTTTTATTATTATTGCCAGCAGAGCAGCATTATCAGCTCAGTCTGCCGCCTGCTGGTCAGACTGGGAACTGCAGCAGGCACAGGCCCAAAGGCCCGGTTCTACAAACCCATCAGAACAAGTGTTCCTCTGATGAACCTTGACCTCTTGACCAACCAGAACTAAATGACCAGCTGCTGGTTTTCTTACCACTGTCCCTTCATAATAAAAGCATCCAGCAAAACATGTTTGACCTTGTGACCCAAACGGTTCTGGTTCTGTTTGTCTCCTCAGTGGACCCGATGCATCAGCGGCCAAAGATCCACATCTTCCTCGGTGCTCCTCCTCCTCCTCCTCCTCGTCCTGCTTCACCTCCTCCTCCTCCTGCTTCACCTAGGATGGAGGAGCAGGAGGAGCAGGAACGTCCCACAGGATGGAGACGCCTGGAGCTCACCTGGACGGCGGGTCGTCTCCGACCCACTGCAGGTGAGGCGGCTTTAATCCTGCTTTCAGGAGTTCTTCCTGTGTTCTGTCTGTGGGACCCGACCCGACCCGTTCTGGTTCCGTTCCAGAGCTAAACGGACCAGCCGCCAGTCGCTGCTGGTTCTTTGGGTCGAACCCAAATGGATTCTGAATGATGGTCCTGTCCTTTCAGATGTTCCTGGAAATGAGGATCAGAGAAAGGAGAAACCAACAGAACCGGAACCGGGCCGGGCCACAGGGTCCGATGGAGGACTGGCGTCTGAAGCCGGAGCTCTGAGGACAGAGGGAGACTCACATGGTTCTGGGGAGGATCTGTGTTCTGCTTCGGTCCAGGAGTACCTGGACCGCTGTTTCCCTCTAGCAGAACCAGAACCAGAACCAGAGCAGCAGCCTCCGTCCACCAGAACCCAGTTCCTCAGCACCTGGACTCTCAGCCAGGCCCTGATCCTGAGAGGAACCCACGCTGTCCAATCAGCTCTCACCCCAGACGAAGCCCCGCCCACCACAGACAAAGCTCTGACAATGCATGGTGAAGCTCCGCCCACTTCAGACAAAACCCCGCCCACCCCAGACGAAATCCCGCCCACTCCATACGACGCCCCGCCCACCCCAGATGAAGTCCCGCCCACCCAGACGAAATCCCGCCCACTCCATACGACGCCCCGCCCACCCCAGATGAAGTCCCGCCCACTCCAGATGAAGTCCCGCCCACTCCATACGACGCCCCGCCCACCCCAGATGAAGTCCCGCCCACTCCATACGACGCCCCGCCCACCCCAGATGAAGTCCCGCCCACTCCAGATGAAGCCCCACCCACTCCATACGACGCCCCGCCCACCCCAGACGAAGCCCCGCCCCTCCCCCCGGCCAGCCCCCTGTCCGGCTCCTCCAGCCCCCCGGAGCTGTTCGGCCCGGCCGCCTCGTCTCTTGGAGACTCCATGGAGCTGTTCGGCCACACCTGTCCGTCCTCCAGGGCGGAGCAGGGCGGGGTCATCATGGAGGTCACCTCAGACGGCGTCCTCTGCTCTCAGGACTCTGACCCCCAGACGTCATCGCCCCCTGCCAGCAAGAAACCTCGACCCTCAGAGGAGTCGACCTGTGCAGCACCAGGCAGCTCCGCCTCCACCACCCGTCTGGACAGGTGCGACCAGGTGGGACGCAGGTACTCAGTCCTGGTGGTGGTGGTCCACCCATGTCACCTGAAGGAGGTCCAGGTGAGTCCAGGTGTCCAACAGGAACCAAAAAGTAACAACAGCTGTGGTTCAAACTAACAATCTTTCTGATCGTGTTCTGATCGTGTTCTGACCCGTTTCTGGCCGAAGGTCCGGTCGGGTCCGTCAGCAGGAAGCCGCCTTCCTCTGGCCTCCCTGGTTGTGACGGACCAATCAGGAGCTGAGATGAAGGTGGTGCTGTGGAGGAGAGCGGCCTTCTGGGTTCTGACCGTGAGTCCTGGAGAGGTTCTGCTCATCACAGGTACACACACACTGGTCCCGACCCGACTGGCCGGTTCTGGTGTCGGTCTGGTCTCAGGTGTGTGTTTGTGCTGCAGGGCTGCAGGTGAGGGAGGACAGGTGGAGAGCAGAGACTGTCCTCCAGTCCACCTTCTCCAGCAAACTGCTGAACCTGGGACACGCCTCCACCTCACCGCCAGGTACGGCAGCAGCCAATCAGGAGCCAGTCAGCAGCCAATCAGCAGCCAGTCAGGAACCAATCAGCAGCCAGTCAGGAGCCAGTCAGCAGCCAATCAGGAACCAATCAGCAGCCAGTCAGGAACCAATCAGCAGCCAGTCAGGAACCAATCAGCAGCCAGTCAGGAGCCAGTCAGCAGCCAGTCAGGAACCAATCAGCAGCCAGTCAGGAACCAATCAGCAGCCAGTCAGGAACCAATCAGCAGCCCCCAGATGTCTCTCTCTCTCTCTCCAGGTAGCCAGCAGGTTAGCGCCTGCGCTCTCCGTTCCCTGTGCGGTTTCATCAGAAAGCGGCGCCCCCTGCTGGTGTCCCTCCCCCGTCGGCCCCAGCAGGATCTGACCCGCCTCCCTTACGCCACCCTGAGGTCGCTGCGGGTCAACACGCTGGTTCACGCTCTGCTGCGAGTCTCGCACTGTCACATCAGCTCAGGTGAGCCTGTCGCTGGCAGGGGGCGGAGCCAGTGGGCTGCATTTAGCTAAAGTACCTGATCCAGGTGAGGCTCTCAGGTGAAACCTGCTGACTCCTAGCAGGTGCTGCCAGATTCATTCCTCAACAAACATCATGGCCGCCAACTTCATCTCAGGAACTTTGTCCGATTAACAGGAAACTTAAATAATGTCTTCTCGTTGGGAGTTCTTCAGATATTCTCAGTATTTTATGTTAAGTTTGTTAAATCTTGTATTTTTGATCCGACTTCCTGGTGGCAGATCATCACAGCAGAAACTTGAAGTAGCATTAATATTAGGCCGTTATCATGTTATTACTGGGTTATTATAGTGTTATTACGTTACCATGTAGTCGTGTTAGTAGCATGGTGTAATACGTCTTATCAGGTTATTATGCTATTGTGTTATGTTATTATCCTGTTATCCTGTTATTATCCTGTTGTGTTATTATCCTGTTATCGTGTTATTATCGTATTGTGTTAGAGTGTTATCCTATTATCATCGTGCTGTGTTATTATCACATTATCGTGTTATTAGCCTGTTATTATTGTTATTATCGTGTTATCATTTTTATTATCGTGTTATTATCCTGTTATCATCGTGTTATCGTATTATTATCCTGTTATCATCGTGTTATCACGTTATCGTGTTATTATCCTGTTATTAACCTGTTATCCTGTTATTGTGTTATCCTGTTATCGTGTTATTATCCTGTTATTAACCTGTTATCCTGTTATTATTGTGTTATCCTGTTATCGTGTTATTATCCTGTTATTGTGTTATTATCCTGTTCTTAACGTGTTATTAACCTGTTATCATCATGTTTTCGTGTTATTAGCCTGTTATTATCGTGTTATTGTGTTATTATCGTGTTATTGTGCTATTATCCTGTTGTGTTATTATCGTGTTATTATCGTATTATGTTAGAGTGTTATCCTACTATCATTGTGTTATGTTATTATCATATTATCGTGTTATTAGCCTGTTATTATTGTGGTGTTATCGCGTTATCGTGTTATTATCTGTTCTTAACGTGTTATTATCCTGTTATCGTGTTATCGTGTTATCCTGTTGTGTTATTATCCTGTTATCGTGTTATTATCGTATTATGTTAGTGTTATCCTATTATCATCGTGTTATGTTATCACATTATCATGTTATTATCCTGTTATTATGTTATTCTGTTATCGTGTTATTATCCTGTTATCATCGTGTTATCATGTTATTATCCTGTCATCATCGTGTTATCGTGTTATTATCCTGTTCTTAACGTGTTCTTATCCCGTTATCATCGTGCTATCACGTTATCGTGTTATTATCCTGTTATCATCGTGTTATCACGTTATCGTGTTATTATCCTGTTATCGTGTTATCGCGTTATCGTGTTATTATCCTGTTATTAACCTGTTATCCTGTTATTATTGTGTTATCCTGTTATTATCCTGTTATCGTTGTGTTATCGTGTTATCATGTTATTATCCTGTTCTTAACGTATTATTAACCCGTTATCGTGTTTTCGTGTTATTAGCCTGTTATTATCCTGTTATTGTGTTATTATCGTGTTATTATCCTGTTATTAACCTGTTATTACCATGTTATTATCCTGTTATCATGTTATTATCCTGTTATTATCATGTCATGTCCATCCGTGACGGCTGCTTGTGTTTCTGTCAGAGTGGCGAGACGAGGCTGAGTCTCGGAACCGCTCGGCAGTCCAGATGAAGGCGGTTCTGACGGTGCAGCAGCCGGGCGGCCAGCAGGGGGCGCTGCTTCTGTGGGGGGCAGCCATGGACTGGCTGCCCCGCTTCAGCAAACACAAAGGTACGAGGGGTCAAAGGTCACTTAAAGCCCAGCTCTATGTAGAGCCAGGTGAGCTGGGGGCACTGGGTCAGAACCCTGGACCGGATCAGGAGGTTCTGTTCATTTTTCTGCCCTCAGATGCTGTGTGGGACTTCAGAGTTCTCCTGGTGAGGGAGGGTTTGACCTCCGACCTCACGGAGCTGCACTCCACCCCCTGGAGCTCGGTCCGGGCTCTGGACCCGACGGACCGCCGGGCGCTGGACTTCCTGCGGGCCTGGCGCCGTCCCGGGCCGAGCGGCACGGCTCTGGAGCTGGACGTGGACACGCTGTTGTCCCAGAAGTACAGCGGTGAGTCGGGCCCGGCCCGTCAGAACCAGAACCCCGCCAGAACTGGGTCAGAACCCTGAACGGACTGAATACGAAGCCTCTCCGTCCTGCTGCAGGTGAGGTGGAGCTCCGAGTCCAGGTGCTCAGCTTCCAGTTCCAGGAGGCTCCGCCGGTTCTGGACGGCTCCACGCCGCGGGCCGAGCTGCTGGCGGCGCTGAGCGGTGACATCACCTACACCGGCTGCGGCCGCTGCGGCGCCGAGCTGGACACGGACCGCAACGGGATCTACACGCCGTGCTACGCCTGCCTGCCGCTCACCGCCCTGCGCCGCTTCTACAGGTACCGTCACTGCTGATGTCACCGCTGACATCACCACCCACAGGACAGCCGCTAAATGCTTTAGCATTAGCATCCGCTTTCTACCATGTAGCATTAGCTATCACTAGTTATTATGCTTTAGTGCTAGCATTAGCTTCTGCTAGCCACCATGCTCAGGAATGTGAGCGCTGAGAAACATGGCCGACCTGATGACATCATCTGTTCCAGGCCAGGTGTGCTGACGGTGAGTGGGCGGGGCTCCTCCCACCTGACGGTCTGGGTTCCTCCGGTTCCTCTGCAGAAAATCCTCCAGGCTCCTCCGGACCGACTCCAGCGCAGCGCAGGTGAGACGCTCGGGTCTCAGGTGAGGTTCTGGCCCGGTTCTGACCCGCCCTCTCCCCTCCTCCAGCTCCAGGGTCTCAGGTGAGACACGTCCAGGTGGCGGCGGAGGAGCTGCAGGCGCTGCTGGCTCTTCCCAGGAAGTGGGTGGTGATGACGGTGCGGAGCCACTTCCTGTGCGACCAGAACAGCGTCACCCTCAGTCAGGACTTCACTCTGCTGGACCTTCAGGTTCCGACCCAGTGAAGGACCCACCTGGTGGGCGGAGCTTACAGGCGCCTCCAGGTGTGTGGACCGGACCTGTTTATTACTGTATTTAGTTATTTTAACCGACCTGAGTTCAGATCTTCTGTTTGATATGAAGCTCAATTTAAATAAAGATCAGAATAAAATTCATTAAAACATTTTTATTCCTTTAATAATTTCCATTTTTGGAGGAGAAAACATTAAGACGATGATGGATGATTGATGAGATGATTGGTCTCATCAGGTTGAAGGTTCAGTTCTGAGTCGTTTCTTCTGCCACATCCACCAGATCATCAAACAGGTCTGAAAAACACAAGCAGGAATAAAAACTAATATTCACTGAGACAGTTTGGAGACACTAAATGGATCTAATTTAACAAAATCTACTTAAGAATATTTTTATTGTCAAAGAGCCGCCATTTTATTTCTGGGAGTTTCAGCCAATCAGTGTGAAGGAAGGTGAGAGCTGCTCCTGATTGGCTGCTTTGTGATCACCAGCCAATAGGATGCTGAGCAGCTGGGATGATGTTTTCTCTGATATTTTAGAAAAATCCCAAAGACCAAACTTCCACATGTATTTTATAGTTTGTTTCTACAGAAAACAGTAATTTGGTTTTAGTTAAAGTTCTGAGGAGCCGATGCTGAAGGTCCAGGAGCCACTGTTGGCTCCAGAGCCGCAGGTTGAGAACCCCTGAAGCAGAACTAGATTAAACAGAGCCTGGAGGTTTCTAGGTGTTTACTGTGGCGCCCCCTGCTGGCCAACCAGGCTTTATGCTTCAACATTCAGACGGATGTTTCCCTCCAAGATGAATCACAAATAAACTTTTATTCTTATATTCAGTTTAGTCCAGATTAGCCAAACTGCAGGTCTGTAATCCAATGAGATTAAATAAAAAAAAATTGAAATACGTCAACAAACTAAAGATTTCTCTACTCCTCCAGTTCATCACCTTTTAAATCTATTTGTTCCTGATCAACAGTGAAGATCCTGCGCTGTGATTTAACTGCTGGTACCAGGTTCTGACTGGTCCAGACCCAGAATCATCCTGGTTCTGCTGGTTTAAGTCAGACCTCAGCTCCAAACTTTCTGTTCCAGGTTCCCAGAGGAACCGTAGGAACTTAAACCACCCAGAGTTCATCTCAGGTAAACCGGCTTTACTGAGGACTAAAATCTCTGAGAAGCAAAGACCTTCAGAGGATCTCCGGTTGGATGGACGGGTCTGTCCCCTGGAGACAACCTGAGAGACACCTGAAGACATGCAGGACGTCTGGATCCTCGGCACCAGAACCGACCGGGACAGAATCATGGATCTGAGCTTCCTGTTCGTCAGACGTACCTCTGTCAGACACGGCTACAGTCTGGCCCATGGCTCCGCCCCCTTCAATGGCTCCGCCTCCTCCCATGGCCCCGCCCCCTTCAGTGGCTCCGCCTCCCTCAGCAAAAAGGCCCTGGAAGCCGCTCCTCTTCTTCACTTCCTCGTCTTTGTGATCATCTTTGTGAAAGATCTTTGAGAAAAATCCTTGATCTTCATCCTTCTTCTTCTCCTCCTCGTCTTTTTTGTTTCCTTTAAATATGGACATGAATCCTCCCTTCTTCTTGTCCTCCTCTTTGTCCTTGATGCCCAGCGCTCCCTTCACCGCATCCTCCACCATGTCTCCTGCAACACAAACATCCAGTTTTAGCTTCTTCTCCTGGTCTGCAGACGTGAAGGACCGATTGTCCCGGTTTAATATCAAACTGTAATGAATCCTCTGGTTCCGTCTGGAGGCTCTGGATCGGATCGGATCGCTCTGTCCAGCCACATGGAGACACTGACCGTCAGAGGTGCTGTGTGGACGACGCAGAGCAGCCAACAACATGCAGTTTATCGTCAGTAAAGTATTTCTGACCTTGAACCAACCTGGAGAGGAAACGTCTGGCCTGAGGGAGAAGAACCGCCGGACTGAATGATTTAAATCTGTTTCCACATGTTTCTGTGGAGATTCAGCTTTTTAGAAAGAAACAAGAAGTTCAGAGATCTTCACTTCTGGTTCCTCCTCATCAGAACTATTAACACCTGAGGAAGCAGCACCAGGTGTGTCTGTGTAGAAACATGGCGTCCAGATGAGCATCAGACATCCTGTCCATCTCGTCTTTCAGGTGTAAATCAAAGTCGGTAGGTTGGATCAGTTATCGACCAGCAGCTCAGGTCCAGAACAGCTCAGAACCAGAACCCAGTACTGATGAACAGCATCGGTGTAAAGAAATGTATCTGTCACCATGGCAACTATAAACAAGTTCAGGTCCTCCAGGACAGACTGGAGACGTGGGATTAAAAACCAGGTGATCTGGACCAGAGGACCGTCTGGAGCATCCAGAGGACAGTTTGATTTAAACCCCTCTGATTGGTTACCTGCCTCTGGCCCCTTTTACCTGAAACTTTCTGTTCCTCTGATGTTAAAAGCAGATCAAAATGTCGGCTTCAGCAGAGACACGTTGGAGCTGAGGAACCGGAGAACCAGACCTGCCTTGGTTCTGTTTGGGTTCTGCCTCATCCAGAACCAGCTGGTCCAGGTGTCTTCACCTGTCTCCTTCACCTGTCTCTGCCTCAGAAGCCACATTCCCAGTAAACACAGCTGAGGAGCCTCAGGTCCTCCCACCTGCCCCCCAGGTCGGTACTCACCCACTTTGTCCCCGATGATTCCAGCCACTTTATTCATCTTCGCTGCGTCTCCACGTCCAGCACCGTCCAACTCTGAGGACGCGTCTCCGGTGACTCTGGATGGCAGACCGTCAAGGAAACGGGTGTGTCTGCAGGTCGGCCAACCTGTTCCACCTGTCAGCCCTACTGAGCCCTACTGAGCCCTACTGAGCCCTACTGAGCATGCTCAGGTGGGAGGAGGAGGAATGACTGCAGGTGGAGATGACGAGTCCTGCTCCACCCGTCTGTGGGAACGAGCCGAAATCACAGAGAAACTATGACACACACCGACACTGACACACATACTGACACACACACACACACACACACTGACACACACACTGACACACAGTGACACACACACACACTGACACACACACTGACACACTGAACACAGTGACACACACACACACTGACACACACACGACACACTGACACACAGTGACACACACACACACTGACACACATGACACACTGACACACAGGACACGACACACACACTGACACGACACAGGACACACACACACTGACACACACAGAACAGAAACACACAGTAACACAGTAACACACAGTAACCCACACAGTAACACCCAGTAAAACAGTAACACACACAGTAACACCCAGTAAAACAGTAACACACACAGTAACACACAGTAACACACACAGTAACACAGTAACACACACAGTAACAGTAACACACACAGTAACACAATAAGACACACGGTAACACACACAGTAAGACACACAGTAACGCAGTAAGACACACAGTAACACACACAGTAACACAGTAACACACACAGTAACACACAGTAACACAATAAGACACAAGTAACACAATAAGACACACAGTAACACACACAGTAACACTGTAAGACACACAGTAACACAGTAAGACACACAGTAACACACAGTAACACAATAAGACACACAGTAACACACACAGTAACACAGTAACACACACAGTAACACAATAAGACACACAGTAACACAATAAGACACACAGTAACACACACAGTAACACAGTAACACACACAGTAACACACAGTAACACAATAAGACACACAGTAACACAATAAGACACACAGTAACACACACAGTAACACTCAGTAACACACACAGTAACACACAGTAAAACAGTAACACACACAGTAACACACAGTAACACACACAGTAAAACAGTAACACAGTAACACACACAGTAACAGTAACACACACAGTAACACACACACACAGTAACACACAGTAACCCAGTGACACAGTAACACACACACAGTAACAAACACAGTAACACACACAGTGACACACAGTAAAACAGCAACACACACAGTAACACAGTAACACACAGTGACACACAGTAACACACACAGTAACACACACAGTAGCACACACAGTAGCACACACAGTAACACACAATAACACAGTAACACACAGTAACACACACAGTAACACAGTAAGACACACAGTAATGCAGTAAGACACACAGTAACACACACAGTAACACACAGTAACACAATAAGACACACAGTAACACAATAAGACACACAGTAACACACACAGTAACACTGTAAGACACACAGTAACACAGTAAGACACACAGTAACACACAGTAACACAATAAGACACACAGTAACACACACAGTAACACAGTAAACACACACAATAACACACAGTAACACAATAAGACACACAGTAACACAATAAGACACACAGTAACACACACAGTAACACCAGTAACACAACACAGTAACACACAGTAACACAAAAAAAAGACACACAGTAACACAATAAGACACACAGTAACACACACAGTAAACACAGTAAGACACACAGTAACACACAGTAACACACACAGTAACACACAGTAACACAATAAGACACACAGTAACACACACAGTAACACAGTAACACACACAGTAGCACACAGTAACACAATAAGACACACAGTAACACAATAAGACACACAGTAACACACACAGTAACACACACAGTAACACACTAACACACACAGTACACACGTAACACACACAGCCTCAGTCAGAAACGGCTCAGGAAACTATATCAGTTGTTTCTAAATCTGATTCTGGAGCCTCAGGTTGTCTCTGCTACTCTCAGCTGGTGTCTGATGAACTGATGAACTCATGAACTCTCCTCCACTCTCACTTCAACACCAACACTGAAGGTCACATGATGTCGAGTCACTTCCTACTAAATTGTCAACTAATATGTAGTTTTTATGGTAATAATAATTTAAATAAAAAGATGATGGATTAATTTGTGGACAACTGGTGAATATTTGTAACTGAGATCTTTTCTTTCTCTGCTGCTCAGCTGAGCTCAGCCTGTCAAACCAACAGCCAGGTCACTTTACCCAGCTGGGATGATGGGAAATGAGCCAAACCAGTAAACTGTCAACCAGCAACACACTTTATAATAATAAGAAGACAACCAGCCTGTTGTAATAGTTACAGTAGTTTAATGAACATGTTTCTTCTGTTTCTTTCTCTGCTCTCAGCTTGTAGCCCAGCAGTTGGTCATCAGCCACTTTCAGCTGCTGATTATTAAAAACAGTCCAGGAAATCTGGTTCCAATGTTCACTAACTCAACAAATATGTACAAGAATATTAGTGTATTTTAATCATTTTAAAATGATAAAAGGTTTAATTTCATAAACAAATGTGGCTGTTAATTACTAGAGAACAGGAGGGACAGGACTGAAACATGACCATGTAAAATAAATGATTAGCTTTGTGGGTTTAACTGAAAGCCAAAATGAACCAGCTTTAAACATCTTCAGGTTCATGTGTGTCAAGCTTAAACCGCAGATAAGAGTCTGTTATTTAATATTAGGGTAAGGAAAACGATTTAAATGTTTTTATTTTCCTGTGACTGAATCAAGCCTGACCTCTACATTTACGCTACATCTACCTGCACAAGACGCATGAGGAACATTTTTATCATCCTGCACAGAACCAGACACAGCAGAACAAAAAACTAAAATAAGAAATGCATTATCTGTGCTATTAGTGATTCTATTCAATAGAGGAACCTCATTTTTCTCTATACTTTTCCTAAAACCCGTTTAGTACCATCTGTAGTTCAGTTACTGATTGCCATCTTCAAAACATGCATCCAGTTATGTACCAGCATCAAGAGTAGTAGGACATGAACTGTTGAAACATGAAGCAGTAATTTGTTCAATGGTTCTTAATGGAGAGACTGTTGTGCTGCCACCTGCTGTGTCTTCTGAGTACTGCAGGAAAACGGCACAGAAAAAAGTCCATCAGACCTGGACTCCAAATGCATTCTGAAGGAAAACTGCATCAGTAGAGCCACAACGCGTACACCGCACTTTTCAGATGGTTTTTTACTGTTACTTCCTTCTGCTCCGTTTCTTTATAAACCATGTACCTATGTAATTTTCAGTCTACTGGAAAAATGGCATAAAGTCAAATGTTTGGTTATTTTCTTACATGTATTTGCTGCTGCTGTTTGTTTTTTTAGTTGTATGTCTGAATGTTTTTCCACTTTTAATTCTCTTGCTACTGAAATCAGAATAAAAAAAGAACATTTATCATTTTTATATTGTTTTCTTGTAAGCTAACAAGTGAGCCTTTCTTTATAATAAACCCCTTTAGTGAGTTTGTCAGTTGTTTCCTGCATTAGGATGAGAAGTTTATTGGGTATTTCAGCTTTTCTTGTTTTATTACGTCAGACTTTGCTGAGGTCAACCTGTTAATGACACATCAGCTTCATCTAATAAGATGTTAGCATGTGAAATAACGTTTAGTTTACCGCTTTCATCTCTGCTACCTTTTCCCTTCTGCAAGTAACAATTATTATAAAAATAGCTGACAGTCTTTGTTTTTAATAGTATGTGATTGTAGTAAAGTAAAAAACTAACAGAGTATTTTTTATCTCTACTAAAATTTCTTAGCTTTCAATTTGATGTTTGTTATGAATTTATTCTGTTGGATTATAATGTTAAGATTAAACACACATCAAAACCGACTGATCCAAACAACTGAAATGTTTCTAACTGAACATCAACATGCTCTGGTTTTTAGAAGAACAAAAATGTGTCCCTAAAAGAAACTGAGTTAAAGTTCTACTCAGGATATCAGGTGTTGACTCACATCAATCACATTAATTCATCTGATGTAGATTTTTCACGAGTCACAAACATGAAATTCTGTTTTCTGGCGCCTCCTGGACAGAGCGATGAGACAAAATGTCATGATTTACGGATAATGGTGGTGAGGAAGACGAGGCCCAGGCTGTCATGGTGGAAATAAGATGATTTAACGATAAGACAGTCCAAACAGGACAGGGACAGACAGACGGACATAAAGGTTACAAACGACGAGGACGAGGAACACAGACAGCAGGTGGAACTAAATACACATCTGGACCAATCAGGACACAGAAATGTTACTATATTTGTAATAAATATTGTGGATCTCACCATAGAAGTTCTCCACACTTTAAGAGGCGGTTTCAACAAAACAATTTACCATGTTTGTCTTTTTCATCTAGTTTAGGACCATTTTCCTGTACTAACAAAAGGGCTCATATTATATTACAAATCTGTTAACAATAAAATAGTTTATGTGATTATCATTGTGAGGCTGCACAGTGGTGCAGTTGGTAGAGCTGCTGCCTTGCAGCAAGAAGGTTCTGGGTTCAATTCCCAGCCTGGGTCCTCCTGCATGGAGTCTCCATGTCATCCATGGTGGGTTTTCTCCAGGTTCTCCAGTTTCCTCTCACAGTCCAGAAACATGACTTTTCAGGTTAATCGGCCTCTCCAAATTGTCCCTGGTTGTGTGTCCTGTGCTGCCCTGTGACAGACGGGCCACCCGTCCAGGTGACCCGCCCAGGTGACCCACCCAGGTGACCCGCCCCCCACCTGGAACATCAGCTGGAGAGGCAGCAGCTCCCCTGACCCCATAAGGGACCAGGGTGTTAGAAAATGGATGGATGATCATTGTAAGTTTTCTTCTGTTTACCCAGAAAGATCCCAGGACATTTTCCTCCCTGATGACTGACTGGTTCAAATCACCTCTAAGCACCTTTAGTGTCTGATTCAACAACAGTAAATTCATCCTATTGCATGTTATGCTAAAATTATGGGCAGTATTTCCAGGTTTTCTTAGTCTACCAGAAGTCATTAAAACAGAAACAGATCCAGGTTTGGACCAGTGAGAGATGAGAAGAACAGCCAGTTCATGGATGTTATTGGAAACCAGCTGATTGGCTACTGGCTGCAGTGGTTGATCCATGTAAGGAGGAAAAACCTGAGGAGCGAAAACCTAAACTTTATTTCTTCAGTTTAGTTTCTACCAAACAGAAAATCAAACAGCAATAACCAAACACCAGAAATCAGTTTTATGCTTGAATATGTTTAATTTGACAGTTTATTGGTTCCAGAAAACAACAAACCAGTAGATTTATTAAACCAGTTAAAGCTCCCAGTAAGACGCTGGGAGGCTTACTGGGTTTAAAACAGGAAGAAACAAGTAGGAGAACTTAAACATCTGATGGAGGTGATGGAGGTGATGGAGGTGATGGAGGCTCCGTCCTCCAGGCTCCTACTTGAACAGTCCAGCGGCCATGTCCTTCAGACCACCAGCTGAGGACAGACAGAAACCAAGCCTGAAAACGGGTCCACTGAAAGGTTTCCATGAGAACCAGGTCCACTGAGAACAGGTCCACTGAGAACAGGTCCACTAGAACCAGGTCCATGAGAACCGGTCACTGAGAAACACGAGAAGTCCACTAAGAACCAGGTCCACTGAGAACGCATAGACGTCCACGGGCAAGAACCAGTCCACTGAGAACCAGTCACTGAGAACCAGGTCCACTAAGAACCAGGTCCACTGAGAACCGGGTCCACTAAGAACCAGGTCACTGAAAACCGGTCCATGAGAACCAGGTCCACTGAGAAACCAGGTCCACTAAGAACCAGGTCCACTGAGAACCAGGTCCACTAGAACCAGGTCCACTGAGAACCGGGTCCACTGAGAACCAGGTCCACTAAGAACCAGGTCCACTGAGAACCAGGTCCACTGAGAACCAGGTCATGAGCCGTCCACTGAGAACCAGGTCCACTGAGAACCAGGGTCCACTAAGAACCAGGTCACTGAGAACCGGGTCCACTGAGAACCAGGTCCACTAGAACGGTCCACTGAGAACCAGGTCCACTAAGAACCAGGTCCACTGAGAAGTCCATAGAACCAGTCACTGAGAACAGGTCCACTGAGAACCGGTCACTAAGAACCGGGTCACTAGAACCAGGTCCACTGAGAACCAGGTCACTAGAACCAGGTCCTCAGTCCACTGAGAACCAGGTCCACTGAGAACCGGTCATAGAACCAGGTCCACTAAACCGGTCCACTGAGAACCAGGTCCACTAAGAACCAGGTCCACTAAGAACCAGGTCCACTGAGAACCAGGTCCACTGAGAACCAGGTCCACTGAGAACCAGGTCCACTGAGAACCAGCCACGAAACCGGTTCCCACTAGAACCAGGTCACTGAGAACCAGGTCCACTACGTCCAGAGAACCAGGTCCACTGAGAACCAGGTCCACTGAGAACCAGGTCCACTGAGAACCAGGTCCACTGAGAACCAGGTCCACTAAGAACCAGGTCCACTGAGAACCAGGTCCACTGAGAACCAGGTCCACTGAGAACCAGGTCCACTGAGAACCAGGTCCACTAAGAACACCAGGTCCACTGAGAACCAGGTCCACTGAGAACCGGTCCACTGAGAACCAGGTCCACTGAGAACCAGGTCCACTGAGAACCAGGTCCACTGAGAACCAGGTCCACTGAAGAACCAGGTCCACTAAGAACCAGGGTCCACTGAGAACCAGGTCCACTGAGAACCAGGTCCACTGAGAACCAGGTCCACTGAAACAGGTCACTAGAACCAGGTCCACTGAGAACCAGGTCCACTGAGAACCAGGTCCACTGAGAACCAGGTCCACTGAGAACCAGGTCCACTGAGAACCAGGTCCACTGAGAACCAGGTCCACTGAGAACCAGTCATGAGACAGGTATAGAACCAGGTCCACTGAGAACCAGGTCCACTGAGAACCAGGTCCACTGAGAACCAGGTCCACTGAAACCAGTCACTGAGAACCAGGTCCACTGAGAACAGGTCCACTGAGAACCAGGTCCACTAAGAACCAGGTCCACTGAGAACCAGGTCCACTGAGAACCAGGTCCACTGAGAACCAGGTCCATGAGAACCACATGGCTCCACTGAGAACCAGGTCCACTCTTTGGAAACACCGGGTTTATTGTACCACTGATAAAAAAGAACAATCTAGACAAATCAGTGAGGTGTGACTATTTCCAGTGTCTCTGTAACTGATGTCGCATCACTTCCTGTTGTCTCTGAGAGTCGTGATCCGTTGACCCACTTGGACAAACAGCTACTGTCACAAAACGTCTCACAGAAAACAGCAGAAACATTTAATCAAATCTACTCTGGTTCCTCAGCCTTAAGCTGTGATGATGTAGATAAGTTGGTAGATGATTCTCAATCTAAACTCTCACATATCATTGATTACGTTGTGACTGGTAGAAGAAATCATGGAGAAATTCACAAACGGTTCAATCTGCTAGGCGACTCTGCAGAAGAGCCGAACGGAGATGGAGTAAAACTCGACTTCACTTCTATTATGACATCTACGAAGACAGACTAGTAACTATCACTCACTAAAACATGCAGGAGAGGCTCTATGCAGACGTCACAAACAAAAACATTCATAATGCTGCAGCTTTATTTGCTACTGTTGACAGGCTAACAATCCCTCCTATGACGTCATCACCTGAACTTCAAACCCTACTATGACATCATCACCTGAACTCCAAACCCTACTATGACATCATCACCTGAACTCCAAACCCTCCTATGACATCATCACCTGAACTCCAAACCCTCCTATGACATCATCACCTGAACTCCAATCCCTCCTATGACATCATCACCTGAACTTCAAACCCTACTATGACATCATCACCTGAACTCCAAACCCTCCTATGACGTCATCACCTGAACTCCAAACCCTCCTATGACATCATCACCTGAACTCCAAACCCTCCTATGACATCATCACCTGAACTCCAAACCCTACTATGACATCATCACCTGAACTCCAAACCCTCCTATGACGTCATCACCTGAACTCCAATCCCTCCTATGACATCATCACCTGAACTTCAATCCCTACTATGACATCATCACCTGAACTCCAAACCCTCTATGACGTCATCACCTGAACTCCAAACCCTCCTATGACGTCATCACCTGAACTCCAAACCCTCCTATGACATCATCACCTGAACTCCAAACCCTCCTATGACATCATCACCTGAACTCCAAACCCTACTATGACATCATCACCTGAACTCCAAACCCTCCTATGACGTCATCACCTGAACTCCAATCCCTCCTATGACATCATCACCTGAACTTCAAACCCTACTATGACATCATCACCTGAACTCCAAACCCTCTATGACATCATCACCTGAACTCCAAACCCTCCTATGACATCATCACCTGAACTCCAAACCCTCCTATGACATCATCACCTGAACTTCAATCAATACCTGCAACAAGTTTCCAGCTTCTTCTCAGAGAAAATTCAACAGACCAGAGGACTAACCTGCACATCCTCTCCAAAGCCAGAACCAAGCTGAGCCAAACAGAACCAAGCCAGAACCAAGCTGAGCCCAAACAGAACCAAAGCTGAGCCCAAACAGAACCAAGCCAGAACCAAAGCTGAGCCCAAACAGAACCAAGCCAGAACCAAAGCTGAGCCCAAACAGAACCAAAGCTGAGCCCAAACAGAACCAAGCCAGAACCAAAGCTGAGCCCAAACAGAACCAAGCCAGAACCAAAGCTGAGCCCAAACAGAACCAGTACAGGAACATTGACCCAATTTCTACTGCCTCACTATGAAACCCTAGAGGACATGATAAGTCAGTGAAGCTCCAGTTCTTAATGATCTGATCCTAATAGAAACTCTTCAGGTGTTCAGGACTACAGGCCGACCTCTGACCTCTGGATGATACACAGCTCTACGTTACAATGTCACCAGGTGACCTTTGACCCCATCCAATCACTGAACAGATGCTGAGAACAGATCGATGTGAGGATGAGACAAAACTGAAGTTATTGTTATTGGACCTAAAGAGATACAGATCTAGAGCTACAGATCTAGAGCTACAGATCTAGACTTACAGATCTAGAGCTACAGATCTAGAGCTACAGATCTAGACTTACAGAACTCTGTGTTCTCCAGGTGTGACCACCTGCTGTGGCTCCTCACCTGTTTCAGGTAAACGTCTTTGTTGTTCATGATGTCGACTCACCTGCATTTTCTCCGTCCTGCTTCAGTGCGTCTTCCAGACCAAAGCATCCATCATCTCCTTCCTGCTGCTGCTGCTGCGGCTGCTGCGGCTGCTGCTGCTGCTGGTCTTTTCCCTTGTTTCCACTAATGACTCCCTGCACCGTTTGCTCCACAAACTCACCTGCAGAAGAAGCAACAGACGAGTTCAGCCTTGATTACACTGGAAGATCCTGCTGGTAAATCTGATCGCAGGTTAATTAAAGGAGCCACAGGAATTTTCCTCAGCTGTGGGCGGAGCTTCATCTGGAGGGGCGGAGCCCCGCCCTGCTGAGGTGCAGCTCCGCCCCTCCAGGTGGAGCTGCACCTGTGTTTAGAGCCGCCTGAAGGGGAAAATGTTGTGAACGTTCAGGCGGTTTTTCAGGCTGGTGGTTTCAGCTCCGCCTGAACCGGGTTTTAAACCGTCAGCAGCAGTGAGGATGAACACAGTGGGCCGGTTTCTATCAGACTGAGAGGTCAGAGTTCATCCTCCATCTTCTCCTCTGAGGAACATTATGACTGATTCAACTTTCTGTTGGGATTTCAGATTAAAATTCTGGTTTTCTTGTTGAGTTTGAATCATTTTATGGTGGAATTTGTGAATTTAAAGACCAAAACATGTTAATAAATAAACAATAAATAAATAATGTGAAGAGAAAACATTTGTTATTTAGGTTTTGTTTGTTTTTTTGTGATTGTTTCATGAATATTTTATTGATGTGGTTTAACTGTTTAGGGTCTCCTGACTTCCATCTGTTAAATTGAATTAGTTCAGGCTTACAATGGTTTTGACCCGGTTCTGTCAGCTTCTCCTTCATTCAGCTCAGACACTGAGGAACAAAAGCAGTTTGGTCAGAACCAGTATGAGACCAGATGCAGCTTTGACCTTTGACCTTCTGGTTTGAGGTTTGTCATTGACAGGAAGCTTCAAAGTCAAAACAACTCAGATCTCAAACCCAGAAAGTTCTGGAACAAAATATCTGAAACAAAAGGTTTCCTAACGCAGCTCCTCTAAATACACGTTAAATAATCATTTATTATATTTAATAAACTCCATTAGTCATTTAATTTGCAGCTTTAATGTCATGTTGGTTCCTGTTGTGACACAGGAAAAACATTTCCTGGTGTTTGGAGGGATAACGAAGCAAAGGGATGCTTTGTTATCCCTTAGGATGTTTTTAATCCTAAAAACATCCATCAGTTTTTAACCTGAAGAAACAAAAACTTAAATAAAGTGAGTTTGATTTGAGACTCACCTGCTTTCTGCCCGGCAACTTTGGCGAGATTGTCGTTTCCTCCGACGGCCTTTTTAAAGAAGTCCATGTCTGCCATGCAGGGTTGGTCAGTGGCTGATCGGTCACGGATGTAGTCAGTCTGATACGTTGCTCGCCGGGTCGGCGCGTTCGGTGGACCTGTCAGACCGCTGGCGAGCCGCCGGGGTGGGCGCGGTTCGGTTGGCTGCAGGAAACCCGGGCTCGTCAGGCAGGTTGGTGGAGCTGATGATCCTGGCACCAGGCGCAAAAACCGGGACGAGTCCGTGTAGACCGGGGGGATGGAGACCCTGAGTCCCCGAGCGCAAACTCTGCGGTCCAGCCTGAAACCGGCGTTTCGAACCCGTCTCCGATCATCATCATCATCATTCATCATCATCATCATCATCATCATCATCATCATCATCATCATCATCATCTCATCATCATCATCATCTCATCATCGTCATCACACCTCGGATTCAGGCTGGATGGTTTTATGGACGCAGCCGCTCCACCCTGATGATGATGAGGATGATGATGAGGATGATGAAGATCCTCCAGGTGGCTCTGCTCTCTGATTGGCTGCAGGTTTCGCTGCAGGGTAAGGTGTGTATTTATTTATAGTCTCTATTATCTGCCGTAACAAACAAATAAGCAAGTCTGCACAAACTCGGCGTTGCTATGGTAACGGCCCCCACAAACACGGAAACTCTTCAAATGTTTTATACCAAAATCTGATCTTTATCTCTGTCAAGGTTTAAAGAAATGTTTACGATCTTTGTGATAAAACATGAATAATTTGATATGAAAACATGAATTTGATCAAACTGTGATGTGAGAATCCTGGAAGTTCCTGGAACTTTCCTTGGAAAACCAGAATCAAACGGGAGCAGTAAATTGACTCTATGCTGTATTCATGAAACTGTTTAGGTTGTACAATCCCACCTGCTTTATGCATCAGTGCAATGGGGAAACAGCGCCCCCTGTCTGTGTGTCTGGTTGCATCTGCAGGCTGCATGAAGGAGTCTATGAATGTCTGACTGTTGTCATAAAGGGTCACTTTAATGCAAAGTTGCTCTAAAAGTTGCATAAGTCCATTAAAATGTCAACTTTGAATTATGTCATTATTTACCGAATGACACTTCATGACAACAATCATAAACATTCATAAAGACTCCTTCATGTTCATGACAGGAGTTATGTTATGTCAGTCTTATTCTCACCCCTTCAAATAAAGTGTTACTGCCCTGTCAGCATGCCTAGATGGGCCCCATGTGGGGGAAAAGGAGGCCAGACCAGATGGGCCCCATCGCAAAAGTTGATTTTACATAAAACTGTACCTTTAAAATTCCAGATCTGTGTTAAATTCAGGCATTGATGGAGGAACCAAAAACTGGTCACAACAAAATCACCAAAAACCTGAAATACAAAAATAAATCAGCTGCTGGTCTGAGTTCATATCTGCAAAGATAATAATGTAGATTTGTCATTTAAACATGTTTGTAATTATTATGGTTCTGATAAGTTTGTAAAACAAACTAGGGAAAAAAATGCCTTGATTTTCCTTATTTTTATGTAAATATGGAGTGTAGAAGTTATGAACTGGGAAATGAAATAATAACTGAAGGTCAAAATCTTGTTATTTCAAATGAATTAATAAGGAAAACAGAAAAACGTTTTTCCTGAGCAGGTTTTACAGTGTTGATATTTGGGGCGTCGCAGCAGACAGACAAAGCTTCGTCATCAGATAACAGATGATCCTCTGCTATTCACTGAAGATGAATTACCGAAACATAAACTCCTCTGGACGTGACAGGATGAGCAACTTAATCCATCCTACAGAAATTATCTGAATGTTTCAGCTCTGCTGTCTTTGTTCATATCCTGATTTTAACATGAACTCATTTAAGATTTAAGCTTACCCTGGTAAAAATAAAAAGAAGTATACTTTAGTATACTTCAAACATACTTACATTTGTGAAAGTACACTTTAAGTATGCTAATTATTAAGTCTACTAAATATAAGTATATCTGAAGTATAATAAAAATAAACTAGTACCAATTTCAAAATTAGTACTTTAAACACACTTAAAACATAATTGTACCAAAATACACTTTTAATATATTAAATAAAAGTATACTTTAAGTGAACAAAATATGAATGAATATGTATGAACTTTTAAGTGCCTTAATAATCTTTTACTATTGATTAAAATTGCATACAATACAAAAAGGATAATCATGATGTAATTTTTAAGAAAGTACCCAATCAATTTTCAAATGTGTGATGTAAAAACCTTATAATCAACGGCATGAGCTCCAGTTTACACTCCAGACCAGATGGTGGCGGTATTGCACATTTTCATTTATTTAAAAAACGCCACAAAGAGAAGAAATAACTTAAAGCAGGGAAGATAACAGACGCTGTTCAAATTCGCCTTTTTTACTCGCATAATATTGCCTTAAAAGTAGAGAGGGTCTTGACAATAGTTACTAATTTAGTTAAATTCAAGTTTGTGTCGTCCTAGTCCAAGTTATACGACAACACAACGGGACAACAACCGATGGAAATTAAATGTGTCACAAAAGGAGCCCAGAGGGACGAAGGCTGCTAAGTGTTGCTAGCTGGTGGTAAGTTTGATTACTAATTATCTTGATTTAATTATAATCAGTGCAGTAAAGATATATAACTTATGTTGGTTTCTTAAATAATTATTTTATCAATTTTATTGTGACTTGTATGATTATTATTATAGTAATCATTCAGCTTCATGTTATAACTGCATGGAGGATGTTTGTTGGACTTATATTTTAATTCATAAACTAAACTGGTTTTAATTAAGCTCCATAAGACAAAGAAACTTTGATATTGTGAGGTTGTTGTTCTAACTGGTTCATCAATGATTTTATCTTCAACATATGTTTTCAGTCTAACTAAGCAAATGAAGATGAAAGATGAAGCCAGAGAAATCAGATGTTAGAAAACCTAAAGACTTTCTGTCTCAGAAGAAGCTCTGACTCCACCAGATCACCAATCAGCTCTGAGGATGAACCTCCACATCATCTTCATGGTGTAAGTTTGTTTTTTCAATGAGGAGCTAAAGCTACATTTTCAACAACAAAAACTGCTGTTACCAACACTAAGTGCTTAATAAACATGATTTGATTTAAAGGTAACTGGAAATAATTTTTCTCTTCTTGTTAATCTAACATTTATCTTTCATTGTTTTATTTGTTGTTGACCTTCAGGACCCTGTCAGTGACCTTCAGGACCCAGTAAGTGACCTTCAGGACCCTGTCAGTGACCTTCAGGACCCAGTAAGTGACCTTCAGGACCCTGTCAGTGACCTTCAGGACCCTGTCAGTGACCTTCAGGACCCTGTCAGTGACCTTCAGGACCCTGTCAGTGACCTGTCCAGGTGAACCTGCCTCTCATCTGATGCTGCTGGAGATGGGCACCACCAGCCCCCCTCACCACCTGCAAGGATCAGTGTGTTCAGATCATGGATGGACAGATTTTAAGGTAGTTTGTCTCCTTAAGTCCACACTTAAAACAGCTTCATAGTTAATGCCAACATCAACTGACTCTATGACATTGCTGACCATTTTTTCTAATTCCAACATAAACAGGCAAAGACACCCAGAAATGTTTTTCCACCCCAGGCATTCGGTCCCAATGATCATCAGTTCTTATGATGTCACATACATGGTGAGTCCACAACGTCTTGAAATTGTAAGTATTATATTTTATTTGCCATTTTTCTATTCTCTTTAAATACAAATGCTTTCTCTGTTTAATTGCTCTATTGTTCTTTTTTGTAGGTTTCTGTAAGGTGCAGTGAACAGGAATGTTCTGTTGTTGATCCTCACTGTCATGTTTTATTGTCACACTTACATTTTCATGTTCATGTGTTCACTTTTGATGTGTAAACTGATAATTCATGTAAAGTTCATAAAGTTGTGAGTAAAATTGGACAATTTTAAAATGCCTGTAATAAAAAATATTTGAATTACCTTGGGCATCTTGTGTAATTAATCTTTCCATGTAATTTTAGCCTAAAACAATGTAAGTACTGTAATGTAGTTATGCATGTCATTTACAAAATAGGAAGATAGGAATAAGGACGAATTAAGAGTAATTAAAATTGTAGTTTATTATCAATAGCAGGAAATCAGAAACAAAAATTAAGTGTAATTTAAATACATTATTATATTAATAGTATATTTAAATTATATTTGAAGTATATTTAATATAATTTGGAGACATAATTATATAATTACTGTATAATTAGCACTCAAAATATAATAGGTTCCTGAGGATCTGAAATAAATGATTTAGAAACAACGCCACGTGTCTGAAGTTCTTGTAGGGGACGGGTTGGGAGAGACACACCCCATGACACACCGAACACTTTCATGGTCGATCTGAGCTGTCAGTAGAAGAACCTGGTAGATTATACGCAGTTTGCAAGTCACTAAAAGAAATCAGGCCATCATTGTTCATAAGGTCTGTGAGGACATTGACACCCTTATCTCTCCACCTAGGGAAGGAGAACAGCTTGTTTCCAATGAGGATAGAAAAGTTAGAGTGTTTAAAAGTTTCAGGTTGGTTTGTGACATTCAGCACTAAATGACAGGTTCTAAGAAGAGAAGAAATGATGGGTCCTAATTGTGATTTTGCCTCATTAGGAGGTATATTAGAATATACCAAGTCCTCCAGCCTGTATGGTTGGGATAGATTTTCTTCAATTGGTTTCCAGGCCACAGAGGCCTCAGTTTCAATCATTCAAGCAAAGGTCGGAGCACAAAGGACCAAGAATATATCTTAAAATTCAGTAGACCGAAGTGTTTCATCTAAATGTTCTCACTTTCACACGAGGTTTCTTCCCATTCCAAATGAATTTAGATATGAGAGAGTGCAGCTTGGGACCTCTTGGTGGTGCAAGAGGAATCATGAAGGAGTAAAAGTCCATTCTGATTACCGACACGCAGGCTGGAGGGGATTTGGGAGTTTAGACCAGCGCTGTAGATCTTTCTCAATAAGGTTAAATCACAGGTGTCAAACTCCAGGCCTCTGCAGCTTTTAGATGTGCCATTGGTACGAAACACTGGGATGAAACGGCTTCATTACCTCCTCCTGGTGTGGATCAGGTCTCCAGAGTCTAAACGACCTAATTATTCTGTTCAGGTGGTTCAGCAGAGGAACATCTACAAGCTGCAGGACAGCAGAGGACTGGAGTTAGACACCCTGAGTTAAATCAATCAATCGATCGATCGATCGAATTTGATTTGTATAGCACATTTCAGCAGCAAGGCATTTCAAAGTGCTTTACATTAAAATAAAAACAGCATGTGACAGTGAATGAACAGTGAGAACGAGGTCACTGAGCTGGCAGAGCAGGTTTAATCAGCCATTGGTTTATCATATCCAGCCTGGGATGTTTTTTTCTAAATGCAGTCTGGAAGTTGTGTGAAGCTACATGAAGTCTAGAGGGAGAGATGTCCATCCCAAGATATTTAAAATGGCTCCCACTGGGATGCCAGATGGCAGGGGCAACAATCACGACTCGCTCCAGTTAATTTTAGAACCAGATATTGAGCCGAACAGATCAAAGATGGATAGTAGATGTGTTAAAGAGGACCCTGTGTCACCAATATTAAGTTAAATATCATCTGCATATAGAGATATGCGATGCTCGGTGCCCTTGACTGGGATGGGCAGAACTGAGGGGTCTCCATCTCAGCGGACACCCGTCTGTTTACTCTCACCATCTACACCTCAAATTCTCTTAAAGATCCCAGTGTTTTGTAAACAACGAAAAATCTTTTTCCAGTCAATACTATTCAGCTGATCAATCACCTTCTCAAATTTCAATTCCCTACTAACACCTAGTTCCATTTTTAATAATCTTCTTTGGCTTGCATATATTGCACCTTTAATCAAAACCTGTTCCACTGTTTCTACATCATCACACCATAAACCAGTAAGGTGTTTCCCCATCGAATCAAACTACACCCGGTTCTTATTCTATTTATAATGATCTCCTCCCTCCTGTTTATTCCTCTGATCCTTTCTACATCAACTGTATTCTGTATCCTTGTATCCTAAATAAATGTCTTCCATTTATTTAATTTTCCCACCAAGCTTCTCATATCTTCTTGCTTTCTTTCCAAACTATACGTTTGCCTTCAGATTTAAATAACTTTATTTGCATATCATCTTTTTTAATCGCCTCCTTAGCCATCCTGTCTGCTCTTTCATTCCCCATTATACCCACAGAAGTCAAGAATAATATAACATTTTTATTTTGTTCACATATCCTATGATGAACTGCCATAATCTCATATAAAATATTTTTGATTTTTTTGTACGTCCCTTTATATTGAAGTGTTGGCTGCCCCTCTTTCTTACACGCCTCCTGATGATAAACGACCTGCAGGTGTGCAGGTCACCAGCCACCGTCAGTCGGTCTTTCCAGAATGGATCCCAGCCGCCCCCTGGTGGAGAAAGGGGGGAAACGCAGCCAAAACACAAGCAGCACCAGCCCAGATCCCAACACTTAGAGACTTGGGCTTTTTCCAGCTCTTGTAACATAATAAAGACATTAAGTTATTCTGATCAGTAAGAGCAGGAAGCTGAAGATTCCTAAAAAAAACTGCTCACATTTTCAGCATTCAACACTATTTCAGAGGAGTAAAGGGAGGAGTAATAAGTTTTGAATAGGTGACTGAATGGCCATAATGTTGGAGTATTTCTCATTCTGTTTCAGTCTTCAGGCTAGTAAATGGCTTGGATTAGAGCATTAAAATAATAATCCCTTCCAGTTTTATGAATTCAGCTCTTTGTCTTAGTAATGAGTTTAACTCTGTCCTAGTCAGATATTTCCCCCAATAGTTCATAATTCTGTTTATCCTGTCTTTCTAATTCAGGTTGATTAAGAGTTTCCTCTAGTCCAGGGGGGCCTCCAGGTTCTGCTGGGGCCTCCAGGTTCTGGGGGCCTCCAGATTCTGGGGCCTCCAGGTTCTGGGGGCCTCCAGGTTCTGGGGCCTACAGGTTCTGGGGCCTCCAGGTTCTGGGGGCCTCCAGGTTCTGGGGCCTACAGGTTCTGGGGCCTCCAGGTTCTGGGGGCCTCCAGATTCTGGGGCCTCCAGGTTCTGGGGCCTCCAGATTCTGGGGGCCTCCAGGTTCTGGGGGCCTTCAGGTTCTGGGGCCTCCAGGTTCTGGGGCCTCCAGGTTCTGGGGCCTACAGGTTCTGGGGCCTCCAGGTTCTGGGGGCCTCCAGATTCTGGGGCCTCCAGGTTCTGGGGCCTCCAGATTCTGGGGGCCTCCAGGTTCTGGGGGCCTTCAGGTTCTGGGGCCTCCAGGTTCTGGGGCCTCCAGGTTCTGGCGGCCTCCAGATTCTGGGGCCTCCAGGTTCTAGGGGGCCTCCAGGTTCTGGGGCCTCCAGGTTCTGAAAGTTAGCTTCTGCTAGCTTCTTGGCGCAGCTCCTCTCCGTTACACCGGCTGATGACGTTGCTGTGATTCACTTTGGTATTTTTGTACATATGTTCTGTGACCATATCAGAGCAGAAACTTATATTAAACAGTGTTTTATTTCCGTTTGAAGGCGGCACAGAAAATTCAAAAGTGTTAAATATTTTGGTTAGTAGACTTTGTGCAAAAGCAAAGTTAATTTTACTCTATTAGAGTCACATTCTGTTAATGTAAGTCTGGGGTGTAAATTATTAGTAGTTAAAATCCAGAGTTAAAACAAAGTGTTTCCCTATCAAATCTATAGGTGTTAAAATAGAATCAATAACTCTTGACTTCTGAACTCTGAACTCCACCAGCGGCTCCAACACTGAAGGAGTTAATTCACTGACTCCACCCAGAATCACAGATTCCCACCGAAGAAGCGAAGCGACAGAAGCCAAATCATTTCAGGAATATTTACTTTCCACATGTCTGAGTTATTTACTGCGGTTGGTAAGTCATTTTTTTCTGAGATGGTTTATTATTTTGAGTTGAGCTCAACCTGTATGATAGACGTCATGTTCGCCACACGTTAGCATGGTTAGCTTAGCATGTCAAATGTTAGCTGAGTATAAAAGTGTTGGAAAAAATCAAGCCGATGAACATTTAATCAAACTATTGGCTAATTTGAACAGATCCGTAATAATCCGTTTTTTTTATGATGTTGAAAGTTTACATGCATATTGTTCAGATTTCCCTGGTAAAAAAAAAAGTATAATTTCGTATACATCAAGCATACTTACATTTGTGAAAGTACACTTTAAGTATCCAAAATATTAAGTGTTCTACCTATCAGTGATTCTTGAGAATAGGGACAAAACTGGTCCTATGGAAAAAGCACAAAATTTGAATAAAATATACACAAAATATAATTTTTTCAAATATCTGACTAAACTAACCTGGTCATGTGACACAACAATGTATATTTTTGAGATATTTGCTGAATATTTTTTTATTTTAAACATTGTAGTCAGTGGATGATGCCTGTAAAAGCCTTTGCCCAGGAGCAGAACTCAACACATTATAATAGATTAAAACAATTAAAGAAATACTAAAATTATATATTATAACAATTAAGTATAAGTAGTCATATAAATAATTATAAAGGTATCAATAAATTGAATTAAAAATAATTTTTATATATTTTCCAACTCTGTTGAAATTTGTCCTTAGTTTTTGTCAACAGAAATGAAAAGAATGTAAAAAAAATCAGGCATTATTGGGGCAAGAGAACATCTGAGGACCCCATGACCACTTCCTGTGTCTTCCTTTGCTAAGAGGCTAGTTAGCTCTGGTTAGCTTAATTATTTCCACTTTTCTTAAATCCAAATTAAGTCAGTGGCTCCATCAGGCCCCCCAGAGCTTCAGGGGCCACGGTTTGGTGTTTAGTGTAACCGGAAAAATAATACTAGTAATAATGATATAATAATGTAAAATCAGCGTGATGCGAGGAGAAGCTCCTCACCGGGTTAAACCTGCTAATGACTGATTAGCGCTGGGTCGCTAACCGCTAACGAACCGCTAACCGCTAACACAGACCTAAACTATACAGGGAAGACGGAGCCAAACGCTGAGCAGCGAGTTGAGATGTAAACGCTGCTGAATGTTTTGTTCACAAATATACATCATTCTCTCCTCAAAGTTCCTCTGAAAGCGACTATAAGTTATTCCTGCGGTTCACGTAGAGCTGAGCAACCAGAGCGAACGAGTTTAAACTGTTACCTTGATCAATAACTCCTCATAACTGATCATAATTCCTCACAGGGGGTTGATGTAAATATCCATAGCGGTCAGCCTGAGTCCAGTCCAGTGAAAGGAGCAGCAGGATCCGCGCTGAGGTTAAACTTATCCAGCTATGGCGGCGCGCTGACCAATCACCTCACGCTGCGGCTTTAAGTGCATAAACTATAAACACATCTTCTTTAACCATATATTTTAGGAATAAATCTGCTCTGATAGTGAAAAGATCAGAGTAACAGAAAAGTTCGCAATCTGGCTTAAGAAAAAAAAAAAGGAAAATCTACAAAGGCTTAGCCTGGCGGTGGCGCTAGTAAAGCATGGCGGGCCGCCAGGCCTATAATACACTGGGGGAAAACCCTGCACTGCTATAAGTATGTCTGAAGTATACTAAAATACACTTTTACCAATTTTGAAATTAGTAATTTAAACACACCTAACCATAATTGTACCAAAATACACTTTTAATATATATAAATAAAATTATACTTTAAGTGAACAAAATCTGAATGAATATGTATGAATATGTAAAAAACGCCACTAAGGGAAGAAAAAACTTGAAGCAGGGAAGATTACAGACGCTGTTCAAATTCACCTTTTTTACTCGCATAATATTGCCTTAAAAGTAGAGAAGACCTTGACAATAGTTACTAATTTAGGTAAATTCAAGCTGGTGACGTCCTAGTCCAAGTTAGACAGCAACACAATGGGACAACAACCCATGAAAATGAAATGTGTCACAAAAGGAGCCTGGGGGACGAAGACTGCTAAGTGTTGCTAGCTGGTGGTAAGTTTGCTTATTAATTATCTTCATTTCATATTTCATATTTATTTTATATTTATTTATTTATTTGAAACAGACAGTAAATACAATCCAGAAAAGGAAAAAGAAAAATGAAATACAATGAAACAAACTTAAGAAATAAACTGTAAAACAAATTATTTTGCCCATGTGACACATAACTTTTATATTTTCTGTTCCAAAAGGAGCAGGTAGAAGATACATCTTATAATGTCCTGCCTCTTTCCTACTTGGCAATTTATTATCAATTAACTTTCAGAACATCAAAAAGAGACAACTTGTTTCCATTTTACATGATTTTCAACTATGCACAATTATTTTAAATACTATTTATATCATCAATTACACTATATAAGATCAGTCATCTTATATTGGTTTTCATTTGTAATTTGTTTAAACTCATCCTTCTATAGAGCTTTGGAGGTAACGTCACAGGATATGACGCTTTCGTCACTCGACGCCGTTTTTGGTGTCCACAGACCAGAACTAACTATTCAGAACACAAGTGTTTTCATTGTGTTACCAACTGCAGTAAAGTTGTTTTCTAGTTGGATCCTGGATATTCGAGCTCCACGGAGTTACAGACGTTCAGCTCCAGGTTGATCCGATTCATGAAGGCTAATTTCGGCCAGCTGTTCTTTACTAGTCTCTCCTCAAGCGCTCAGTTTCACAGCTGCTGTCAATTTCCGAACATTCCTGTAAATAAATGCTTTACTTGTGACCAACTCAGTATTCCCCCCAGTGTATTATAAGCCTGTCGGCCCGCCATGCTTTACTAGCCCCGCCAGGCTAAGCATTGCTTGTTTACGTTTCTAGGGGAAAACAAACAAACAAAAAAAAAAGCTTTTTTTTTATGCCAGGCTGCAAGTGTCTCTTTTGTCTTAGCATTTCACTAGCGGAGCAGGTTTATTTCAAATGGATGGGTTTATAATAGATAGTTTATAGTTTATGCATTTAAAGCCGACAGCGTGAACCAATCACAGCTGCCGCCTCCTTTCACTCTAACTGGACTCAGGCTGACCTGTATGGATGTTTACATCAACCTACTGAGAGGAATTATGATCCTTTGGAGAACTTTAGGTCAGAGTTTAAAACCAGCCGTTTGCTCTGGTTGTAGCTCCACGTGAACCGCAGGAATAACTTGTAGTGAATTCAGAGGCGCGTTGTGAAGTGATGAGAATGATTTATCTTTGAAGAACAATTATATGCAGCGTTTCCATCTCAACTCGCTGCCCAGCCTGTGGCTCAGTGTCTGTCTTACCTGTAAAGTTTCTGTCTGTGGTCCTGGTTGGTTGGAGCGTTTATGGATAACGAGCAGCTCTGACCTCATCATGCAGGTTCAGCTTTAACGCCGTCTGGTCTGTAACGCATCGCGCTGATTTTATATCATTTTATTATTATTTTTAGTATTATTTTTCCGGTTACAGATGCATCAAACCATTTGAAATGCGTTGTCTACTTGGAGTTAATACATGGAGATCTGAGAAACTCGTCCCATAAACTGACCAACCAGAATTAGTTTCTGTGACGATTAAAAACCCAACAGACATTATACAGTATATTACATTTATATTCTCGCCTTTGATTCAAACGTCAATGTATGTTAAACCATCACAACAATCTTTTAACAATAAAGTTCATCTGGTTCCTTTTTACGTTCCTAAAGTCACTAAATGTTTCCTGTTGGCGCTTTAAGATTTCGGAGCCGCGCCTGAAGGTCCCGCTCCGCTCTTTCCAACGTCATCACATGACGTCACAGAGAGCGTCGCTTTCTCTCAGCGTCCTGGAAGCCGAACGCGTGTTGTCATGGTGATTCTTCATCAGGAGAGATTTACCGCCACCTGGTGACAAAGTGGAGACACGTCACGTAAAACGATCAAAACCAGAATATTGATGACGAAATTCCTTAATATTCTCATCAATTTTAAGGAATTATTTACTTAAAATAAGCTCATATTTCTTGCTACAATTTATTTATAAGTTATTTTAATCTTTTTAAGTGTAATAAGATATTTCCACAAGAAACTGCACAAAAATACGAGGAATATTTTGTGTTTTTGTCTAATATTTGTTTTATAGAATTTCTCCAACCAGAATGGATTTCAAATTAACTTCTACCAAAAACATGAAGGTTTTGCTATTTATTATTTTTAATTGACATTATTTATTGTTTTTGTTTTGTCACTTATATCATTTAAAGGTTTGTTTGTTACACTTGAAAATCTGCAAAAGTGCAAATTGTGACAATAAAGTCCCTGCAGATCTAGTTTGAATTTATTGTTCTAGGAGCCTTTTGAAAACCTTCATGAATAATTGATCAGATCAACCATCTGACGTTCCTCTGTTACCGTTTTTACGCTTGTATTCATCATCAGGTGTCATGCTGGGTTTTCATTTCTGAGCCCACATGCAGAAACTCACAGAGAAGCAGAATAAACGTTTAGACGGAAATAAAAAAGTCAAAAATCCTCAGACTGGAGGCTGTAGAGGGAGACGAGCTCAGCTGCACACAAAGAGAGAGGAGATGAGTTAAATGATGGTAGGAAGTCAGGCTGTTAATATGGGTTGGGAGTTTACTTGGAGTAGTGAGTTCAGGTCGGGGAAGGTTCTGGTACCAGGTTGGAAACAGAGACTGACTCTGTGGGATGGCAGACGAGGGACGGACAGCCTGGCGAGGGAAAGACCTCCAGAGCTCCGGGGCTGGATCCCCTGGAGACGCTGAGGGCTGGTAAGGAGAGGAAACTAGACGGACTCAGCTGATCGTCATGAACGGGAATCTCCTGCGGCTCCAAGAGGTTCTGAAAAAGTCACAAGAAACAGTCAAGGTCTAGAAAACAACTAGACACGATCTCAATGAGACGAATCGTAGAGAGGCTGGAGGAACAACAACAGGTGAAACACTCTGGCGGTGAAGTGCAGGAGCCGCAACAACCACCAAGGAAAAGTGGCCCCTGGTGCCATCAGAGCTGAAAGGAAAGAAAAACCCAACCTGGTGCCCAACACAGGGATGATTGGGCTGCACTTGGTCTGGTTCCTCACCTGGACCGTCTGCATGGGGGATGAAGCCCCAGCAGCACAACCAGGATCACTGGGACACTGAAACCCCCCCACCACGATAAGGTGGCAGCCATGGAGGGGATGTGTGTGTGTGTGTGTGTGAGTGTGTGTGTGTGTGTGTGTGTGTGTGTGTGTGTGTGTGTGTGTGTGTGTATTTAGTAACCTATTAATTATGTAAGAGAGAGAAAATGAGGAGAATAAAGTGGTTCAGTAACATGAGGAGGTGAATTTGATGTTTCTTGGTCCTTTTTCTTCTCTTTTCTAGCAGCAGACGACTCAGAAGCTCAAAACACACAAAAGCTTTATATTTATTACAAAGTATTAATCTAAGGATCAATTTCTTCCTGAAATAGAAATGATTTCTCATTAAATTCTCTGCTTTCATACTTTGATGGATTGTTCTTCGTTTTTCCCTTTCCTACAGTTTTTCATGTCAAATTGCACTTTATTGCTAAGCTTGTTATTCTGTCTTGAATCCGTTATTCTAAATAAAGACTAACACAAAGATCACACTGTAACTTTTACCTTTGATAAAACCTGTTTGCTTCTTATAACAAACAAACCAGATATAACAAGTTTGTTCTTCTTCAGGGTTCAGACTGAAAAGGTCCAAACGTGTTAAATCAGCTTTTGTTTGGTATAAAAACAGGATTTATCAAAGAAAAAAGGTAAATGGACTGAACTTATGAAGAGCCTTGCTGGTCAGGTTGATCACTCAAAGCTCTTCACACTACAGTCACATTTACAGCCACTAAAAAAGCCACTGCATGATCCTTTAGCTAATCTGATTTAAAATACGGATCTAAACTGAATAACAAGCTGCAATTCAGTGCAATTCAATACAAAAAGTGAGTAGAAAAGGCAAAACTAAAGGACAAACCATAAAAGCACAAGAACAGTGAAAATAACCAGAAATCATCATAATTAAAGGAAGAATTTAAACTCTTAAATCAACACGTTGGCATAAACATTGAGCTGAGTGTCGTGGCATCGAACCGTCTGCCGCTAGAACAGCGAAGGGAAAAGGGAGAAACAGTTTGTTCAATCTGGAGTTTCTTTTGGGGGCAATTTATAGTGACCAACTGACCTGATCAGCATGTTTTGGGGGATGTGGGGGGAAACCGGAGTACCTGGAGAAAACCCACGCAAACACGGGGAGAACATGAAGCTCCACACAGATCAGCTCTGTGAAGGCGCAGCGCTAACCGCTGCACCACCGCGCTGCCCACGTTTTTACAGTCGGTTGGGATCTTTGTTCTGCTTTGTCAGTCGGGGGAACTTTGACCTTTCAGAGGTCGTCCTGACGGAGCGTCGCTCGCGCCACGTTCACAACCAGAGTCATTCTTAGGCCTGATCCTGACTCTCTTCTCTCTTTGGTCGTCTGGTTGATTTCTTCCATCCGAGGAAGTTTCTTATTCTCTTCCAAACAGACTTTTTGGACTTTTTCTTCTTACCATCCTGGAGGGTTTCAGTTTTATCCACATCCTCCAGGTTGGTCTCTGCAGGGATCTCAGGTTCTTCTGCAGGGATCTCAGGTTCTTCTGCAGGGATCTCAGGTTCTTCTGCAGGGATCTCAGGTTCTTCTGCAGGGATCTCAGGTTCTTCTGCAGGGATCTCAGGTTCTTCTGTAGGGATCTCAGGTTCTTCTGTAGGGATCTCAGGTTCTTCTGCAGGGATCTCAGGTTCTTCTGCAGGGATCTCAGGTTCTTCTGGCTTTGGGATCTCAGGTTCTTCTGCTTGGATCTCAGGTTCTTGCAGGATCTCAGGTTCTTCTGCAGAGATCTTGGTTTCTTCTGCAGGTTCCAGGTCTGAGGAACAACCTTGAAAGGTTTCTGATGAAAATTCCTCCTTTGAAGAAACTTCCTGACTCAGAGATCTGATCAGGCTGAACTGGACCTCTAGGTTTTCCTCCTCCTCCTCTTGGAAATCTTCTTTTTCTGCTCTTGGAGTTTCAGCCATCAGGTCTTTTGCTCCCTCTATCACTTCCACACAGATGATCTCCTGTTTGTCAGCCTGTTTCCCAGCAGTGACCTCAGGTTCAAATCGGCTCATCAGCTCCTGGTACAAAACTTTGAACGTCTTCAACTCAGCCTGAGTCTCTCTTTCCTTGTCCTGCAGGAATCGAATCTCGTTGGCTGAGTTGTTGAGGAGGACGGCGTTTGTTTTTCTCAAGCTGGTGATCAGAGCCTCGTCCTCCTCAGATTTCTGCAGATAAGCTTCTCTCTGCTGAACGACCTGGAGCTCCAGGTTTTCTACCCTCTGGTGCAGGATAGTAGAAAACCTCTGGTGTAACTCGTGAAGAAGCTTCTGTTTGGTTTCCTGGGCTGTACGAGCCGTTTCCTGCTTCTTCACCTTCTGCATCGACGTCTGGAGCTGCTGCTGTAAAGTCATGATGTCGGTGTTGTACCTACTTTGCAGCTCATTGTATGAAACCTGAAGCTGATCCAGGTCATTCATCAGCAGCTTCCCAGTGTTTTGCGTAGCTGTGAGTTTTATGGACAGTTTTTGGGAGAGCTCCTCCTCAGCTCTTAGTGTCTCAATGAGCTGAAGGTTCTCATTCGTTGTTTTCAGGTTGGCGTCTCTCTCTTCATTGGCCTTCTGCTGATACGTTTCTATCTCTCTTTCCAGTCTAGAAACCTGGCCTTCATGCTTGGAAACGAGATCATTGTGTGAGACTTTGCTCTGCTCCAGTTCTTCTTCCAGACGTTTCTCCCGGTCCTGCAGGATATTGATCTTTTCTGACATTTTCTGAATCATGTCATCCTTTTCAGCCGTCATTTTCTCCAGGAGCCGTTGTTGCTCACTGAGCTTCTCTTCATGAATCTTTAGCGTCTCGGCCTCCTGCCTCAGAAGAGAAACCTCAGCTTCATACCTGGAGTCCAGGTCCTTGTAGGAAGTCTTTACCTCGTCCAGTTCTTCTTGGAGTATCTCATTTTTCTTCCTCTCAGCCAGTATTTCAGCTGTAAATGATTCCTGGCTGAGGATGTGGGCCACCTTTAGCTCCACAAAGTCTTGTTGCAAGAACTTCTTCGTCTTGCACTTCACATCGTTGTCAACCTTTGCAGCAATGGCCGCAGCGTTAAGGGCTGCTGGGTCACTGAACTTCTCCACTCTCTCAAGTTCCCTCATTGCCTCTTTGTTCTTATTGATGAACGTTTCCTTGAGAGATTTCTGCCTCTTCAACTGGACTTTAGTCTCCTCCAGTTCTGCCTCCAGGTTAGCCAGTTTCTGATGGTCTTCATACCTTCCGGCTCTCTCCATCTCCAGAAGGTAGCGCAGTCGTTGGATTTCCCCAGGAAAGGCATTCGGGGTCGCAGGAGGGAACCGGCCTTGGGGATCCATAGGAGGGAACCGGCGTTGGGGATCCATAGGAGGGAACCGGCCTTGGGGATCCATAGGAGGGAACCGGCGTTGGGGATCCATAGGAGGGAACCGGCCTTCGGGGTTCGCAGAAGGGAACCGGCCTTGGGGGTTTGGCTGGGCTCCCCTTCTCGTGGAGTGATGGGGCCCCATCACTCCACTCTGGTCTCTCGGTTGACGATTTGACATTTTCTCCAAATACAATCAATAAAATCGATGCTTCGTGAACTTCCTGAACGGTCGCTTCGAAAGAGCTTTGCGAATGTCTGAACGGGTCAGTGATATTGCAAGCAATGAAAAATATGCAGATTTGTGTTGCATACAATTCTGCAGTTGATGACATCATAGACTTGATCACCTGTGACATCACAGAGTCTTCCTTTGCTGTGACATCATTCCACCACCAAATACCTCACTCTTTAGTTTTGTTTACATTCAAAATAGTTGATGGTTCACTTGATTTTTATCCCATATTTCAGGGCATCAAACTCATTTCCATTTTGAGCCACATCAAAAAAATCTAAAGTTCTTAGAAATGTTCAATTTCAGCAAATAAATCAAAGTAAAACTAAACTGTTTTGTATAACTTTAAACCACAGAGTCTGTCCATTTTCACACATCGATAAGACAAAGTTTAACTTAAAGCGAGTTCAGAAAAACTTTAAAATGCCTTCAGAAAGTTTGCATTACCTATCAATAATGCAAACTTGGGCTGCCACCTTATCGTGGTGGAGGGGTTTGTGTGTCCCAATGATCCTGGGAGCTATGCTGTCTGGGGCTTTATGCCCCTGGTAGGGTCACCCAAGGCAGACAGGTCCTAGGTGAGGAACCAGACAAAGCGCAGCCTGAAGATCCCTTCATGATGGACACAAACTTTGAACCTGGCGTTCCCTTGCCCGGACGCGGGTCACCGGGGTCCCACTCTGGAGCCAGGCCTGGAGGTGGGGCATGATGGCGAGCGCCTGGTGGCCGGGCTTTTAACCACGGAGCCGGCCGGGCTCAGCCCGAAGAGGAGACGTGGATTCCCCTTCCAATGGGCTCACCACCTGTCGGAGGGGCCAAAGGGGTCGGGTGCTGTGTGTTACGGGCGGCGGCCGAGGGAGGGGACCCTGGCGGTCTGATCCCCGGCTGCAGAAGCTCTTGGGACGTGGAACGTCTCCTCTCTGGTGGGGAAGGAGTCGGAGCTGGTGTGCGAGGCTGAGAAGTTTCGGTTAGAAATAGTCGGCCTCACCTCGACACATGGCTCTGGTTCTGGAACCGTCTCCTTGAGACGAGCTGGACGCACTTCCACTCTGGAGTTGCCCACGGCGAGAGGCACCGGGCAGGAGTGGGCACACTTGTTGCCCCCCATCTTGGCGCCTGTAAGTTGGGGTTTACCCCGGTGAACAGAGGGTCGCCTCCCTCCGCCTACGGGTGGGGGGACGGGTTCTGACTGTTGTCTGTGCTTACGGGCCGAACAACAGTTCAGATTACCCACCCTTCTTGGAGTCCTTAGAGGGGGTACTGGAGATGCCCCTCCTGGGGACTCCCTTGTTCTGCTGGGGGACTTCAACGCTCACATGGACAATGACAGTGAGACCTGGAGGGGCGTGGTTGGGAGGAACGGCCCCCTGATCTGAACTCGAGTCGTGTTCTGTTGTTGGACTTCTGTGCTCATCACGGTCTGTCCATCACGAACACCATGTTCAGGCATAAGGGTGTCCATATGTCCACTTGGCACCAGGACACCCTAGGCCGCAGTTCGATGATCGATTTCGTCGTCGTTTTATCGGATCTGCGGCCGTATGTCTTGGACACTCGGGTGAAGAGAGGGGCGGAGCTGTCCACTGACCACTACCTGGTGGTGAGTTGGCTCCGGTGGTGGGGGAGGAAGCCGGTCAGACCTGGCAACCCAAACGTGTAGTGAGGGTCTGCTGGGAACGTCTGGCGGAGTCCCTGTGAGACGGAGCTTCAACTCCCACCTCCGGCAGAACTTCGAACACGTTCCGGGGGAGGTGGGGGACATTGAGTCTGAGTGGACCATGTTCCGTGCCTCCATGGCCAAGGCGGCTTATCGGAGCTGTGGCCATAAGGTCGTTGGTGCCTGTCGCGGTGGCAACCCCCGAACCCGTTGGTGGACACCTTCGGTGAGGGATGCTGTCAAGCTGAAGGTCCTATGGGGTCTTTTTGGCCTGTGGGACTCCAGAAACAGCTGATGGTACCTGCGGGCGAAGCGGCATGCGGCTCGGGTCGCTGAGGCCAAAACTCGGGCGTGGGAGGAGTTTGGAGAGGCCATGGAGAAAGACTTCCGTACGGCTTCGAGGCGATTCTGGTCCGTCATCCGGCGTCTCAGGAGAGGGAAGCAGTGCAGCACCAACACTGTTTATAGTGGGGATGGTGGCTGCTGACCTCGACTCGGGATGTTGTGGGTCGGTGGGCGGAATACTTTGAATACCGCCTCAATCCCACCAACATGCCTTCGGTTGAGGAAGCTGAGCCTGTGGACCCTGGGTTGGGCTCTCCAATCTCTGGGGACGAGGTCGCCGAGGGGTCAAGAAGCTCCTCTGTGGCCTCAGGGCCCCGGGGGTGGATGAGATCCGCCCGGAGTTCCTTAAGGCTCTGGATGTTGTAGGGTTGTGTTGGCTCACGTGACTCTGCAATATCGCATGGACATCGGGGGCAGTTCCTCTGGATTGGCAGACCGGGGTGGTGGTCCCCCTGTTTAAAAAGGGGGACCGGAGGGTGTGCTCCAATTACAGAGGGGTCACACTCTTAAGCCTCCCTGGAAAGGTCTATTCAGGGGTACTGGAGAGGAGGGTCCGTCGGATAGTCGAACCGCGGATTCAGGAAGAGCAGTGTGGTTCTTTTTCTGGAACACTGGACCAGCTCTACACCCTCAGCAGGTCCTGGAGGGTTCTGGGAGTTCGCCCAACCAGTCTACATGTGTTTTGTGGACTTGGAGAAGGCGTTCGACCGTGTCCCTCGGGGGCCTTGTGGTGGTTCTCCGGGAGTCTGGGGTACCGGGCCCTTTGATACGGGCTGTCAGGTCCCTGTATGACCGGTGTCAGAGTCTGGTCCGCATTGCCGGCAGTAAGTCGGGCTCGTTTCCGGTGAGAGTTGGACTCCGCCAAGGCTGCTGCCCTTTGTCACCGATTCTGTTCATTACTTTCATGGACAGAATTTCTAGGCGCAGCCGAGGTGTTGATCCGTTTTGGAGGCCTTAGAATCGCATCTCTGCTTTTTGCGGATGATGTGGTCCTGATGGCTTCATCAGATCGTGATCTGCGGCTCTCGCTGAAACTGTTCGCGGCTGAGTGTGAAGCGGACGGGATGAGGCTCAGTGCCTCCAAATCCGAGGCCATGGTCTTGAGCCGGAAAAGGGTAGAGGTCCTTCTCCGGGTCAGGGGGGTCGTCCTGCCTCAAGTGGAGGAGTTTAAGTATCTGGGGATCTTGTTCACGAATGAGGGAAGAAGGAGATCGACAGGCCGATTGGGGCGGCGTCTGCCGTGAAGCGGCGCTGTACCGGTCCGTCGTGGTGAAGAGAAGCTGAGTCAAAAGGCGAAGCTCTCGATTTACCGGTCGATCTACGTTCCCACCCTCATCTATGGTCATGAGCTTTGGGTCATGACCGAAAGAACGAGATCACGGATACAAGCGGCCGAAATGGGTTTCCTCCGCAGGGTGGCTGGGCTCTCCCTTAGAGATAGGGTGAGAAGCTCGGTCATCCGGGAGGGACTCAAAGTAGAGCCGCTGCTCCTCCATGTCCAGAGGAGCCAGTTGAGGCTCGGGCATCTGGTCAGGATGCCTCCTGGACGCTGGTGAGGAGTTCAGGTCCCACCGGGAGGAGGCCCCGAGGAAGACCCAGGACACGCTGGAGGGACTATGTCTCTCGGCTGGCCTGGGATTACTTGGGGTTCCTGGAGGAGCTGGAAGACGTGGCTGGGGAGAGGGAAGTCTGGGCCTCCCTTCTGAAGCTGCTGCCCCCGCGACCCGATCCCGGATAAGCGGAAGAAAATGGATGGATGGATGGATGGATCTCTTTTAAACACATCAAAACTTGACTGTTTAGACTAGCGGTTCCCAACGTGGGGTGCCGCCCCCCACGGGGCGTTCAGAGGGCAGCAGGGGGCTGGCGGACATTTTTACAAAAGAGGGGCTGGATGCCTCAGGGGGGCGTTTGGTCGAAGGTCAACTTTACATCTTAAATGCACAACAACACCAGTCTAGACTTTGAGCAACTTGGTAAAACTGTATTGTGAAACATTAAATCATGCTTGGCTGCAACATGGCGGCTCTTCTTCTATATTGAGCTTTTCTTGCTTCTGTTAGCTTCTTGGCGCAGCTCCTCTCCGTTACACTGGCTGATGACGTTGCTGTGATTCACTTTGGTATTTTTGTACATGTTCTGGCAGTTCTGTGACCATGTCAGAGCAGAAACTTATATTAAACCGTGTTTTATTTCCGTTTGAAGGCGGCACAGCAAATTCAAAAGTGTTAAAGGTTGTCATGAAGTGGTGTGGTGGTGAGGATTAACGCTGAGATCCAGGTATGGTGATGATGATGATTTATTAAGAAGAGCTCAAACAGTCCAAAAACAGGCGGCACGGCACGAAAGAAGCAAGCAGCTAAATATCGGTAGCACTGACTAAACAGACTGAAATGACTAATGCCTGCACAGGACTTCACAGTTCTACTGTGCGGGCAGACTGACGACAATGACATCTGACAATAGACAAGGACCCGACAGGGAACACAGACAATAGGGAGACTAAATACACATGGGGTAACCAGGGGAACGAGACACACCTGGGAAACAATTAACGGGGAAGACGGAGAGACAGAGACTCAAAGGGAACAGGACTACACAGAAAACTCAAAAATAAACACACAGAAACACAGATCCTGACAAATGTTTTGGTTAGTAGACTTTGTTCAAAAGCAAAGTTAATTTTACTCTAATAGAGTCACATTCTGTTAATGTAAGTCAGAGGTGTGTATTATTAGTAGTTAAAATCCAGTGTTAAATCAAAGTGTTTCCGTATCAAATCTATAGGTGTTAAAATAGAATCAATAACTCTTGACTTCTGAACTCTGAACTCCACCAGTGGCTCCAACACTGAAGGAGTTAATTCACTGACTCCACCCAGAATCACAGATTCCCACCGAAGAGAAGCGACAGAAGCCAAATCATTACAGGAATATTTACTTTCCACATGTCTGAGTTATTTACTGCGGTTGGTAAGTCATTTTTTTCTGAGATGGTTTATTATTTTGAGTTGAGCTCAACCTGTATGATAGACGTCATGTTCGCCACACGTTAGCATTGTTAGCTTAGCATGTCGAATGTTAGCTGAGTATAAAAGTGTTGGAAAAAATCAAGCCGATGAACATTTAATCAAACTATTGGCTAATTTGAACAGATCCGTAATAATCCGTTTTTTTTATGATGTTGAAAGTTTACATGCATATTGTTCAGATTTCCCTGGTAAAAAAAAGTATAATTTCGAGCATACTTACATTTGTGAAAGTACACTTTAAGTATGCTAAATATTAAGTGTTCTACCTATCAGTGATTCTTGAGAATAGGGACAAAACTGGTCCTATGGAAAAAGCACAAAATTTGAATAAAATATACACAAAATATAATTTTTTCAAATATCTGACTAAACTAACCTGGTCATGTGACACAACAATGTATATTTTTCAGGTATTTGCTGAATATTTTTTTATTTTAAACATTGTAGTCAGTGGATGATGCCTGTAAAAGCCTTTGTCCAGGAGCAGAACTCAACACATTATAATAGATTAAAACAATTAAAGAAATACTAAAATTATATATTATGACAATTAAGTATAAGTAGTCATATAAATAATTATAAAGGTATCAATAAATTGAATTAAAAATAATTTTTATATATTTCCCAACTCTGTTGAAATTTGTCCTTAGTTTCAAGTCCACCTCGCTGCAGCAAACAGGAAGTGGCGGGACGGACCACTGTCAGCCTCAGACCTTATATGGAAATGGGACCATTGCACTCCGGAAGTGAAGGGGGCGCTATTTCCTGTATTATCCGCGGTCTCCCGTTTTTATTTTGTTTTTAAATCTGTGATAATATCTTCACCTATAGGAAGGAGTTTTACTCTCAGCATGTATTTGAACTTCAATATTTTATTTACTTAAGGGCAGCTCACAGTTTTTAACAAATTCTGTAGTTTTCAGTGAACTTCTAAATCTCCTTAGTCGCATCTTTTCGGGGTTTACTGCTGCCTCTAGTGGCCTGGCGGTGGTAACACAACTAATATAATCACGTTACTAAATCAGAATACTACAAAGTCTATTAATTTTGGCATTACTGGCACCGTAAAAGATAAATTATCTGATAAAACACCATATATTTTCACTCTTTCAAGGATGTAGAGCTAGTTAAATGACAACAATACTTTTATACATTATGAATAATATCTGTATCTCCATCAATTATAGGAGGAAGAAAAGAAATAGAGACATGAAAAACAACATGATCAACTATAATAAAAAATACCATTTGCAATATATACGTAAGAAATTTAATTCAGCAAAAGTCAATAACAAACAAATTAGGAATAACAACCCAAGTTGTTAAACAGATACAAGCAAAAAAATCACATTTTTGTTTTCATGGGGCCATGTAGCTTATTCTGAGACACCACTTATGGTAGAGTCTTATATTTAGGAAAAAATAAGATAAAGCTATTTATAAATGATAAAACGAATCGCATTATCAACAATTTGTAAATAGACAAAACACTTACACATTTACCACAGCTCACTATTGGTAAATGTTATTTAGTTTGGTTAAGAATAATTATTGCACTGTCAATAAATAACTTCTAATAGATGTTCTTAGTTCCTAAAGGAAACTTTAACATCTTCATGAGCTCAGAGGGTCAAACTGATAAATAAAGACGATGGATGATCTCTGCTAGAATATTTCTTGCTGTCTTCCATGTTCTTTCAGCAAACAGTTAAGACAGAGATGTTTGTGGTTTCACCACTATTTATTTGCTGTTATACCTGCCATTCAAAATATTCTTAAAAGATTATCTATTAATCTGCAGCTCATGTGACCAAACCAGCTGAGGAGAGGAAAAGTTAAAACTTGAGTTAAAATGTTGTTTTAACTTCAGTTAAGTTAAAATTCTAGTTAGAATGTTAAGTTTTAACAATTTAACACAACCTCAAGATGGGTAACCCCAAGGTCTTCTTAAGGGTAGAGTCTCTGAGAACAGTTCTTACAGATTTAGTCAGTGTTTTCAGCAAAGTTGAGCTGACTGTCCAGGAACGACACAAGGAATTTAAAATTTGCCACAGTTTCAACAGGTTGGCCATCGAGTGAAACTGGAATCACTTTCAGGTCTTGTTTATGTCATTTAATTAGCTATACTTCCTTAAGAATATGGAAAGGTTTGTTATTTTGTTAGGGAATTTATCTTTTACTGTTCCAGTAATGCCACAATTAATAATAAATAATAAAGACTTTGGTATTCTGATTTAGTAACGTGATTATATTAGTTGTGTTACCACCGCCAGGCCACTAGAGGCAGCAGTAAACCCCGAAAAGATGCGACTAAGGAGGAGATTTAGAAGAACACCGAAAACTACAGAATTTGTTAAAAACTGTGAGCTGCCCTTAAGTAAATAAAATATTGAAGTTCAAATACATGCTGAGAGTAAAACTCCTTCCTAAAGGTGAAGATATTATCACAGATTTAAAAACAAAATAAAAACGGGAGACCGCGGATAATACAGGAAATAGCGCCCCCTTCACTTCCAGAGTGCAATGGTCCCATTTCCATATAAGGTCTGAGGCTGACATGGTCCGTCCCGCCACTTCCTGTTTGCTGCAGCGAGGAGCTTCTCCTTAGTTTTTGTCAGAAATGAAAAGAATATAAAAAAATCAGGCATTATTGGGGCACCAGAACATCTGAGGACCCCATGACCACTTCCTGTTTCTTCCTTTGCTAATAGGCTAGTTTTTTTTGTTTTTTTTTAAATCAAACTTTATTTAAACAAGGTAAGTACAAACAAGAAAGGCAAATACAACTGTGGAGGCGTAATAGAGGCAGATTTCAAATTGGAATGGAAGAAAAAAAGGAGAAAAATGATAACATATTATGATGATAATAAGAGTAATAATGAAAATAATAATAATAATGAAAATAATGAAACAATAACTGAAATAGCAACAAGGGGATTTATATGTTAGGATTGACATAGATTGGTGGGCAATTTCATTAATAATTCAGTCAGGTGATCCAATACATTTAAGAGATTTCAAATATAACTGGAATTCAGATAAAAAAGTTTAAAAATTGGAGATGATCTCAGCATTTTTTGTTTATGAATAAAAAATTTCGCCAAACAAAATATTAGGTTAAAGCAAAGTTCCATTGTTTTGTTTTCCAATAATACTCCAAAGGTGACCATATCTCTCGAAATAGATTCAGGAAGTGCAATTTTTGATTTGATCCACTTTTCTAAGCAATTCCAAAATCTTTTGGTGTGATTACAGTCAAAGAAGATATGGTCTGTTGTCTCAACATCACTGTCACAGAATGAACATGTATTGTCATCAATATTAAAGCGAATTCTTAGTAGTTCTTTTGAGGGGTAAATTGCATTTAAAATTTAAAAATGTGTTTCTTTAGCTTTTGGTTGAATGTTCAGTTTTAAGTAAAGAGTTCTCAATCTTTCAATTGATTTTTTATCACATTTGCAAAGAATGTTATTTTTATTTATTTTCCCAGGGAATAAAGTTTCATTTAAACAGTTCCTAATTGTCTGGTTATTGAATTTTGGGTCAGTGAGTGATATTCCATTAATAAATAAATAAATTGGGAAATTGCTAAAAGGCTAGTTACATAGACATAATATCAGAGCATACCCCGCATTGGCTGTTCCGGCGCAGGAAATACGGCGGCCATCTTGGAGCGGTAGTCCCTCCTACTTTGTCAATCAAAACAACAGAGATATTGTTGTTCAGATCGATGGATTATTGATGTGAGGCTCCACAAACAACATTTCACAAGTAAGATGGACATGTATATATACCACTACGATGGACATTTATTATAATAATACATATTTATATAACTATACAAACACAAACATATATATATATATATAAAAATCCCCTCTCACCCTCTGTGGGTGGTCTCCTCTCTCTCTTTCATCCTCTGACCTCTACCAGAGGCCTGGGAGCTTGAGGGTTCTGCGCAGTATCTTGGCTGTGCCTAGTACTGCACATTTCTGGACTGAGATGTCTGATGTTGTTCCTGGGATCTGTTTTAGCTACTGCTCCAGTTTGGGGGTTTCTGCCCGAGGGCCCCGATGACCACAGGCACCACTGTGGTCGTCACCTTCCAGTTCTTTTCCAGTTCCTCCCTGAGGCCCTGGTATTTCTCCAGTTTCTCATGCTCCTTTTTCCTGATGTTGTAGTCACTTGGTATAGCTACATCCACCACAACGGCTTTCCTCTGTTCTTTATCCACCACCACAATGTCCGGTTGGTTCGCCATCACCATCTTGTCTGTCTGGATCTGGAAGTCCCACAGGATATTAGCTCCGTCATTCTCCACCACCTTTGGGGGTGTTTCCCACTTCGATCTCGGGGCTTCCAGTCCATATTCTGCACAGATGTTCCTGTACACTATGCCGCCACCTGGTTATGTCGTTCCATGTTCGCTTTCCCTGCCAGCATCTTCACCTGCTGTTATGTGCTGGACTGTCTCAGGGGCCTCCTTGCACAACCTACACCTTGGGTCTTGTCTGGTGTGGTAGATCTGAGCCTCTATTGCTCTGGTGTTTAGGGCCTGTTCCTGTGCAGCCAGGATGAGCCTCTGTGCTGTCCTTGAGTCCAGCTTTGTCCAGCCATTGGTAGGATTTCCTGATATCAGCCACTTCAGTTATTTGTTGGTGGTCCATCCCATGTAGGGGCTTGTTCTCCCATGATGGAACCTCTAGACCCTCATCCTGTGTTCCCCATTGCCTGAGACATTCGCTGAGCATATCGTCCGTTGAGGCTTTGTCCTTGATGTATTTATGGATCTTGGATGTTTCATCCTGGACAGTGGCTCTCACACTCATTAGTCCTCTGCCTCCTTCCTTACAGCTCGTGTTCAGTCTCAGGGTGCTGGATTTGGGGTGGAACCCTCCATGCATGGTTAGTAACTTCCGAGTCTTAACATCCGTGGCCTTTATCTCTTCTATTGGCCAGCTAATTATTCCGGCAGGGTATCTGATTACTGGTAAGGCATAGCTGTTTATTGCACGTATCTTGTTCTTGCCATTGAGCTGGCTTCTCAGGACTTGCCTTATTCGTTGGAGGTATTTGGCTGTGGCTCCTTTCCTTGTGACCTCATCCAGGTTGCCATTTGTTTGTGGCATTCCCAGGTACTTGTAACTGTGCTCTATGTCTGCTATTGTTCCTTCTGGGAGTGAGACCCCTTCTGTGCGAACGACCTTCCCTCTCTTTGTAACCATCCGACCACACTTTTCTAGTCCGAATGACATCCCAATGTCAGTGCTGTATATCCTGGTGGTGTGGATCAGTGAGTCGATGTCTCGCTCACTCTTAGCGTACAGCTTGATGTCATCCATGTAGAGGAGGTGACTGATTGTGGCCCCGTTCTTCAGTCGGTATCCGTAGCCAGTCTTGTTGATGATTTGGCTGAGGGGGTTCAGGCCTGTGCAGAACAGCGTGGGGACAGAGCATCTCCTTGGTATATGCCACATTTGATGGACACTTGTGCAAGTGGTTTGCAGTTGGCTTCAAGGGTGGTTTTCCACAGCCCCATCGGGTTTGCAATGAAGGCTCTTAGAGTCCTATTGATGTTGTACATCTCTAAGCATTCAATGATCCAAGTGTGTGGCATTGAGTCATAGGCTTTCTTGTAATCTATCCAAGCGGTGCACAGGTTGGTGTGTCGGGTTTTGCAGTCTCGGGCGACTGTGTGGTCTACAAGGAGTTGGTGTTTGGCTCCTCTGCTATTTTTGCCAATGCCCTTCTGTGCCGTACTCATGTATTTATCCATGTGACCACTTATCTTAGCCGCTATGATGCCTGATATGAGCTTCCATGTTGTAGAGAGACAGGTTATTGGCCGATAGTTGGATGGGATTGAACCCTTTGAGGGATCCTTCTGTATCAGGATTGTGCGACCTTCAGTTAACCATTCAGGGCGAGTCCCATTTTGTAGCAGCTGGTTCATTTGAGCTGCCAGTCGCTCATGGAGGGCAGTGAGCTTCTTCAGCCAGTAGGCATGGATCATGTCAGGTCCTGGTGCTGTCCAGTTTTTCATACCCAAGACTCTTTCTTGGACATCTGCCACAGTGATGGTTACTGGGGCTTGTTCAGGGAGGTTGCTGTGTTCCTCTCGTAGAGAGGTCAGCCACTTTGCATCCAACTCTAAGAGTTCCGGTGAGAGTCTAACTCTCACCGGAAACGAGCCCAACTTACTCCCGGCAATGCGGACCAGACTCTGACACCGGTCATACAGGGACCTGACAGCCCGTATCAAAGGGTCCGGTACCCCAGACTCCCGGAGAAACTCCACAAGGCCCCCGAGGGACACGGTCGAACGCCTTCTCCAAGTCCACAAAACACATGTAGACTGGTTGGGCGAACTCCCAGAACCCTCCAGGACCTGCTGAGGGTGTAGAGCTGGTCCAGTGTTCCAGAACCAGAACCACACTGCTCTTCCTGAATCCGAGGTTCGACTATCCGACGGACCCTCCTCTCCCTGAATTGACCTTACCAGGGAGGCTTAAGAGTGTGACCCCTCTGTAATTGGAGCACACCCTCCGGTCCCCCTTTTTAAACAGGGGGACCACCACCCCGGTCTGCCAATCAAGAGGAACTGCCCCCGATGTCCATGCGATATTGCAGAGTCGCGTGAGCCAACATCCAGAGCCTTAAGGAACTCCGAGCGGATCTCATCCACCCCGGGGCCCTGAGGCCACAGAGGAGCTTCTTGACCCCTCGGCGACCTCGACCCCAGAGATTGGAGAGCCCGACCCAGAGTCCACAGGCTCAGCTTCTTCAACAGAAGGCATGTTGGTGGGATTGAGGAGGTCTTCACAGTATTCCGCCCACCGACCCACAACGTCCCGAGTCGAGGTCAGCAGCCACCATCCCCACTGTAAACAGTGTTGGTGCTGCACTGCTTCCCCCTCCTGAGCCGCCGGATGGTGGACCAGAATCGCCTCGAAGCCGTGCGGAAGTCTTTCTCCATGGCCTCTCCAAACTCCTCCCACACCCGAGTTTTGGCCTCAGCGACCCGAGCCGCATGCCGATTCGCCCGCCGGTACCATCTGCTGCTTCTGGAGCCCCACAGGCCAGAAAGGCCCCATAGGACCTTCAGCTTGACAGCATCCCTCAACGAAGGTGTCCACCAACGGGTTCGAGGGTTGCCACGGCGACAGGCACCAACGACCTTATGGCCACAGCTCTGATAAGCCGCTTCGGCGATGGAGGAACAGAACATGGTCCACTCAGACTCAATGTCCCCCACCTCCCTCGGAACGTGTTCAAAGTTCTGCCCAGCAGACCCTCACTACACGTTTGGGCCTGCCAGGTCTGACCGGCTTCCTCCCCCACCACCGGAGCCAACTCACCACCAGGTAGTGGTCAGTGGGACAGCTCCACCCCTCTCTTCACCCGAGTGTCCAAGACATACGGCCGCAGATCCGATGAAACGACAACAAAATCGATCATCGAACTGCGGCCTAGGGTGTCCTGGTGCCAAGTGGACATATAGACACCCTTATGCTTGAACATGGTGTTCGTGATGGACAAACCGTGACGAGCACAGAAGTCCAACAACTGAACACGACTCGAGTTCAGATCGGGGGGGCCGTTCCTCCCAACCACGCCCCTCCAGGTCTCACTGTCATTGTCCATGTGAGCGTTGAAGTCCCCCAGCAGAACAAGGGAGACCCCAGGAGGGGCATCTCCAGTCCCCCTCTAAGGACTCCAAGAAGGGGGGTAATCTGAACTGTTGTTCGGCCCGTAAGCACAGACAACAGTCAGAACCCGTCCCCCCACCCGTAGGCGGAGGGAGGCGACCCTCTCGTTCACCGGGGTAAACCCCAACGTAACAGGCACCAAGATGGGGGGCAACAAGTATGCCCACTCCTGCCCGGCGCCTCTCGCCGTGGGCAACTCCAGAGTGGAAGTGCGTCCAGCCCGTCTCAAGGTGACGGTTCCAGAACCAGAGCCATGCGTCGAGGTGAGGCCGACTATTTCTAGCCGAAACCTCTCAGCCTCGCACACCAGCTCCGGTTCCTTCCCCACCAGAGAGGAGACGTTCCACGTCCCAAGAGCTTCTGCAGCCAAGGATCAGACCTCCAGGTGCCCCCCAGACCTATAGGTTTCCCCCCAGACCCCCAGGGTCCCCTCCCTCGGCCACCGCTCATGACGCATTGCACCCAACCCCTTTGGCCCCTCCGACAGGTGGTGAGCCCATTGGAAGGGGAACCACGTCTCCTCTTTGGGCTGAGCCCGGCCGGGTCCGTGGTTAAAAGCCCGGCCACCAGGCGCTCGCCATCGTGCCCCACCTCCAGGCCTGGCTCCAGAGTGGGACCCCGGTGACCCGCGTCCGGGCGAGGGAACGCCAGGTTCAAAGGTCGTCTCCATCATAAGGGTCCTCGGGAAAAGGAAAAAGAAAATGAAATACAATGAAACAAACTTAAGAAATAAACTGTAAAACAAATTATTTTGCCCATGTGACACATAACTTTTATATTTTCTGTTCCAAAAGGAGCAGGTAGAAGATACATCTTATAATGTCCTGCCTCTTTCCTACTTGGCAATTTATTATCAATTAACTTTCAGAACATCAAAAAGAGACAACTTGTTTCCATTTTACATGATTTTCAACTATGTACAATTATTTTAAATACTATTTATATCATCAATTACACTATATATAAGATCAGTCATAGAGAATCCGCGCGTGACGTCACGCGTGACGTCGGAGCGGTATCAGCGCCATCTTTGGTGTCCATAGGCAACGGTCTCACAGTATAAAACCAACAGGCTCGCAGATTTTTTCAATCCAAGTTACTTAAAATAATTTAGCTGTGCCTCGAACTCGCTGCGTTATTGTCTGTAATGTCCGATCACACGACTGAAACGGTAAAAAGGTGGAAAACTGACTTTCGTTTCACTATTTTCCTGCTTGGAAACAAGTGAGGAGCTAAGCTACGGAGCTAACGAAGAAGTGAGGAGGCTAAGCTAACGGAGCTAACAGAAGAAGTGAGGAGGCTAAGCTAACGGAGCTAACAGAAGAAAACAATGTCCTGGTTTCAGCGGTGAGTCGCTGATTTCACCTCCAACATCCAGATTCCTACAGGTTTGATCCAGACATTTACATTCTGGTGAGTGAATAAATTTGCTCTGTTGGTTTTGTGTCATAGTTTATTTTGCTATTATTTTGTCCGATTGTTCTCATGATCAGTTTCTGTTGAGTTAATTTAAGTGGGTCAACCTGGTTTAGGTCGGACTAATATTGTTTATGTAACATAGTCCGAGGTTTGTCAGCGGACATCGAGGTTATTACATTATTGTGAAGTAAACTATTTTACTAGTGTTATCAAATTAACAGCATTAATACTGATGTTTGTTCTGATTTGTCCTCTGGAAGGCAAACCGACGTATGAAGTGTTAATAGAATAAAATTTTGCAAAAACTTTACTCGTTCTATCCTCTCTGCCCGGGTTCAGAAAAATGCTGTGCGCAAGGACCGAGACCACGCAGAGACAACAGCGTCACAATAATCAGCATTTATTCAAGACAGATGCAAACCATCACCAGAAAAGCTCATCACAAAACATCAGAAAACCTCAGAGCACAAACACATATATTTACCTGAGAAGAGGAAAAGACAAAAGATGGAAATAACAAACAGACAGCAAGAACGTCCTTGGAGAAGTTGCAAAGAGCAAAATCTGATTTGTTACTCCGTGTGGAAAGTTTTATCCTCTTTTCTTTAATTTATTCAAATAGGGTGGAACTTTGCCCATCCAACCAGGACCTGTCTCTGACCCTTTCTCTAAAGCCATTTTGTCCCTATTGTCTAAGGAGAACTTCTCCTGATCTCCTGCTGGTTTATGGCTTTCACCCATATGTGTGAAAAGCTGAAACTTCCTAATGATTGTCTCCCAAACAGACAAAAGGAAAGGACTTAGATATTGGTCTTAAATCTTAGTCTGCCTTAACTACAGGTAAAATAAAGGTCAAAAGGCCAAAATAAGTTATAATTTTAAAACTATAATTAAGCTATTTCCATCAAGTCATGTTACATTTTAAAACTAGCTTATTTTAAATATATTTTCTTAACAGAAGGTAAACGACACATAAACCGGACCGACATGGGCGTCAATTAAAGAGGAGATACAGCAAAACCATCAACAAGTTACTGTTTTTATTATTTACCCAGAAGAGGGAAATAATGAAAACACAGTGGAGGCAACAGAAGAGGAGAAGTTGGAGAGACTGAGGAGGAAGAAACCAGGATTTGAGCTCAGCAAGACTGAAGAGGATCAGGAACCATTTGGGTTAAATACAGTATTAGTGGCTGTTTTCTCTCATTTAATCATTTAATGTATTAAACATCCATGAATCGTTTGATTCAAGCACTTCAAGTTGCATGTAAACATGAAAAAATGAATCACAATTTAAGTAAAAATTTGATATTTAAATATTTCTGGTAATAAACATACATGTAATGAGATTATATTTTTAAATAAATATTTTATTTGATTAAAGTAAACAATTATATAATCAGACATCTGTCAGGACTCTGGGTTTGTTTTGCTTTTCATTTTATTTAGCTTCATGTTTTAATTCACTTTAGTTTAGCCCTTCATGGTCCTTTTGATATTATTAGAGGTATTTAGTGTAGTTATTAGAATTATATTATTGCTTTTCTTTGTCTGAGTTCATGTCAAACCTTCTTCAATGACTATAGTTTAACTCTATTTTTTCCTTCTAGTTATTTCTTATTTCATCCTCCCTGCAGGGTTTCTAGTCATGTTTATTTCTTAATTTAATCACCGTAGGTTCAGTTATTCTTCCATGTCAGTCTGTATCTTTCTTTAGTCATTCTAGTTGAGTTATTTCTTTGTTTAGATCTTCTAGTTTCTCTTGCTCTATGATCCTTAGTTCTTATTGTTAGATCAAACTTGTTTCTACGTCCACATAAAGTTCATCCACTACCTGCTGCGTTTGTGTCCATCACCACATCATGACACAAACCAAATGAAAGAGCAAATCTTTAAACATTTAATGTGTAATTAAACAACAAAGGTGACAAATTGTATTAAATAGATCACACTTTAATAAATATTTGTTGTATTTAACATATTTCAGGTAAGTAAACATGTTATGAAATAGATCCTGTCCTACAATTTTATGTAATTGAACATTACGGGTAACAAGTGATGATCATCTGAGGTAATACATTTTATTAATATTTTTTTAAATATAATTTTGGTTAAAAAATAAAAAAGTTGTCAATTCCAAAAATGGAATAAAAATATGCCTAATCTATATAGTTTAGTAGAATAATTTAACACAGATTTTGAGTTAATAGGTTACATGACCTAAAAGCTATTTAAGAAAAGTAAAAAATTTTGACTACAGCAATAGCTAAAAATATATAAAAAGTTTTAAAATGTAATAAAGATGAATGTGCCTCATCTATACAGACTAGTAGAACAATTTCACACAGATTGAGTTAATGGGACACGATTTGGAAGCTACTGAAGAAAACATTTAATATTAAAATGATTGAATATGACTTAAAATGTTAATAGAGGATAATGTGTCTCGTGTAATAGCATGAATGACCACTTTTATGTATCAGTTGGTCAAAGACAAGGCATTTATTTACAGGAATGTTTGGTTCGGAAATTGACAGCAGCTGTGAAACTCCGAGGCTTTAGGAGGGACCAGTAAAGAACAACTGGCCGAAATTAGCGATCATAAATCGGATCAGCCTTGAGCTGAACGTCCCTTAACTCCGTGGAGCTCGAATATCCAGGACCAACTTGAAAACAACTTTACTGCGGTCGGTAACACAATAAAAACACCGGTGATGTTCTGAATAGTTAGTTTTGGTCTGTGGACACCAAAGATGGCGCCGAGCGACGAAAACGTCATATCCGGTGACGTCAATGCGTATTCTCTATATATCATATTTAGAAATGCGCTTCTGCTTTAATAGTTTTTTAAAATTGGTTTTCATTTGTAATTTGTTTAAACTCATCCTTCTATAGAGCTTTGGAGGTAACGTCACAGGATATGACGTTTTCGTTGCTCGGTGCCGTTTTTGGTGTCCACAGACCAGAACTAACTATTCAGAACACAAGTGTTTTCATTGTGTTACCAACTGCAGTAAAGTTGTTTTCTAGTTGGATCCTGGATATTCGAGCTCCACGGAGTTACAGACGTTCAGCTCCAGGTTGATCCGATTCATGAAGGCTAATTTCGGCCAGCTGTTCTTTACTAGTCTCTCCTCAAGCGCTCAGTTTCACAGCTGCTGTCAATTTCCAAACATTCCTGTAAATAAATGCTTTACTTGTGACCAACTCAGGATTCCCCCCAGTGTATTATAAGCCTGGTGGCCCGCCATGCTTTACTAGCCCCGCCAGGCTAAGCGTTGCTTGTTTACGTTTCTAGGGGGAAAAAAACAAACAAAAAAAAAGCTTTTTTTTTTTTTTATGCCAGGCTGCAAGTGTCTCTTTTGTCTTAGCATTTCACTAGCAGAGCAGGTTTATTTCAAATGGATGGGTTTATAATAGATAGTTTATAGTTTATGAATTTAAAGCCGACAGCGTGAACCAATCACAGCTGCCGCCTCCTTTCACTCTAACTGGACTCAGGCTGACCTGTATGGATGTTTACATCAACCTACTGAGAGGAATTATGATCCTTTGGAGAACTTTAGGTCAGAGTTTAAAACCAGCCGTTTGCTCTGGTTGTAGCTCCACGTGAACCGCAGGAATAACTTGCAGTGAATTCAGAGGCGCGTTGTGAAGTGATGAGAATGATTTATCTTTGTGAAGAACAATTATATGCAGCGTTTCCATCTCAACATGCTGCCCAGCATGTGGCTCTGTGCAGGGGCGGAGCTATAGGGGGGACTGGGGGGACGGTTGCCCCTCCAAACCAGGCCAATGGGGGTCCGGGTCTGGAGGAGCCAGGGAGGGAGGAATGGATTAAAGTCGCTCGAATGTCTGATTATAGACCGAGAAAGTGAGAAAGTGCGCCCCCGCCTGTTGAAAAAGGTGTATCAATGTCAGTAGTTGTCTGTCCGTGCCCCCTCTCCCCCCCAGTAGAATTGTAGGACTCTCTACGGATCATCATCACCATACCTGGATCTCAGCGTTAATCCTCACCACCACACCACTTCATGACAACATTTAACACTTTTGAATTTGCTGTGCTGCCTTCAAACGGAAATAAAACACGGATTGATATCAGTTTCTGCTCTGACATGGTCACAGAACTGCCAGAACATGTACAAAAATACCAAAGTGAATCACAGCAACGTCATCAGCCAGTGTAACGGAGAGGAGCTGCGCCAAGAAGCTAACAGAAGCTAGAAAAACTCAATATAGAAGAAGAGCCGCCATGTTGCAGCCAAGCATGATTTAATGTTTCACAATACAGTTTTACCAAGTTGCTCAAAGTCTAAACTGGTGTTGTTGTGCATTTAAGATGTAAAGTTGACCTTCAACCAAACGCCCCCCTGAGGCATCCAGCCCCTCTTTTGTAAAAATGTCCGCCAGCCCCCTGCTGCCCTCTGAACGCCCCGTGGGGGGCGGCACCCCACGTTGGGAACCGCTAGTCTAAACAGTCAAGTTTTGATGTGTTTAAAAGAGATCCATCCATCCATCCATCCATTTTCTTCCGCTTATCCGGGATCGGGTCGCGGGGGCAGCAGCTTCAGAAGGGAGGCCCAGACTTCCCTCCCCAGCCACGTCTTCCAGCTCCTCCGGGGGAACCCCAAGGCATCCCAGGCCAGCCGAGAGACATAGTCCCTCCAGCGTGTCCTGGGTCTCCCCTCCTCCCGGTGGGACCTGAACTCCTCACCAGCGTCCAGGAGGCATCCTGACCAGATGCCCGAGCCTCAACTGGCTCCTCTCGACGTGGAGGAGCAGCGGCTCGACTTTGAGTCCCTCCCGGATGACCGAGCTTCTCACCCTATCTCTAAGGGAGAGCCCGGCCACCCTGCGGAGGAAACCCATTTCGGCCGCTTGTATCCGTGATCTCGTTCTTTCGGTCATGACCCAAAGCTCATGACCATAGATGAGGGTGGGAACGTAGATCGACCGGTAAATCGAGAGCTTCGCCTTTTGACTCAGCTTCTCTTCACCACGACGGACCGGTACAGCGCCGCTTCACGGCAGACGCCGCCCCAATCGGCCTGTCGATCTCCCACTCCCTTCTTCCCTCATTCGTGAACAAGATCCCCAGATACTTAAACTCCTCCACTTGAGGCAGGACGACCCCCCTGACCCGGAGAAGGACCTCTACCCTTTTCCGGCTCAAGACCATGGCCTCGGATTTGGAGGCACTGAGCCTCATCCCGTCCGCTTCACACTCGGCCGCGAACAGTTTCAGCGAGAGCCGCAGATCACGATCTGATGAAGCCATCAGGACCACATCATCCGCAAAAAGCAGAGATGCGATTCTAAGGCCACCAAAACGAATCCCCTCAACACCTCGGCTGTGCCTAGAAATTCTGTCCATGAAAGTAATGAACAGAATCGGTGACAAAGGGCAGCAGCCTTGGCGGAGTCCAACTCTCACCGGAAACGAGCCCGACTTACTGCCGGCAATGCGGACCAGACTCTGACACCAGTCATACAGGGACCTGACAGCCCGTATCAAAGGGCCCGGTACCCCAACTCCCGGAGAACCACCACAAAGCCCCCGAGGGACACGGTCGAACGCCTTCTCCAAGTCCACAAAACACATGTAGACTGGTTGGGCGAACTCCCAGAACCCTCCAGGACCTGCTGAGGGTGTAGAGCTGGTCCAGTGTTCCACGACCAGGACGAAAACCACACTGCTCTTCCTGAATCCGAGGTTCGACTATCCGACGGACCCTCCTCTCCAGGACCCCTGAATAGACCTTTCCAGGGAGGCTTAAGAGTGTGACCCCTCTGTAATTGGAGCACACCCTCCGGTCCCCCTTTTTAAACAGGGGGACCACCACCCCGGTCTGCCAATCCAGAGGAACTGCCCCCGATGTCCATGCGATATTGCAGAGTCGTGTGAGCCAACACAACCCTACAACATCCGGAGCCTTAAGGAACTCCGGGCGGATCTCATCCACCCCCGGGGCCCTGAGGCCACAGAGGAGCTTCTTGACCCCTCGGCGACCTCGTCCCCAGAGATTGGAGAGCCCAACCCAGGGTCCACAGGCTCAGCTTCCTCAACCGAAGGCATGTTGGTGGGATTGAGGCGGTATTCAAAGTATTCTGCCCACCGACCCACAACATCCCGAGTCGAGGTCAGCAGCCACCATCCCCACTATAAACAGTGTTGGTGCTGCACTGCTTCCCCCTCCTGAGACGCCGGATGGCAGACCAGAATCGCCTCGAAGCCGTACGGAAGTCTTTCTCCATGGCCTCGCCAAACTCCTCCCACGCCCGAGTTTTGGCCTCAGCGACCCGAGCCGCATGCCGCTTCGCCCGCAGGTACCATCAGCTGTTTCTGGAGTCCCACAGGCCAAAAAGACCCCATAGGACTCCTTCTTCAGCTTGACAGCATCCCTCACCGAAGGTGTCCACCAACGGGTTCGGGGGTTGCCACGGCGACAGGCACCAACGACCTTATGGCCACAGCTCCGATAAGCCGCCTCAGCCATGGAGGAACAGAACATGGTCCACTCAGACTCAATGTCCCCCATGTTCCCCGGAATGTGTTCGAAGTTCTGCCGGAGGTGGGAGTTAAAGCTCCGTCTCACAGGCTCCGCCAGACGTTCCCAGCAGACCCTCACTACACGTTTGGGTTGCCAGGTCTGACCGGCTTCCTCCCCCACCACCGGAGCCAACTCACCACCAGGTAGTGGTCAGTGGGCAGCTCCGCCCCTCTCTTCACCCGAGTGTCCAAGACATACGGCCGCAGATCCGATGAAACGACGACAAAATCGATCATCGAACTGCGGCCTAGGGTGTCCTGGTGCCAAGTGGACATATGGACACCCTTATGCCTGAACATGGTGTTCGTGATGGACAGACCGTGACGAGCACAGAAGTCCATCAACAGAACACGACTCGAGTTCAGATCAGGGGGGCCGTTCCTCCCAACCACGCCCCTCCAGGTCTCACTGTCATTGTCCATGTGAGCGTTGAAGTCCCCCAGCAGAACAAGGGAGACCCCAGGAGGGGCATCTCCAGTACCCCCTCTAAGGACTCCAAGAAGGGGGGTAATCTGAACTGTTGTTCGGCCCGTAAGCACAGACAACAGTCAGAACCCGTCCCCCCACCCTTAGGCGGAGGGAGGCGACCCTCTGTTCACCGGGGTAAACCCCAACTTACAGGCGCCAAGATGGGGGGCAACAAGTATGCCCACTCCTGCCCGGCGCCTCTCGCCGTGGGCAACTCCAGAGTGGAAGTGCGTCCAGCCCCTCTCAAGGAGACGGTTCCAGAACCAGAGCCATGCGTCAAGGTGAGGCCGACTATTTCTAACCGAAACTTCTCAGCCTCGCACACCAGCTCCGACTCCTTCCCCACCAGAGAGGAGACGTTCCACGTCCCAAGAGCTTCTGCAGCCGAGGATCAGACCGCCAGGGTTCCCTCCCTCGGCCGCCGCCCGTAACACACAGCACCCGACCCCTTTGGCCCCTCCGACAGGTGGTGAGCCCATTGGAAAGGGAACCACGTCTCCTCTTCGGGCTGAGCCCGGCCGGCTCCGTGGTTAAAAGCCCGGCCACCAGGCGCTCGCCATCGTGCCCCACCTCCAGGCCTGGCTCCAGAGTGGGACCCCGGTGACCCGCGTCCGGGCGAGGGAACGCCAAATTCAAAGTTTGTGTCCATCATGAAGGGATCTTCAGGCTGCGCTTTGTCTGGTTCCTCACCTAGGACCTGTCTGCCTTGGGTGACCCTACCAGGGGCATAAAGCCCCAGACAGCATAGCTCCCAGGATCATTGGGACACACAAACCCCTCCACCACGATAAGGTGGCAGCCCAAGTTTGCATTATTGATAGGTAATGCAAACTTTCTGAAGGCATTTTAAAGTTTTTCTGAAATCGCTTTAAGTTAAACTTTGTCTTATCGATGTGTGAAAATGGACAGACTCTGTGGTTTAAAGTTATACAAAACAGTTTAGTTTTACTTTGATTTATTTGCTGAAATTGAACATTTCTAAGAACTTTAGATTTTTTTGATGTGGCTCAAAATGGAAATGAGTTTGATGCCCCTGAAATATGGGATAAAAATCAAGTGAACCATCAACTATTTTGAATGTAAACAAAACTAAAGAGTGAGGTATTTGGTGGTGGAATGATGTCACAGCAAAGGAAGACTCTGTGATGTCACAGGTAATCAAGTCTATGATGTCATCAACTGCAGAATTGTATGTAACACAAATCTGCATATTTTTCATTGCTTGCAATATCACTGACCCGTTCAGACATTCGCAAAGCTCTTTCGAAGCGACCGTTCAGGAAGTTCACGAAGCATCGATTTTATTGATTGTATTTGGAGAAAATGTCAAATCGTCAACCGAGAGACCAGAGTGGAGTGATGGGGCCCCATCACTCCACGAGAAGGGGAGCCCAGCCAAACCCCCAAGGCCGGTTCCCTTCTGCGAACCCCCAAGGCCGGTTCCCTCCTATGGATCCCCAACGCCGGTTCCCTCCTATGGATCCCAAGATGATCCCAACGCCGGTTCCTCCTATGGATCCCAAGGCCGGTTCCCTCCTGCGACCCCGAATGCCTTTCCTGGGGAAATCCAACGACTGCGCTACCTTCTGGAGATGGAGAGAGCCGGAAGGTATGAAGACCATCAGAAACTGGCAACCTGGAGGCAGAACTGGAGGAGACAAAAGTCCAGTTGAAGAGGCAGAAATCTCTCAAGGAAACGTTCATCAATAAGAACAAAGAAGCAATGAGGGAACTTGAGAGAGTGGAGAAGTTCAGTGACCCAGCAGCCCTTAACGCTGCGGCCATTGCTGCAAAGGTTGACAACGATGTGAAGTGCAAGACGAAGAAGTTCTTGCAACAAGACTTTGTGGAGCTAAAGGTGGCCCACATCCTCAGCCAGGAATCATTTACAGCTGAAATACTGGCTGAGAGGAAGAAAAATGAGATACTCCAAGAAGAACTGGACGAGGTAAAGACTTCCTACAAGGACCTGGACTCTAGGTATGAAGCTGAGGTTTCTCTTCTGAGGCAGGAGGCCGAGACGCTAAAGATTCATGAAGAGAAGCTCAGTGAGCAACAACGGCTCCTGGAGAAAATGACGGCTGAAAAGGATGACATGATTCAGAAAATGTCAGAAAAGATCAATATCCTGCAGGACCGAGAGAAACGTCTGGAAGAAGAACTGGAGCAGAGCAAAATCTCACACAATGATCTCGTTTCCAAGCATGAAGGCCAGGTTTCTAGACTGGAACGAGAGATAGAAACGTATCGGCAGAAGGCCAATGAAGAGAGAGACGCCAACCTGAAAACAACGAATGAGAACCTTCAGCTCATTGAGACACTAAGAGCTGAGGAGGAGCTCTCCCAAAAACTGTCCATAAAACTCACAGCTACGCAAAACACTGGGAAGCTGCTGATGAATGACCTGGATCAGCTTCAGGTTTCATACAATGAGCTGCAAAGTAGGTACAACACCGACATCATGACTTTACAGCAGCAGCTCCAGACGTCGATGCAGAAGGTGAAGAAGCAGGAAACGGCTCGTACAGCCCAGGAAACCAAACAGAAGCTTCTTCACGAGTTACACCAGAGGTTTTCTACTATCCTGCACCAGAGGGTAGAAAACCTGGAGCTCCAGGTCGTTCAGCAGAGAGAAGCTTATCTGCAGAAATCTGAGGAGGACGAGGCTCTGATCACCAGCTTGAGAAAAACAAACGCCGTCCTCTCAACAACTCAGCCAACGAGATTCGATTCCTGCAGGACAAGGAAAGAGAGACTCAGGCTGAGTTGAAGACGTTCAAAGTTTTGTACCAGGAGCTGATGAGCCGATTTGAACCTGAGGTCACTGCTGGGAAACAGGCTGACAAACAGGAGATCATCTGTGTGGAAGTGATAGAGGGAGCAAAAGACCTGATGGCTGAAACACCAAGAGCAGAAAAAGAAGATTTCCAAGAGGAGGAGGAGGAAAACCTGAGGTCCAGTTCAGCCTGATCAGATCTCTGAGTCAGGAAGTTTCTTCAAAGGTGAAATTGTTTCATCAGAAAACTTTCAAGGTTGTATCCACAAGACCTGGACCTGCAAGAAGGAAAACCAAGATCCTGCAGAAGAAACCCGGAGATCCCTGGCAAAAGAACCTGAGATACAAGCAGAAGAACCTGAGATCCCTGCAGAAGAACCTGAGATCCCTAGCAGAACTGAACCTGAAGACGATCCCTGCATGGGAAGAACCTGAGATCCCTGCAGAAGAACCTGAGATCCCTTTCAGAGACCAACCTGGAGGATGTGGATAAAACTGAAACCCTCCAGGATGGTAAGAAGAAAAAGTCCAAAAAGTCTGTTTGGAAGAGAATAAGAAACTTCCTCGGATGGAAGAAATCAACCAGACGACCAAAGAGAGAAGAGAGTCAGGATCAGGCCTAAGAATGACTCTGGTTGTGAACGTGGCGCCGAGCGACGCTCCGTCAGGACGACCTCTGAAAGGTCAAAGTTCCCCCAGGACTGACAAAGCAGAACAAAGATCCCAACCGATGTAAAAACGTGGGCAGCGCGGTGGTGCAGCGGTTAGCGCTGCGCCTTCACAGAGCTGATCTGTGTGGAGCTTCATGTTCTCCCCGTGTTTGCGTGGGTTTTCTCCAGGTACTCCGGTTTCCCCCCACATCCCCCAAAACATGCCGGTCAGGTCAGTTGGTCACTATAAATTGCCCCCAAAAGAAACTCCAGATTGAACGAACCGTTTTCACCTTTTCCCTTCGCTGTTCTAGCGCCAGACGGTTCGATGCCACGACACTCAGCTCAATGTTTATGCCAACGTGTTAATTTAAGAGTTTAAATTCTTCCTTTAATTATGATGATTTCTGGTTATTTTCACTGTTCTTGTGCTTTTATGGTTTGTCCTTTAGTTTTGCCTTTTCTACTCACTTTTTGTATTGAATTGCACTGAATTGCAGCTTGTTATTCAGTTTAGATCCGTATTTTAAATCAGATTAGCTAAAGGATCATGCAGTGGCTTTTTTAGTGGCTGTAAATGTGACTGTAGTGTGAAGAGCTTTGAGTGGTCAACCTGACCAGCAAGGCTCTTCATAAGTTCAGTCCATTTACCTTTTTTCTTTGATAAATCCTGTTTTTATACCAAACAAAAGCTGATTTAACACGTTTGGACCTTTTCAGTCCGAACCCTGAAGAAGAACAAACTTGTTATATCTGGTTTGTTTGTTATAAGAAGCAAACAGGTTTTATCAAAGGTAAAAGTTACAGTGTGATCTTTGTGTTAGTCTTTATCTAGAATAACGGATTCAAGACAGAATAACAAGCTTAGCAATAAAGTGCAATTTGACATGAAAAACTGTAGGAAAGGGAAAAACGAAGAACAATCCATCAAAGTATGAAAGCAGAGAATTTAATGAGAAATCATTTCTATTTCAGGAAGAAATTGATCCTTAGATTAATACTTTGTAATAAATATAAAGCTTTTGTGTTGTTGAGCTTCTGAGTCGTCTGCTGCTAGAAAAGAGAAGAAAAAGGACCAAGAAACATCAAATTCACCTCCTGATGTTACTGAACCACTTTATTCTCCTCATTTTCTCTCTCTTACATCATTAATAGGTTACTAAATACACACACCTACACACACACACACACACACCTACACACACACACACACACACACACACACACACACACACACATCCCCTCCATGGCTGCCACCTTATCGTGGTGGGGGGGTTTCAGTGTCCCAGTGATCCTGGTTGTGCTGCTGGGGCTTCATCCCCCATGCAGACGGTCCAGGTGAGGAACCAGACCAAGTGCAGCCCAATCATCCCTGTGTTGGGCACCAGGTTGGGTTTTTCTTTCCTTTCAGCTCTGATGGCACCAGGGGCCACTTTTCCTTGGTGGTTGTTGCGGCTCCTGCACTTCACCGCCAGAGTGTTTCACCTGTTGTTGTTCCTCCAGCCTCTCTACGATTCGTCTCATTGAGATCGTGTCTAGTTGTTTTCTAGACCTTGACTGTTTCTTGTGACTTTTTCAGAACCTCTTGGAGCCGCAGGAGATTCCCGTTCATGACGATCAGCTGAGTCCGTCTAGTTTCCTCTCCTTACCAGCCCTCAGCGTCTCCAGGGGGATCCAGCCCCGGAGCTCTGGAGGTCTTTCCCTCCCAGGCTGTCCGTCCCTCGTCTGCCATCCCACAGAGTCAGTCTCTGTTTCCAACCTGGTACCAGAACCTTCCCCGACCTGAACTCACTACTCCAAGTAAACTCCCAACCCATATTAACAGCCTGACTTCCTACCATCATTTAACTCATCTCCTCTCTCTTTGTGTGCAGCTGAGCTCGTCTCCCTCTACAGCCTCCAGTCTGAGGATTTTTGACTTTTTTATTTCCGTCTAAACGTTTATTCTGCTTCTCTGTGAGTTTCTGCATGTGGGCTCAGAAATGAAAACCCAGCATGACACCTGATGATGAATACAAGCGTAAAAACAGTAACAGAGGAACGTCAGATGGTTGATCTGATCAATTATTCATGAAGGTTTTCAAAAGGCTCCTAGAACAATAAATTCAAACTAGATCTGCAGGGACTTTATTGTCACAATTTGCACTTTTGCAGATTTTCAAGTGTAACAAACAAACCTTTAAATGATATAAGTGACAAAACAAAAACAATAAATAATGTCAATTAAAAATAATAAATAGCAAAACCTTCATGTTTTTGGTAGAAGTTAATTTGAAATCCATTCTGGTTGGAGAAATTCTATAAAACAAATATTAGACAAAAACACAAAATATTCCTCGTATTTTTGTGCAGTTTCTTGTGGAAATATCTTATTACACTTAAAAAGATTAAAATAACTTATAAATAAATTATAGCAAGAAATATGAGCTTATTTTAAGTAAATAATTCCTTAAAATTGATGAGAATATTAAGGAATTTCGTCATCAATATTCTGGTTTTGATCGTTTTACGTGACGTGTCTCCACTTCGTCACCAGGTGGCGGTAAATCTCTCCTGATGAAGAATCACCATGACAACACGCGTTCGGCTTCCAGGACGCTAGAGAAAGCGACGCTCTCTGTGACGTCATGTGATGACGTTGGAAAGAGCGGAGCGGGACCTTCAGGCGCGGCTCCGAAATCTTAAAGCGCCAACAGGAAACATTTAGTGACTTTAGGAACGTAAAAAGGAACCAGATGAACTTTATTGTTAAAAGATTGTTGTGATGGTTTAACATACATTGACGTTTGAATCAAAGGCAAGAATATAAATGTAATATATAATGTCTGTTGGGTTTTTAATCGTCACAGAAACTAATTCTGGTTGGTCAGTTTATGGGACGAGTTTCTCAGATCTCCATGTATTAACTCCAAGTAGACAACGCATTTCAAATGGTTTGATGCATCTGTAACCGGAAAAATAATACTAAAAATAATAATAAAATGATATAAAATCAGCGCGATGCGTTACAGACCAGACGGCGTTAAAGCTGAACCTGCATGATGAGGTCAGTGCTGCTCGTTATCCATAAACGCTCCAACCAACCAGGACCACAGACAGAAACTTTACAGGTAAGACAGACACTGAGCCACTAGCACGCGATAGTTTTTGTTAGAAATGAAAAGAATGTAAAAAAATCAGGCATTATTGCCTCCAGGTTCTGCTGGGGCCTCAGGTTCTGGGGGCCTCCAGGTTCTGCTGGGGCCTCCAGGTCCTGTGGGGCCTCCAGGTCCTGGGGGCCTGCAGGTCCTGGGGGGTCTCAGGTTCTAGGGGCCTCCAGGTTCTGGGGGCCTCCAGGTTCTGCTGGGGCCTCCAGGTCTTGGGGGCCTCCAGGTTCTTGGCCTGTGGGGCCTCCAGGTTCTGCTGGGGCCTCCAGGTTCTGCTGGGGCCTCCAGGTTCTGTGGGGCCTCCAGGTTGGGGCTCCAGGTTGGGCCTCCAGGTTCTGCTGGGGCCTCCAGGTTCTGCTGGGGCCTCCAGGTCTGGGGGGCCTCCAGGTCCTGGGGGGTCGTAGCGTCGTAACGTTGGAGTAACTGTAGCGTCAAATTGATTGTGACCCAATTTAAAAACGTCTCTACAAAATGAGAGCAAAGCGACGACGTTGAAGCGCAACTGAAATCAAGACCAGACAAAAAGCAGTGAGACGACGTCCTTCTGTGGAAGGTCCATGTTTTTACCTGTCATGGTTATTATGCTGTTATCAGATCTGGTTTTATTTTTCTGTTATTTGGGTGAAATAATTTGTGAATTTTTCTGTTGCTAAAGTGAACAGTTTCATATTGTTTTCCACTTGACCATAGTAAGAAGACACAGGTTTTCAAGGTTTTCATTCCCTTTTTCAAGCAGTTACTGAGATGTACTAGTTTGTTTCATCTCCATTCTGTAGAAATTCATGTCTCTTCTTCTTATTAATGAGTTGGACATTTTACTGTCCATGGAAATTTCAGCTGTTTTACACAAAACTGTCTTGATTGTTAAGAATTAATGAATTTGAAAGATCAAATTTACTCGAGGTTCAAATAAATGTTCTGATTATCAGGCTCTACGTCTCTTACTGCTCCATAGGATAAATTATATTTAGAAACGCTTATTTTTCCTCTTGACCATCAGTGAAATTCATGTTACTTTGCTTTTTGAATGGTGTTTTCCAGCATGGAGTCCGTCGTGTCGCATCCTGACTCAGGCAGAAACACGGTGAAGGTTAGAAGTTTCTTCACAAGACATTAGGAGAGTGCAGATGATGGTGTCACTCTGATCTGGATGTGGGATTGTCTGGAGGTCGCTGGTTGACCTTTTGACCTCTAGAAACATTTCTTTATACCTTTAAAATGGCTGCAGCACAAACAAAACTTTTTGCTGCACAAACGTTTGTGTTTCTGTCTGATTTGAAGACGGCGGAGCGACGGTGGACAGGTCAACCTGTCTGCTGACAGGTTTTCTTTCTCCACACGTTTCCTTCCTTCCCTCTGGTGGAGATGAATGTCGGCCTCATCGGCTCGATCCACAGCTCTGAACGATAAACGAGACTCACCTCGGTTTGTCCTGAGTTTACATGTAAAACCAGGAAATCAGGGCTGAACTCTTTTCCTCATGTTTTGATCCCAACCAGAAGGTCTTCAGTGATCAACAGAGGAATTTGTCTCGCTGTTCCCATCATGTTGGAGGGTAATAATAATAATACCCTTTATTTCCCCGGGTCTCCAGGCCGGTTCTGTTCTGATGGACCTTCTGCTCGTCCTCATAAGGATCTGAGTGCCTGTCGCTGGCGACTCGTCCGCTAAACTCAGTGACTTTGAAACGAGACAGAAAACCTTCAGATGGATCTTAAGCTCTTTATTTCTAGTAGATTATAAAAGAGTCAAGCAGCAGAGCCTGAATCAGAGTAAACATCCGTTTCAGTGAAGCTTCATGCATTAGTAGAGCTGGATCAGGGTTCGGGGCTTACAGGGAAACAAGGAGGGAAACCATGGCAACAAGGCAGTCGGAGCTCCTGATTGGTTAACGACCAGAGCAGGAAGGCGGAGCAGCAGGTCAGCTTTGAGTTTCTTCTTCTTCTCCTCTGAGATGAAAGCGTGTTGAGTCTGGGAGACAAGAAGAGAATAATATAGAACAAAATGTCACGAAATTCAATCTTAGAAGTGAGATCAAACCCAGAATCTATTTAATTTAAAGAGTTCATGATGTCCCAGACTTTTAAATATAAATATATAAACAGCTCTTTAAACAAGGCTACAGGTTTAAAACACATAACTGGTGTTTGGCCCACAGGTTTCCTGGATGAAACTTTATTAAAAGAGACTCAAATTAAAACCAAAGTTTGTCTCACACACTGAATTTCATGGTTGCTCAAGAGCAGGAAAGTCCAAGTCCATCCTGGAGATCCGTCCTGCTGTAACCTTCACATGCGTCCCAAAGACCCGACTCACCGCTGGAGCAGGGATGCATCTGGAGGTTTCAGGGACCGGACTGGACCGGCGACCGGCCGGACTAGGCCCCCCTACTCAAAATAAAACTGAGAAACATGGCAGATCATGTCCAGGATGTGTGTGGTCTGTAGATACATTAGCACCTCGTTTCCTGACTCTTGACCTTCAAGGCCCAGAAGGTTGGATGTTATGATCCTCTCTGAAGACCCGATTGTTCTGTATTGGTTCTGTTCAGTTAGTGTCTGGACTAAACCAGTCGGTGAGCAGGACACAGGACAGTACAGCTGCATCAGTGTGTCAGGAAAAGATGGAGACCTGAGCTGATTCCTGGTCATAATGGAGTTGAAGTCCTCACTGCGCACAACAGAACCAAGTTTATCTGATAAAGAGTCTAAGAAGACAAAATGTTTCTATGACCACCTGAGATCAGGAAACTTTCTCTGCCCAAATTACATCAGAGTCAAAACAGAAACAGTTCTGGTCTGAAACCAAAAGGAAGAAGAAAGTGGAGGAATATCTGGAGCTCAGGGTTGAACATGGAGGAAATAGTTAGTCCACCTATGATCTAAGATGGCCGCCTCGGTGCTTTGCTCTCCAGCCGTTTAACAGCAACTGCTCAGAATTTCTTCTCTTTCTGCTCTCTGGCATTTGGTCTGGTTTTAACAATCCAGAGAACAAATGAGATCGAATAAGAAAGGAGAGCAGCTCCATCTGAAAGCCTGGAAGGAGAAACGTTACGAAGCTGCTTCAGTCTGACCCGTTGGTCCAAACTGACCCTGACAAGGAGAAACTGGAGCTGCAGCTGGGTGAAGGCTTGGTGAAGGCCTGGTGCAGACATGGTGAAGGCCTGGTGAAGGTCTGATGAAGGCCTGGTGAAGACCTGGTGAAGGCCAACTGAAGGCCTGGTGAAGGCCTGATGAAGACCTGGTGAAGGCCAACTGAAGGCCTTGTGAAGGCTTGGTGAAGGCCTGGTGAAGGCCCTGAAGGCCTGAAGGCCTGGTGAAGGCTTGGTGAAGGCCTGGTGCAGACCATGGTGAAGGCCTGGTGAAGGTCTGATGAAGGCCTGGTGAAGGCCTGGTGAAGACCTGGTGAAGGCCAACTGAAGGCCTGGTGAAGGCCTGGTGAAGGCCGGTGAAGGCTTGTGAAGGCCTGGTGAAGGCCAACTGAAGGCCTGGTGAAGGCTGGTGAAGGCCTGGTAAGGCCAACGGAAGGCCTGGTGAAGGCCAACTGTGAAGGCCTGGTGAAGGCCAACTGAAGGCTGTGAAGGCTTGGTGAAGGCCTGGTGAAGGCCAACTGAAGGCTGTGAAGGCCTGGTGAAGGCCTGGTAAAGGCCAACGGAAGGCCTGGTGAAGGCCTGGTGAAGGCCAACTGAAGGCCTGGTGAAGGCCTGGTGAAGGCCTGGTGAAGGCCAACTGAAGGCCTGGTGCAGACATGGTGAAGGCCTATGAAGACCTGGTGAAGGCATGGTGAAGGCCTGGTGAAGGCCAACTGAAGGCCTGGTGCAGACATGGTGAAGGCCTGTGAAGACCTGGTGAAGGCATGGTGAAGGCCTGGTGAAGGCCAACTGAAGGCCTGGTGCAGACATGGTGAAGGCCTGATGAAGACCTGGTGAAGGCCTGGTGAAGGCCAACTGAAGGCCTGGTGAAGGCCAACTGAAAGCCTGGTGAAGGCCAACTGAAGGCCTGGTGAAGGCCTGCTGAAGACCTGGTGAAGGCCTGGTGAAGGCCTGCTGAAGGCCAACTGAAGGCCTGGTGAAGGCCTGGTGAAGGCCTGGTGAAGGCCAACTGAAGGCCTGGTGAAGGCCTGGTGAAGGCCAACTGAAGGCCTGGTGAAGGCCAACTGAAGGCCTGGTGAAGGCCTGGTGAAGGCTGGTGAAGGCACTGAAGCCTGGTGAAGGCCAACTGAAGGCCTGGTGAAGGCCTGGTGAAGGCCAACTGAAGGCCTGGTGAAGGCCTGGTGAAGGCCTTAGGTGAAGGCCAACTGAAGGCCTGGTGCAGACATGGTGAAGGCCTGATGAAGACCTGGTGAAGGCATGGTGAAGGCCTGGTGAAGGACAACTGAAGGCCTGGTGCAGACATGGTGAAGGCCTGGTGAAGACCTGGTGAAGGCATGGTGAAGGCCTGGTGAAGGCCAACTGAAGGCCTGGTGCAGACATGGTGAAGGCCTGATGAAGACCTGGTGAAGGCCTGGTGAAGGCCAACTGAAGGCCTGGTGAAGGCCAACTGAAAGCCTGGTGAAGGCCAACTGAAGGCCTGGTGAAGGCCTGCTGAAGACCTGGTGAAGGCCTGGTGAAGGGCAACTGAAGGCCTGGTGAAGGCCTGGTGAAGGCCAACTGAAGGCCTGGTGAAGGCCTGGTGAAGGCCTGGTGAGGCGTGAAGGCCAACTGAAGGCCTGGTGAAGGCCTGGTGAAGGCACGAAGCTGGGAAGCAGAAGGCCTGGTGAAGGCCAACTGAAGGCCTGGTGAAGGCCTGGTGAAGGCCTGGTGAAGGCCTGGTGAAGGCCTGGTGAAGGCCAACTGAAGGCCTGGTGAAGGCCTGGTGAAGGCCTGGTGAAGGCCTGTGAAGGCACTGAAGGCCTGGTGAAGGCCTGGTGAAGGCCAACTGAAGGCCTGGTGAAGGCCAACTGAAGGCCTGGTGAAGGCCACTGAAGGCCAGGTGAAGGCCTGGTGAAGGCCTGGAAGCTGGTGAAGGCCTGGTGAAGGCCAGGTGAAGGCTGGTGAAGGCCAACTGAAGGCCTGGTGAAGGCCTGGTGAAGGCAACTGAAGGCCTGGTGAAGGCCTGGTGAAGGCCAACTGAAGGCCTGGTGAAGGCCTGAACTGGGAAGGCCTGGTGAAGGCCATGCCTGTAGCCTGGGAAGGCCAACTAGGCCTGGTGATGGCCAACTGAACTGTTGAAGGCCAACTGAAGGCTGGTGAACCCGGTGAAAGGCCTGGTGAAGGCCTGGTGAAGGCTGTTGAAGCCAACTGAAGGCCTGTGAAGGCTGGTGAAGCCTGGTGAAGGCCTGGTGAAGGCCAACTGAAGGCCTGGTGAAGGCCTGGTGAAGGCCAACTGAAGGCCTGGTGAAGGCCAACTGAAGGCCTGGTGAAGGCCAACTGAAGGCCTGGTGAAGGCCTGGTGAAGGCCTGGTGAAGGCCTGGTGAAGGCCTGGTGAAGGCCTGGTGAAGGGCTGGTGAAGGCCAACTGAAGGCCTGGTGAAGGCCTGGTGAAGGGCTGGTGAAGGCCAACTGAAGGCCTGGTGAAGGCCTGGTGAAGGGCTGGTGAAGGCCAACTGAAGGCCTGGTGAAGGCCAACTGAAGGCCTGGTGAAGGCCTGGTGAAAGGCCAACTGAAGGCCTGGTGAAGGCCAACTGAAGGCCTGGTGAAGGCCAACTGAAGGCCTGGTGAAGGCCAACTGAAGGCCTGGTGAAGGCCTGGTGAAGGCCAACTGAAGGCCTGGTGAAGGCCTGGTGAAGGCCAACTGAAGGCCTGGTGAAGGCCAACTGAAGGCCTGGTGAAGGCCCCTTCCTCCACCAGACTGGCCACCTGAACCAGTTACTTAGCCTCTTCCCTCAATCTATAAAAACAAAAAAATAACCCAGTCGGACGTTTCCTCACGTTGTCTGTCTAGACTAGAGCCCTCTAGTGGTGACCTTTGTAACAGCACTTTGGACAGGTTAAAAAATACCAAATTTAAAGTCTTTGACATTCTGTTGTCCCCATCGTAGTTCATCTAATCAGAATAAATAATAAATGAATAAATACATTAATATTTAAACTAGAAAATTCCTGCAGAAATTTTGAAGGGCCATGCAAGTGGCCGTCGGCTTGGACGCAGCGATATATGCTAAATTGTATTAATGCTAAAAGCTGCATGTAGTGAAACCTGTGAGAGCAGAACATGTAATAACTGTACTGTTACATCATTAGTGAAATTTATAGTAATTTTGCATAAGCGTTGGTACAGATTAGCAATGTAAAAAGCTGCAATGTAGTGAATAACCTGTGGAGAGGCAGAAGCATGTTAACTAAGCTGTACTTGTACCATCCATTATGTTGAAATTAATTCATAAGCTAAACTTTGCCAATAAAGCGTTTGGATACCAAGATTTAGCAATTATGCTAAAGAAAACTGCAATGTAGTCAAAAACCTGTGGTGAGTCAGAAACATGTTGACTAAGCTCTACCTGTAACATTTATTTTGTTAAAATTAATGCATAAGGTGGAATTAGCTAAAATGCTAATATTAGTTTGATTGCTGTCAGTAGCATGTGATGCAACACTAGCATGTTGTCTGTCATTGACCCCCGTCCATTTAGTGTACTAAACATGGCTAATAAGTAAGAAAATTGGCTAAAAGCTTATATCAGTTGAAATGCTAATGCACTGGCTTGCGCAAGCCAGAGCATTAGCATTTTCTCTCAAGTTATGGCACTGGCTTAGGCAAGCCAGTGCCATAACTTGAGTGACAAAGCTAATAAAGACAATATTATTGCACCGCCTAATTTAAAAAGTTTCTCACCTACTGAGCTGCAGGTTCAGGCTGATCTGCTGCTTTAGGGACTTCAGTCTGTTCAGGAGAGAAGATATCATCATCTATCATCATCTTCATCATCTTCATCATCACCATCATCATCACATCATCATCATCACCATCATCCATCATCATCACCATCTCATCCATCATCATCATCATCCATCATCCATCACCATCATCATCACATCATCATCATCACCATCATCATCATCACATCACATCATCATCATCACCATCATCATCCACATCATCATCATCATCACCATCATCATCACCATCATCATCACCATCATTCACTCACTCACATCATCATCACATCATCATCATCACCTCTCATCACCTATCATCATCATCACCATCATCATCACCATCACATCATCACTCATCATCATACATCACCATCATCATCACCACCATCATCTATCATCACCATCATCATCACCATCTCATCATCATCATCACATCTCATCATCATCACATCACATCACCATCATCATCACATCATCACTCACATCATCATCACACCATCATCATCACCATCATCATCATCACATCATCATCATCACATCACATCATCATCATCACCATCATCATCACCATCATCATCACATCATCATCATCACCATCATCATCATCACCATCATCATCACCATCATCATCACCATCATCATCATCACCATCATCATCCATCATCATCACCATCATCATCACCCATCATCATCATCACCATCACTCATCATCATACCATCTCATCATCATCATCACCATCATCATCACCATCATCATCACCATCATCATCATCAATCATCATCATCACATCATCATCATCACCATCATCATCACCATCATCATCACACCATCATCATCACCATCATCATCACCATCATCATCCATCATCATCCATCATCATCATCACCATCATCATCACCATCATCATCATCACCATCATCATCACCACATATCATCATCATCATCACCATCATCATCACCATCATCATCATCACCATCATCATCATCACATCATCATCACCATCATCATCACCATCATCATCATCACATCATCATCACCATCATCATCATCACTCATCTCACCATCATCATCACATCATCATCATCCATCATCATCATCACCAATCATACATCACATCATCTCATCATCACCATCATCATCTATTCATCACTCATCATCACACATCACCATCATCATCATCCTCACATCATCATCATCACCATCATCATCATCACCATCATCATCATCATCATCATCCATCCATCATCATCAATCACACATATCATCATCATCATTCATCCCATTCATCCATTTCTCATCACCATCATCATCATACTGTTCAGTCAGTATATTATTCATCAGTTTACTGTCTCACTCGATGAGATCAAATACATAAATTTGTTGATTTTGTTACAGTTAATTTATCTATCAGCATTAATTTTTGAAGCAGGAAATAAAGCATTCTCGATATCAGCTTTAATTTCTAACACAAAAACATCTGATACAATAACAAATAGCAATATATCTATATAGACACAATAGATATATTGTTTTCTTACGATCTGTTTAATTGTTTATTTTTATAAGCTGTTTAGTTACATCTTATAAAAATAAGATGACTAAAACTAGTTATTATGAATTCTTAGTTAAATCCATCCAATAATTTGGTCTGCTAGTTAAATTATGAGTTTTCAGAGCACAAAGCGTCATGCTGCGTCACAACAGCCCAACCAATCAGGCACCTGCTCTGCTGCTGGCCCCGCCCTCCTGAATCCAGCCAACCAGAGATTTACCAACAAAAGAAAACGTTTTAAAAAACTTACATGGCAGAAATTATGTCAGGAATTAATCATTCAAAATAGATTTATGTAATTAACTTAAAAAAATATTAGTTAATAAAAAGTAAATTTAAATGAAATAGACGAAGACTTTGTGCTTTAGGTTTGCTGTCCTCCGATGTGACGTCACTCACCGTTTTGACCAATCCGCTCGCCAGCGCCGCGTTCTCCACGCCCTCCACTGTTGCCTGGGCAACCTCGTTGGCCCCGGCAACCGCAGTGTTGGCAACCAGGTTGGCCTGTTGGGTGGATTTCTGAGCAACTGGGCAACAGAAACCAGCAACATTTAAATGTTGTCGTGTGAGTTTAACAGAAACATTTACAGCTATAAACGTTAATGTCCATCTGGGGGACATAATGTCCATCTGGGGACATAATGTCCATCTGGGGGACATAATGTCCATCTGGGGGACATAATGTCCATCTGGGGGACATAATGTCCATCTGGGGACATAATGTCCATCTGGGGGACATAATGTCCATCTGGGACAATGTCCTGGGACATAATGTTCCAAAATGTGTAAATATTTGTTTTCCTGTTGATTTTCCTCTGAACATTTTCATAAATTAAAATGTTTTTTTATTAATTGTTTTTAATTATTTAATACTAATTCCACGATAAATGTGGAAACAACAAAATTATAATTTATTAAACTTGTATTTAGTTTAGAGGTAAAGGTCATATTACAGAAGTTTTATGAACCGTTAAAGGAAGCAGGAAATAATCTAAATCAATCATTAAGTTCTGATCTGACCTGTGTTCACGCTGGTCTTCACTCCCTCCATCGTCTTGTTTCCTGTAAAACATCAGAAGTCAGATTAAAACGTTTCACTGTAAAAATTTAAATGTTTTTATTTCTTCACGTTGTGAACAAACGGCCGAGGAAGACGAGGATCCTGATCTTCATCATGTCAGCAGCTGAGCCGAGTCCAATTCTGGTTCTGACCCGATTCCACCTGCAGATTCAGTCATTCATTCATTCATTCATTCATTCAGGTCTTTGAGTTTTTCAGCCTTCAGTCTGAATTCAGAGATTTTTACAGAATCATCATCAGCTGATTAATGACTGACCTCTGACCAATTACCTCTAACCAATGACCTCTGACCCCTGACCTCTGACTTGTGCAAAATGGTCATAATCTGTATTTGAACATTACAGTAAGTGAGAAGAAAACAACAGAATTGTTCAGGTGACAGTAGTTCATTAGTTTGGGAGCTTCTGTCCAGGTTCTGGACTCTGGGCTCGGTTTGTGGTGTCGGGTCGATCAGAACCGGTTCTGTCTGACTCCCGGTCAGCTGGTCTCGTTTCCCAGCAGTGTGAGGCTTTCAGGGTGAATCTGAAAGATGAGCTTCTGATGAATCGAAGCAGGAAGTCAGAGATGATAAATATTTGATGAATGGATGATTTTCCTGCTTCATTTCATAAAACTCGTTATATAAAATAATAACTAAAATGATCTTTGGTGAAAATCTTTAACATGAAATGACACCAAATAGATGAAATGTTTTATTATTGTTACCCAAAGAAAATTTACTTTGTTTAGACCGTTTAAATGTTCCAGCAGATCAATGAATAATAAATGAGCCGCAGTCATTTTATGACTCTAAAAGCTGGAAGTTATTTATGGTTGGTCTGACTTTGGGCTTTTAATTTGAAAAAACTTGATGTTTTGCCTTCATCAAACAAAGTGGAACATGAATGAGGTCAAAAGTCAGATTGGAGCCTCAAATCCTGGAGAAACGTTTCCATGTGAGAGATGAACTTATTTTATTACTACTAAATTAAACTGAGAGGAAACATTCATGTTTTACAGTGTATTAATGTAAAGGAAACATTTATTGATTCAATATTTGAGTTCATGTTGATGTTTTCGCTCTAAAACCATTTGATTTTATCTAGTTTTTTTTATTATCTCATTACTTTTCCAGTCAGATGATAAAATAAATTCAATATTTGAACCATCAGCCATGATGACTCAGCGTTTCTCTCATCCTGATGGATTTTATCTTTAATATTTAAACCCAGCGTCTGTTTTAATCTTCCATGTTATATTTCATTTATTTTCTCCTGAATGTATTTATATTGTGTTTTAAATCTTTATTTGAATAATTTTGTGCTTCATATTGAATGTTAAGCAGATCTTAAATATTTCTGTTTCCTCTGATCATTTAATTTAGTTTTTATTTTCAGTCTCTTTTAAATTATTTAATTACTTTTAAAACAATCTGTCTCTTATTCATTGAGGTAAATGTTTCTCAGGTTTATCATTTTTCTTTTTCTCTAAAAATGAATTATTGTTAAATACTATTAATTTTTTAGTTTAGCTGTTTTTCTCCACATTTCACTGTAAGAAGTGACCCTGTGGGGTCAAAGGTCAGGAGGTCTTACCCACAGACACGACCCCGTCCTTGGTCTTGGTGGCGGCTTCGCCCACGCCGGCCTTCGTTCTCGGCGGGTCGGTGGCGGCGTCCTCAGGGTCCAGAGCGTCCGTCTCTGTCCTCTGGAATCTCCTTCTGCTGCGTCCGTCCGTCTGCCTGCTGGTCACTGCGCGTCCGGGAGTTCAGTTTCGGGATTCCTGACTGGAACGTATTGATGTTGTGCTAGAACACAGAGGCAGGAGACGCAGTCAGCAAGGTTCGATTCCGGTTCTGACTGGACTTTCTGGTTCTGGCTACTGGTCGGAGGTCTGCGGCTCTGTCTGGTTCTGGTTCTGTTCTGGTTCTGGTCTGTTCTGGCTCTGGTTCTGGTTCTGGTTCTGGCTTCTGGCTCTGGTTCTGGCTCTGGTTCTGGTTCTGGTTCTGGTTCTGGCTCTGGTCTGTCTGGTTCTGGTTCTGGTTCTGGCTCTGGCTTCTGGTTCTGGTCTCTGGCTCTGGTTCTGGTTCTGGTCTGGTCTGGTTCTGGTCTGGTTCTGGCTCTGGTCTGGTTCTGGCTCTGGTTCTGGTTCTGGTCTGGTTCTGGCTCTGGTTCTGGTTTCTGGTTCTGGTTCTGGTTCTGGTTCTGGTTCTGGCTCTGGTTCTGGTCTGGTTCTGCTCTGGTTCTGGTTCTGTTCTGGTTCTGGTGCTCTGGTTCTGGTTCTGGTTCTGGCTCTGGTTCTGGTTCTGGTTCTGGCTCTGGTTCTGGTTCTGGTTCTGGTTCTGGCTCTGGTTCTGGTTCTGGCTCTGGTTCTGGTTCTGGTTCTGGCTCTGGTTCTGGCTCTGGTTCTGGTTTGTCTGGTTCTGGTTCAGTCAATGTGAACCTGCAGGATCTTCACATGGAGACATGAAGGCGCTGAAACTCCCTGCAGACATGAACGTGTGAGCGACTCACCCAGTCACACCATCATCATCATCATCAGGTCACATGCTGTCGGTCCAGAAACCTGCTGGGACCAGAACCAGGCGGTTCACACACACACACACACACACACACACACACACACACACACACACACACACACACACACACACACACACACACACACACACACACACACTCTCTCTCTCTCTCTCTTTCTGAGTGACTCAGCTGAACACACTCTGCGCTCTGATTGGTCGATTACGTTTAGTGGCTTTTATTTCATTCCCTCCCAGATGGACTGAGGGCAGCATTATGGGATGCTGACGGTTACCATGGCGACGAGGCCGACCCATCAGCTGTGATCAACCATCAGGTTTCGCTGCTCCATATTATCATCAAACTTCTCATGTTTAGATCCTGTTTGGTCTTTTAATATTCCTGTGACTCCAGAGAGAAACTGAACATGAGACGATAAAAACAAATAAAATGTTCTTCAGAATCAGATTAACACCAGACAGAGAAGCAGTTCATGACTCAGGAATGTCTCTGCTGCCTGCTAATGGAGCTCTGAGGGGTCAGAGGTCAAGGGGCGTTGCTGCTGACTGCAGGCAGACCTGCTGGGCCTCCGGAGGTTCTGCTGACTCATCAGAACCTCCAACAGGTCCATAAAGGACAAAGTCATCCAGAGGTTTCATAAACTGAACATTTAATCTGGATTAATCTGGATTACAGGTTGAATCAGAACCAGATTTCTTTCTGCTCTGAGGTCCGAAAACGTTAAAGAAGATGAGAGCAAAGTGGATCCTGGAGATCCTGGATCCTCCAGGATCTCTTTGGGCACCACAGCGATAAAACAACTTCATCATTTATCTTAATAAATTATTATGAACTGATAAAATATTTAAAATAAAATACAATAACTTTTATAGAAACATTTAATCCCCAAGTTCCTGAAAGCTTCAATGATTAGAATATTTAAAGATGAACAAGGAACTAAAAACAGGTATCAGGTTTTCCCTGCTACTTTTATTACGTTTTTTTTATCGCAACATGCTTAATAACGCTACACAAGAAAAAAAATAATTTACTCAAAAATGAATAGGAGAGGCAACAAAACTAAACTGATAGAACAACATTAACTGGTCCTGCAATGCAATCAGAGAAACAACATGTTTTGGGTGGACTGTCCCTTTATGCTGCAGTGCTGAGAGTAAACAGGAGATTCATAAACACAGTGAAGAGGCTGAGATTCAAAAGGTACAAAAATAAATACATAAGATGAGATTAAACAAAATTATTTGGCTGATCTGCTTGGTGCAAATCTAATTGTTAGATGTTAAATATTTTCCTTTTGAACAAAACAAGCATTTAAGGGAAGATATGATATGTTTGAGGGGATCCTCCTCACTGACAGTTTAATAGATCCAGCAGAAGATTTAGAGACAGTTTCTAAATGCGACTGATGTGTTTAACTTCTGGAAAAATACTCTATAAAACACTTGTACTAATTTGTTTGTTTATAGGTGTTTTCAGGTAAAATCTTTGATTTTTACACATATGTATGAGTTGAAAAACAGGACAAATAGAAAAATGTATGCACATTTATTGACTTGCATTCACAGATTTAGATGTCTACGCATTCATTTTTATTGACAGTCCCACCTTACACATAACTGCTTGTGTTTCCATAGCAACTAAAAAAAAGAACCTGACACAGGTTGTATGACATCATCATGACATCATAGATTATATCATCTATGATGTCATAAAGGTTCAAAGGATTATTATCATCATTTAGAATAAAGAATCTTCAGTTTGCCTTCCGCTGCCTTGAAGAAACATTTCAGAGAGAAGATTTAAAACCATTTAAACTAGAAGAAGATGCTTTCGATTGGATGGAGCCTGAGATACTTGGCCTCTAAAGGAGTAGAGAAGCTGCTTGGACATCGTAACGAAGACGTCGCAGAAGATCAGGACGAGGATATCAGGTGGAGATATTTTGGGTTTGAGGAGTTGATTCCAGAGGACCAGAGCAACTCGGACGTTTCCACCAACATCGCCGCCACCATTTCAGGGGTCGTGACGAGATTAACAACTTTCACCCCTGAGGACACCGTGGCTCTGGAGAGCATCTGTGCTCTGCATTGGGAAACTGGCTCTGAGGACACAGAGGAAGAGGAAAATGACATGGACGCTTCCACCAACCATGTCGGTGCCGCTTCAGGGGAATCGACACCTTCAACCGATTTGACCCCTGAAGATACATGTGGACCGGACTTGGAACCAGGCCTTGGGGACACAGATGAAGACCAGAGCGACATGGACACTTCTGCCAACCTCGTCAGTGGGACGTCAGGTGTCTTGACGAGTTTGGCAACTCATGAAGATCCTGTGGCTTTGGAAAGCATCTGTGGACCCCATTTGGAAACTTGTCCAGGGGACACAGACACTGATAGTTGCGACAGTGCTGATGTTCCCCTGGAAAAAATGGACTTGGCTGTTGAAACGAGTTGTGACAGCCAGGAAGAGGCGATACATTTTGAACCTGTCTATGAGGATCCATTGATAGAAGAGGCGTCGTCTGTTGATGGAAACTCAGAAGATGGAGTTCAAGGTTACGCTGACCGTTTTGACGGCATGGATGCTGAAGATGTGGACGTTGCCTCTAAGGAAATCCCTTCTGAAACAACTGCTGACGATGTTGTGGAACATTCTGAAGAGGTTTCTGAGCATTCTTCAGAAAACCAATCTTCTTCAGAAATTCTTACAGAAGATGACATTGAATTCTCCGAAAACGATAACAGGAGGGATTTTTCCTCTAAGGAATCATCCACCCTGGGTTATTTGAATTTGGAGAATTACGTGGCACCTTTTGATAGGATTTCTGAGGTTTCCACCTCAGAAGAGATGTTTTCAGAGGACAGCTCAGAACATCTTCAGATTGAGCCACAACATCAGGAAAGCAATGATGTTGAAGAAGAGGATGTTTCCTTTGAGGAAGTTTCAGTCTGAAAGCAGACATGCCGGAAATCTAAGGTCACGAGTTTCCGAGTGGCTTCGCCAGCAAGGCAGGAGGTTGGCTAATCTCCTACCAAGGAGAAAAACGCTAACAAGCACCAACCAGGTCACACTGGGCTCCTCTTCTGGAGTCGTTGGAGGGAAGCTGGAGAGCGTCCCTCCAAGAGACGTCCTCGTTCTGCTGGGGGATTCAACACTCACATGGGCATTACAGGGAGACCAGGAGGCTTGTGGTTGGAGGATCGCCCAGCCTGACCTGAACCTGAGTCGTGTACATTATGAGACTTCTGTGTTTATCACAGACTGTCCATAATGTCCACCTGGTTCAAGCATAAGGGTTCAGATGTGCTCATAGCACAAGGACACCTTGGCCACAGTTCTATGGGAGACCTTTTGGTTTCCCATCTGATCTGTGGCTGCATGTCTTGGACTCTTGGGTGATGACGGGCAGATCTGAACACTGACCAGTCAGTCCCAGTCAAACCAGAGAGGCACAAAAGTGTTGAGGATCCTGGCAGAGTCATCTGTGAAACAGAGCTTCAAATTTCACCTCTGGAAGAACTTTGAACCCATTTTGGAGGAAGTGGATAGAACATCGTCCCAACTCATTGTCAATGCGGCTTATCGGAGATGTGGCCACAAGATTTTCTGTGCCTGTTTTGGGGACAACCCTAAAATCAGCTCGTAGGCACCAGAAGGGAGGGATGGTCTCAAACCAAAGATAGAGAACCATCAGGTCTTTGTGGACTGACACCCTGGAAGCAGCTGGCGGAAGCAGCTCGGGTGGAGAAGAAGTTCCCAGAGCCCATGGAGAAAGACTTGGACAGATCGGCAAAATTGCGGTTTGTCGCTCATGAGGTTGACATAAAGACCCATGACAAAAACACAAAATCCAGGCAGCACAGGTGGACAGCGACCGGAGACGGTGGACGAGGTGGCGGACGGAGGCGAGAAGACTGAGAAGACTGCGGTGGCAGCAGGTGAGAAGATTGACATCATATATATATATATAAAAAAAAAAATTCCCTTCTCACCCTCTGCGGGTGGTCTCTCTCTCTCTCTTCTCTCTCTCTCTCTCTCTCTCTCTCTCTCTTTCATCCTCTGACCTCTGACCTCTACCAGAGGCCTGGGAGCTTGAAGATTCTGCGCAGTATCTTGGCTGTTCCTAGTACTGCACATTTCTGGACTGAGATGTCTGATGTTGTTCCTGTTTTAGCCGCTGCTGCAGTTTGGGGGTTTCTGCCCGAGGGCCCCGATGACCACAGGCACCACTGTGGTCTTCACCTTCCAGTTCTTTTCCAGTTCCTCCCTGAGGTCCTGGTATTTCTCCAGTTTCTCATGCTCCTATTCCTGATGTTGTAGTCACTTGGGTGTAGCTACATCACCACAACGGCTTTCCTCTGTTCTTTATCCACCACCACAATGTCCGGTTGGTTCTCCATCATTATCTTGTCTGTCTGGATCTGGATCCCACAGGATCTTAGCTCCGTCATTCTCCACCACCTTTGGGGGTGTTTCCCACTTCGATCTCGGGCTTCCAGTCCATATTCTGCACAGATGTTCCTGTACACTATGCTGCCACCTGTTATGTCGTTCCATATATATATATATATATATATATATATATATATATATATATATATATATATATATATATATATATATATATATATATTATATATATATAAATATATAAATATATAATATATATATTATATATATATATATATATATATATATATATATATATATATATATATATATATATATATATATAATTATATATATATATTTTTATTTATATACTTATCTTTTATTATTATGTTGTGTGTTTGTATATATATTTTTGATAAGAAATAAAAGCATAAATATATATTTTGATAGGAAATATATTATTATTTATATATTTATTCTTTTATTTATATATTTATCTTTTATTATTATGTTGTGTGTTTGTGTATATATATTTTGATAAGAAATAAAAGCATAAATACATATTTTGATAAGAAATATATTATTATTTATATATTTATTCTTTTATTTCTTCCACAGCTCCAGTATGGAGGACCAAAACTGACATAATAATAAATAAAAGAATAAATATATAAATAAATGAATAAATATATATCTGACATATATAAATAAAAGAATAAATATATCAATAAAATAATAAATATATATCCAACATAATAAATAAAAAAATCAATGTAAAAATAAAAGTAGAAATATATAAATTAAAAAATAAATATAAAAATAAAAGTAGAAATATATAAATAAAAGAATATATATTTTGATAAGAAATAAAAGCATAAATGCATACTTTGATTTTTTTTGCTTCTCCCTTTTCCATTTGCTGTATTTATTGCTGTATTTATTTCTTTATTATTTTCTTGCTGTATTTCTGCTGCATCATTATGTTAATGAGGTGGGCTGCCTTTTATGTCCAGCTCTCTATTGGTCAATAAACAGGAAAGAGATCGATCTGTGTGCAGATCGATTGTGAATGCCTGCCCACTTGGCGGCCTACAGGTTCATAACCATTATTACTCATTGTCAGTTCACTATTCTCTGACTGTGTATATAATAAACAGCCTTCAATCGGAGAGTAAACCAGCTAGCAGCAGCTTTAGCCACAGTTAGGAAACACACACCGCTGCCTGTCAGTGCTGTGTTGTTAACTTTCACTAAAATCACTTACATCTTCCAACACTGCTGTTTAGAAAAGCATTTTAAATATTGATTTAAGCACCATCTGCCAAATAATTTACATATTCTGATGTGAATCATAATTTCTCCATTTGTTTTGTTCATCTTTCTCAACAGTAGCTGACCTAACAACCTACCACATCTGGGATGGTCTTGTTTCTCTGTCCATGTTCAGTCAATCAGCTGTGGGACATCTGCTGCCTAGTCAAAGTATCATGGGCCTCTTGATTTAAAAGGACACAGAGCCTCTCTGCTCCTGCAAGTCACACTTCTTGGATTAACACTCACTACTAGCCGCTGTTAGAAATGAAATCTTTGTGTATATATTCTGTAGTTTATATCTATGTGTATTTATTAATAAATGAATTGATGTTGTGTAGAGTTCTGTAAAAAACTACTGTAAATAGCTTCTCTTGAGTAATTACATATGTGCAACTTTTACATTTAAATTGCTTCTTTTTGTAAATTTTACACATCTGGCAACAAAATATGTGGAGGAGAGGAAATGCTAAAATTAAAGCTGCCATTGTGGAACAAAGAGATAAGATTTGTGGCTGTTTCTTTAAAACATCTATTTAATAATTATATTAAACACTGTACATGGTTACTACATTACACAAACATAATTACCACAGTTAACAATTTAAGTCATTGATAGAGAAAATGTATTTACAAAAGGCATCAATTTTATTTCAACATTATGTACTCAGGGTTTACAACTTAAGAAGACGTCCATGTTGGGTCCTTGGCAGGTGTCAGTCTGCAGTGAACTGGTGTCAGTCTGCAGTGAACTGGTGTCAGTCTGCAGTGAACTGGTGTCAGTCTGCAGTGAACTGGATCGGCGAGCAGAAAGAGGCGATGTAACGGCTTCACCACAGGGGGCGCCAGAGCTGCTCAGGCGGAGCAGCGTGAGGAAAACTAAATTCCTCCTCCTCCTCCTCCTCCTCCTCCTCCTCTTTAAAAGCAGCCGTGGTTCGGTCGGGCTTCACTCGTCAGACATGACGGCAGTGGGAGAACTGGTGCTGGTTCTGGGTTTACTGGTCAGCGCTCACTGTGAGGTCAGAGCGCGGGACCCTGAGGAAGAGGAGGAGGGAGGAAGAGGAGGGTCAGTGACGGAGACCCTCCTGCCAGCAGGAACTGGACTTTCTCCAGTCAGAACCGGGTGAGTTTCTGATCAGAACCGCCTCAGATTAGAGGCTTCATTGCTGCTGATTGGACCTCCAGAACCGGGCCACATAGGTGGACCTCATGTACAGTTCTGTTGGGTTCTGTTGGGTTCTGTTTGGTTCTGATTGGTTCTGATTGGTTCTGTTGGGTTCTGTTGGGTTCTGATTGGTTCTGATTGGTTCTGTTGGGTTCTGTTTGGTTCTGATTGGTTCTGTTGGGTTCTGTTTGGTTCTGATTGGTTCTGTTGGGTTCTGTTGGGTTCTGTTGGGTTCTGATTGGTTCTGATTGGTTCTGTTGAGTTCTGATTGGTTCACACACACACACACAGTAACACACGCCAAAGGCTTCATAGCTCCAATGGAAGGTCGGCTTCAATAGTTTTCTGTGTTTCTAGTTTCAGTTTTACCTCATGGGGGATGTTTTGTGGTTAAGAGGTCAAAGGTCACCATGTAGCTGAGCTCTGATGAAATGGAGTCAGAAACGTTTGATGTGGAGGAGAAAATGTTCTGGAGGAACTTGGACCAGACCTGAGCTGAGATGAGACTGGCAGCAAACCAAACGTCCAGCGGCCATTAAGTCAGAGAGACGAGGGTCAGGAGGAGACAGAGACAGGAAGGAGACAAGGACACGAGACAGGAGACAGGAAGGAGACAGAGACAGGAGACAGAGACAGGAAGGAGACAGAGACAGGAAGGAGACAAGGACACGAGACAGGAGACAGGAAGGAGACAGAGACAGGAAGGAGACAGAGACAGGAAGGAGACAGAGACAGGAAGGAGACAAGGAAGGAGACAGAGACAGGAGACAGAGACAGGAAGGAGACAGAGACAGGAAGGAGACAAGGACACGAGACAGGAGACAGGAAGGAGACATGGTTTAAAGGCCAAAGAGCCAAAGGAAGCCACTTCTCAGTCTGAGGTCTTTCTCTCTGGAGCCTTTTGTGTTGAAATATCAACATGAAAAATGAGCAGCAGGACAAAATTCATCCTCAAACAACACAAAGTTTTCATAAATCTGTTGATTTTAACCTTCAGTGACTCTGAGCCGCTAGAAAACCCAGCAGGATGGAGATGAACGGGAGGATCAGCTGGGATCACTGGAAAAACTCTGGTTACGAGAGACGGATCCATGTTCTGACCAGAACCCAACAGAACCGGGTCGATGTTCCACCTCTAAACCCCACAGAACCGGGTCGATGTTCCACCTCTGAACCCACAGAACCGGTCGATGTTCACCTCTGAACCAACAGAACCGGGTCGATGTTCCACCTCTGAACCCACACAAAACGGGTCGATGTTACACTCTGAACCCAGCAGAACCGGTCGATGTTCCACTCTAAACCCCACAGAACCGGGTCGATGTTCCACCTCTGAACCCAACAGAACCGGGTCGATGTTCCACCTCTGAACCCAACAGAACCGGGTCGATGTTCCACCTCTGAACCCAACAGAACCGGTCTTGTTTCCTCCCAGCCTGGGTCGGTTCCTCCACATAGCGCCATCTGGAGGCGCCCTCACCTAAAAAGCCGTTTCAGTTCAATTATCAGTTGATCCCAGTTTCAGCTGAAATAAACTCAGTATTAAATATTATCAGACTGCAAAGCATTATGGGGAATGACTGATTTACAGCGTCGGCGTCTGACCATCGGAGCATCAAACTCTGAGTGAAACCAATCCAGGCTAAAGCTGCATTTATGCTAACGTTCCCACTTTAACATGATTTATTGGTATCTGATTTACCAATAATCCAATAAATCAGATCTAAAGATTGATTCTAGTGATTTATGACCAGGATGAGTAAACTAAAGATTAGATGTTCAGAGAACTGTAACTATTGAGAGGTGAAGGATGAATTAATGCATCTGAAAGAAAAATGGCTGCCTCTGCTCCAACATGGACGCCACGTCCCAACAGCTTCACTCCGACATGCCGATCAAAATGTATTTAATTAGAACATGTTGACATGGTAACGTAATGGAAATGCTGCAGCCAGGCAGCAGTAGAGTCTAAACAAATCAATCTGATTATCAGAAATCAAGTTATTAACTAGCTCACAGGTCATGTGTTCAGTTAAACCATAACCACATCGTTTTATTTTCTGTCAGTCATGAGATTTTCATGTCCTGCTCTTTTAGATTTCTGTTGAAGTTAAACTGACAGGTTGGAGGAGGTTTGGTCCAAACTGAGCTAAAACTCATGAGCTGCTGAGGAAAGATCTGATATTAAACTGACCCACCAATCAGAACCGAGCTTCAGGTTTTACTCCACATTTTACTGCCAGCTGATCGTCTCTGAACCAGAACCACAACAGAACCTTCATCAGTCTGGGAACAGGAACGTCCTGCGTCTTCAGCTCCATGTTCCCAGAGTTCCTCACTGAGCTGCAGGAAAACTCCATAAACACTCTGAGAAGCGATAAGATGAAGTGAGGGAAAGTTTGGAGGAAGTTCCAGATTCTCTGAGGCTGAAACATGACCCCTGCACAGGAAGTGACTCATTAGGAAATGACACAACAGGAAGTGACTGAAGGAGTGTCAGCAGTGTGTCCACATGTTGGAACAATGGGACAGAAATGTGCCTGTTTTCTGGGCCTCGGGTCGGATCAGGAGGAACCTGGAGTCTGCAGTTCGGGTTCAGCTCTTCATGGCGGCCATGTTGGTTCACCAGGAGAACATCTGCTCCCTTCAGGCTGGATCTGAGGATGAATCCAGATGAATCCCAGCAAACATCTGGAGGTCCTGCAGGGCTAAAAGCAGCTCAGCGGGAGCCAGAAAGGAGCCGGAGAACTTCCACAAACACGGAGCTGGTTGGGAAACATGAGGCGCGTTTTGTCAGGAAACCCCAAGATAAACATCCAAACCAAACACAGAGCGGACGCAGCGACCAATCAGCTGCAGGCGTCGCTCCCAGCTGGGTCACATCAGCAGTCAGAGCCACAGATTTATCACCTCTGACTCAACCTGAACACAGAAACATAACAAAGCTTCACTGATCTCAGATCAGCTGCAGATTGTTAAACATGATGATGATGGGAGCTGCAGATGAAGAGCGGCATGTCTACTAAGGTCCTGCAGGATCCCAGCAGATCCCAGCAGATCCCAGCAGATCCAATGTCTGGACCAGAGGTTCTTCACCTGGGTTGGTCCGGTGGGTCGGTCTCAGGGCGGAGCCTCCGCCGCCCAGGTAAAGACACACCTATGCCATGATGACGCCGCGCTTTGCCATCACTACTGCAGAGGATCAGTTACATCGCTCAGCCAATCAGAGGATCACGTTACATTGCTCAGCCAATCAGAGCTGAGGAGGAGCCTGATTGGAGGAGCTTCACTCTCAGCATGGATTGAACTTGTGTCTTTATTTACTTCAGCAAAACTCACAGTTTTTACCAAACTCTGTATCTTTCTGTCTTCTAAATCTGCTCCTTAGTCGCATCTTTTCGGGTTGGTGCTGCCTCTAGTGGTGAGGGGAGGTAACACAGCTAGTATAATTACATTACTAAATCAGAATATCTTTATTATTTATTATTAGTTTTTCATTCTCTTAAGAATGTAGAGCTAATTAAATGATCTAGACCTTAAAGTGGTTCCAGTTTCTCTCCAGTTCCAACCTGGTGAAACATTTTAAATACTTTGTGTCGTTCCTGGACAGTCAGATCAACTTCACTGAAAACACTGACTATGTTTAGAAGAATGTCCTCAGAGTCTCTACCTTTAAGAAGACTTGGAGACATAAAGGTGAAACAACTAGACTCTAGATGTTTCACCTCTATGTCTTGGATTTGGGGGAAACCATCATATTTCATTCATCACGAAGGGTTCAGTGAAGGCGCATATGAAACTGGTGGATTCGGTTCCTCAGAAAGGCTAAGACCCTCTGGCCTAGAGGAGTTTGGGACATTTTGCTTCTAAATAGAGAACTAAATATTCTGATCGTTACCAACAGAACATTCCTGGTTGCTTGACTGATTTAAGAGCTTCAGATGTGATGATCCAGAAGCTTTGAGCTGAACTGGAGGAGGAAAACCTCAAACATCACAGAGTTCGAGCAAAACCTGGATTCAATGAGCAGAAACATAAACACTGGGCTGGAAGCGAAACAACACAACTTAATGAGTTTAATCTGAAGTGGGTCAGAACATGGTCCTGAACAGAACCAGAGATCCTGAAACAAACCGTAAATGATCCTGACTGTGTGTTTCAGGAACTGGTGCGTCTTCGTGAGGAAGCTGGTGGCCGAGGACTGTAAAACACGGAGACACGTCCAGACCCAGAGTCCCATCCGGACCCAGAGTCCCATCCAAAGATACCCAGAGACACATCCAGACCCAGAGTCCCCAACTCCACCGACCCAGAGTCCCATCCAGACCCAGAGACACATCGAGAGTCCCATGGTCCATCGCCGTCCCGGGGTCGCCTGGGTGCCCGAGGGCCACGTGAGTCGCCTTTACCAGTATGTCTGTCTGTGTGTGTTCACCATGCCACCGGCCACTTTATTAGGTACGCCTGTCCCCTCGCTTATTAACGCTTACAGGGTATCAGTCAATCAGGTTCAGTCTGAGAGTGGAGAAAAAAAGTTTTTTTCATAATATCTTTATTAGGCATTTTGAGATTTATACATACAAATAGACAAATTAACAACAATCAAAAAAAAAAAAGGACAAAACTTACACAGCACAGCTGCTAGAATCAAAAAAGAAAATTTGGAGGCATGTAAATAAATCACAGCAATCACTTGACAGGCACCAGTTGAACTACAGGCTCAATGACATGTCATTTAGGTTCATTTTACTAGTTTGTTAATCTTGAAATATTTAAGAACATGTTCCCATCTTTTTTTGAAAGGTATAAAATTTTCCATCTAGACAGTATCTCAATCTTTCCAATACAATCACTTCAGAAAATAGGTTTTTCCACAGCTGGATCGATGGGGCATCACAACCTACCCATTTAACCATTATTACTTTTCTGGCCAACATTAATAAGAACTGCACCGTCTCTCTGTGAGTATCCAGGTGAGCAGGTATGAGTCCAAGTAGACAAAGTGCTGACCAGGATGCACCGTTTATCCTATAGCGGAGCTGATTTCGCGTCCCAAAATGCCTTTATAATTTTACATTCCCATAGGCAGTGAATTCTAGTTCCTGCAGCTACTTTACATTTAGGACAGTTTGGAGAGCTTCCTGGTGTGAACTTGCTATATATATATGGAGATATGTATACATTGTGTAAAATATTATATTGCATTTCTTTATAATGATTACATACTGAGATTCTGGAAGGCAGAGTCAAGATGTCTTCCCATTTTCTGAATCAATTGTGCTTTTCAGAGTCGTGTTCCGGGTTGATCGTAAATTCTCCAACTTATCTTTCCTTAGCGTTTGTAACTCAGCATAGAATCTTGACACAAATCTCCCACGTTTATGACAATCAAGAATAGTTTTTTTGAGAAAAAAAGTTTTTAAAACTTTATTCCATATTAAAAATAAAACAACTAAGATGCAAAGCGCAGGCAGAGTTTGATGGGTGTGACTGGTCGGGTCAGAACCTGGTGGAACCGTCATGGATCCATCCTGGCTGAGGTCAATGGGTCGGCCTGGTGGAGGTGGTATCATGCTGTGGGGGAATCTTCTCTTTGGACCCATCAGAACCCGTCCCAGCAGAACCTCTGAGGACTGGTTCTGTTGGGTCGGTGCCAGCCAGTAAAGCTCTGCTGTTTGGAGGATCAATTATTCATTGAACTCAAATCAAACCTGAAGATATAAGCAATAGTTAACCTTTGACCCCTCCAGAGGGTTAAACCAGTGAATTAACTTCAGGGTTCTGTTCAGGTACCGGTTCCGGCCCGGCTGCCAGAAGCAGAAAGAGGTCACGACCTTGGTGTGGCGCTGCTGTCCGGGTCACGGAGGCCCAAACTGCGACCAGGAAGGTGAGATCAGAGAACCGGAACGGAACCGGAACGGAACCGGAACGGAACCGGTCCAGAACAACAACAAGCAGGATAAACAAATAACAAACATAAATTCATGTGTCAAAACGTTTGATGCCGTTTTGGAGCTTTTAGCAGCTCAACGCTTTGCTGCCGACGTTCCTGAAGGCGAAGGAACCGAAGCAGCGGAGAGGATTTTCCCTCTGATGTGGGAAAGTTTCCAAGAAAAATAAGACGTTCCGAAGCCGAGACGGGAATAAAGCGGAACATTTTGATCAAAACGTTTCTTCATCTTTGAACCTGGACAGGAAAACCGCCGAGAAATAAAAATGTGAATCTGGTTTAACTGGACGACCAGTTCAGCAGGAAACGCTGTGACCCGGAAGTTCAAAAAGCTTAAAACTGAAAAGTACGACCCAAACCAACTGAAACCAGGTTCTGAAAGTTCAGGTTCTGAACCAAAATATGAACTTTAATAAAGCGTCAGATTTTAATTCCTGAGGAAACAGAAACTGAAGCGTCTCTGTTCCTCTCAGAACCGGGTCGGGTTGTTCTGACCCGGTTCCTCCGCCCTTCACACTGAGCAGAGACGGAGGAAACGAGGAAGCTGCTGGGTGCGTTTGGTTGTAGAGTCAGAGCCGCCCAGACGGGTGGAGTTTGATCCTGGAGGCAGATCAGTGACTCTGCTGGCCCCCATCACCGGCTGCCTCCGCCGTGCCCTGGTTCTGGTTCTGGTTCTGAGGGTCCGGTTGTTCACGGCGGCCTTTCTACGCCCTGGGAACCAAACACTAAAATAGACCTCTGACCTTTAGAGCGCAACAAAGCAGAGCCGCTTCGCCTCCACGCGGTCCGGCCCGGTCGGTTCTGGTCGGTTCCGGTCGGGTCGGGTCCCACCACGCCTCTGATTCAAGCTGCTTCCTGTGGGCCGAACTCTCAGCAGACAATGAGAGGAACCGCAGGAAGAGCCAGCAGGAACCAGAACCAGAACCAGAACCGCAGAAATAACACACTGAAGGCAGAACCAGAACCAGAACCAGTTTCCTGTTGATTTCATCAGAGTTGAGATGTTTGCAGTCCTACGGTGAGACCCGGTTCAGTTCGGTCCAGTCCGGTTCGGTTCGATCCGGTTTGGTCCTCGATTCTCCGTCTGATTTCTTCTTCTCTTTGCTTAAATCTGTGATAAATGATGAATAAATCCTGAAATCGAGACACCAGAGTCTGTAGAGCTGCTGCTCTAGATGTTTCCCTCACAGGTTTGGTTCTGACGGGTCCAGTCCAGCGCTCTTCCTCTTCCTCCTCTTCCTCATCCTCCTCTTCCTCTTCCTCCTCTTCCTCATCCTCCTCTTCCTCGTCTTCCTCATCCTCCTCTTCCTCTTCCTCCTCGTCTTCCTCATCCTCCTCTTCCTCTTCCTCATCCTCCTCTTCCTCCTCTTCCTCTTCCTCATCCTCCTCTTCCTCCTCTTCCTCATCCTCCTCTTCCTCATCCTCCTCTTCCTCTTCCTCATCCTCCTCTTCCTCCTCTTCCTCCTCCTCTTCCTCTTCCTCTTCCTCGTCTTCCTCATCCTCCTCTTCCTCTTCCTCATCCTCCTCTTCCTCCTCTTCCTCCTCCTCTTCCTCTTCCTCTCTTGCGGTTCGACTCCTGAACACCAAACTAAAACACTAAAACCAGCAGATGAGACTTCATGTTATACTGTCATACTGCGCCTCACCACCAGGCGGCGGCGTTACTGTTCACTTCAGCTCCTTCAGGAGCCACTTCCTGTTTGGTGGCGAAGACTTCCTGTAGAAAAGATTCTTTGTTCTTAGAGAAAGTTTGAGTTTTACCCGGAACCGTTGGCTTAGTTCTCGGTGGGCGGGGCTAAAGTGACGTCATCGAATTTAAATAAAATCTGAACTGATTTTAATTTCTGTTTAAATTTCAGAGTTTAAATAAAGTTAAATCTTAGACACTCTGAGAGGTTCTGCTGCGGTTCTGATGGACCTCGTGTTTCTCCACCACAGAAGAAGAAATTAAACATTTATTGGAATTTTAAACCAGAACCGTTTTATATTCTGGTTCTGGTGACCCGTTTCTGGGATGTTCTGACCCAAACCCGTTAACGAAGCAGAACTCTGCTCTGTTCCAGGCGGCCCAGTTCAGCGTCGGGCCGACCCGGACCGGGCCGACCCGGACCGGGAGCAGAACGACCATCAGACGACCTTCGCCGACCCCCACGGCTCCGCCCACCCAGGAAACCCGCCCACTCAGCAGCACCACCCGGTTTACCACCAGAACCAGAACCGGCCGCCGCCTGGGAGCCCGTCTCAGGGTGAGACCAGAACCAGAACCACAGATTTCCTGCTGCCTGGTCACATGACCACCGATGACATCACACCCTCACTTCCTGTTTCCCACGTGTCCTCTGTGACCTTTGACCTTTGCCCACCATCGTTCTGCTGGTTCTGGTTCTCCTGGAGAGTTCAGGTTCTGCCCGACCCGATCCAATTGGACCAGGTTTCGTGGGCAGTGCGACCTTTGACCTTTCTGGGAGAAACAAAGCAAGTGTTGGAGGAGAGGAGGAGAACCGGGCCCTGATCTGGACCAAATGGACCAGAACCGGCAGGACAGACTCCAGGGTCGGATCGGCTCCAGAACCAGAACCAGAACCTGGTGGTTTAACCTGCAGAAGGTTCTGGTTTCAGTCTGACTGGTCCAACAGCCGACCCAGCAGGAGGGTTCTGAGAGCCCGGTATGGATCTGGGTCCGTTTCAGAACCGGTCCCCGGGGAGGTCCGGTTGGGCCCAGTTGGGTCCGGTTGGGCCCGGTTGGGCGTGAGAAGCTGCTCTGTAAAATGAGCTGCCGGGTTTGGACCTTCCCACAGGAAAGAAGGTTCTGTTGGTTCTGACTGACTCAGATGGGCTTTAGATAGAAACCTCTCTGCCTCTGGTTCCGGTCAGAACCAGCAGGTCCAAACGGGTCAGAGCTGACCCGTTTCTGACGTCAACAGAACCTCAGACTGGGTCGGCCTCAAATCCTACCAGAACCGACCCAGAAAGGAAGCAAATATATTTCACTGGATGTCTCGGTCCATCCTGAACCAGAACCAGGACTCTGGTTCTTACCAGAACTCTGGTTCTGGTTCTTAGACTCTGGGTGGCGCTGAGGTTTGGTCTCATCGTCTTCATGAGACCAAACTGGGAGGTTTGTTTTGGGTCGGCGCCGGCCCGGATCAGCAGACCCTTTAAATCTTCCAGATTCTGATTTTCTGCTCCATTTCCACCAATGGCCCGGCAAAACCAGCAGGTCCAGAACCCGGGTCCGTCTGGACACCAGCGCCTCGTTTCTAACATGTTTATTCAGGAGAGCGTTTCCTGGATCGGTTCCCAACCTGGACCTCAGTGAACCGGGACGCCTGATCCGGTCCTCTAATCCGTTCTGAAGCCGCCCAGGTTAGTCTGAGACGCTGAGACGGTTCTGCCTCCGGTCCTCTGATCATCCAGGAGATGTTTGGAACTGGCAGAGTTTCCATCACCATTGATTAGTGTCTCCTAACCTCTTTCTCAGATCCAGATTCGTGTCTTTACTAGGGCTGTAGTGATACGATAATCTCACGATACGATACACGATATTCTGCCCACGATACGATATATGTTGGGATATTCAGCAAACGATACAATTCAATACACTTGTGATTTTCTGAAAGGTTTCAGAGGGTCAGAGTGATTTTGGTGACATTTTGTGACTGTTATAAAGTTGGACTGAATTAATTTAACTGAAAACTGATTAAAAGCTCCAACTACACAATACCTGGTTCTGGTTGGACACAGACTTAAAGTGGACAGCTGGACAAAATGAATCAAAGAAGTGGAGAGAAAACATGTTTCTTTTAGTTGAAACAGTCCAAACTGTAGCTGACATGCATTAGTAAAGTAAATAAAGTGAACCAAGTTCCTGCTCTGAATAGTTTGATACCTTTTTAACCTGAACATCTGAAGGAATCACTCTAAGCCTGATGACCTGGTGAAGCCAGCAGTGAGTGAACAAGGTGACAGTTGGACGTTACGATACTTCAGGATGAATATCGATCTTTTTCTAAGGAAGAACATATCGATATATATCGCGATATCGATATTGTTGTACAGCCCTAGTCTTTAGCATTATGAATGTCCTTCGTACTTCATGTGCCATTAGCTTTGCTAACCAGAGTTCCTGATGTTTAAGGCTCAGTTCTGATCTTATCCTCAGGAACGGCTTCAGTCACCTTGATCTACTAATCGGTGTCTACTAGAGGCATTACGTGATTTCATCGTACCTTCAGCACCAGAAGGTGTCCCTCAGGGGACCCTCCTTGGATCTCCACTTTTATTCTCCAGAATAAAAGCAGAATTTGTCTGGATGCTGATGATGCTGTGAAGTTCTTTAGTGTTTGGTGTCTGTAGAGCTGATTGTGTTAAACTGTGTCCGTCAGTCGTAGAGGTTCCGCCTTACCCAGGCGTCCCTGCTGTCCTCCCCGTCCCCGACATGATGGCGCTGGTCCTGTCCCAGCTGCACCCCATCCTGGAGGGCTTCAACCGCTCCCTGGAGCGCCTCCACCGCCATGTGGGGGCGCTGTCTCAGGACGTGGCAGAGATGAAGGTCAGCTGGCGGCGGGGGGAGCTTCAGGAGGAGGACGGAGCCGAGGAGAAGCTGGAATCCAAACTGGACGGGATGTCCCAGCAGATCGGGAACGTCCGCAGGCAGATCCAGGAATGGCGCAGCGACACGGAAAGCAGACTGAAGTCCCAGCGTGACGAGCTGCAGCTCAACCTCAGCAGCTTCCGGGTGGAGCTGGACCAGGAGCTGAAGCACCAGCAGGAGGCGCTGCAGGTCAGAACCTACCATCAGTGGTCACCATCAGGAGGCTTTTCACTTTAAATCTCTGAACGAGGTCTGCCTGCAGGCCCTGAACGCAACACGGGCTGGACTGAAGACGGACCGGGACCCTGCGGACCACCAGCAACGCCCAGCCGACAACACCGCCCTGTGGGACGCCGTCACACGGCTGGACAACATGGTGGTCAACAACACCGTCAAGGTTCGTCCAATCGGGACGGCAGCTGGTCCGATCAGAGCTGAGCGTGTCGACTGGAGGCCAGGCGTGTTTCTGTGCAGGTGGAGGAGCTGACGGAGGACCTGGAGGTCACTTCGGCCGACACCCAGCAGATGGCGCTGCAGCTGAGGAACCTGGAGAAGCTGATCAACCAGACGGCGCGGAAAAGCCAGATTCTGTTCATGGAGACGGGTCTGGAGGTGGAGAAGTCCAAGGTGACGGTGGAGCGGCTGGTGGAGCGGCTGGTGGAGAACCTGACGCGCTACGAGAAAGACCTGTGGGAGAACACCAAGGACGTGGACAACCTGTACAAGGACTTCCACAACCTCAACCCCACCAACGACTGCAAATGCGGCGACCTGATGGCTGCGGTGGCTCACCTGGAGAGAGGCGTGGCCAACGTCACACAGCTGGCCAATCAGAACAGGCTGGACCTGGAGGAGCACAGCGAGGTGGGCGGGGCTCCGTGGGGCGGAGCCAGCGACTGGGAGCCGGCGGTGGAGGCGCTGCAGGCCGGCCTGGAGCAGGTTGGTTCGTTTAGACCAGAGGGTCTTAACCTTTCTGAGGTACCAAACCCACCAGTTTCATATGCGCCTTCAATGAACCGTCTGTAGTGATGAAGGAAATATGATGGTTTCCCCCAAATCCAAGACATAGAGGTGAAACATCTAGAGTCTAGTTGTTTCACCTCTATGTCTCCAAGTCTTCTTAAAGGTAGAGACTCTGAGGACAATTCTTCTAAACATAGTCAGTGTTTTCAGTGAAGTTGATCTGACTGTCCAGGAACGACACAAAGTATTTAAAATGTTTCACCAGGTTGGAACTGGAGAGAAACTGGAACCACTTTAAGGTCTAGATCATTTAATTAGCTCTACATTCTTAAGAGAATGAAAAACTAATAATAAATAATAAAGATATTCTGATTTAGTAATGTAATTATACTAGCTGTGTTACCTCCCCTCACCACTAGAGGCAGCACCAACCCGAAAAGATGCGACTAAGGAGCAGATTTAGAAGACAGAAAGATACAGAGTTTGGTAAAAACTGTGAGTTTTGCTGAAGTAAATAAAGACACAAGTTCAATCTATGCTGAGAGTGAAGCTCCTCCAATCAGGCTCCTCCTCAGCTCTGATTGGCTCAGCAATGTAATTGATCCTCTGCAGTAGTGATGGCAAAGCGCGGCGTCATCACGACTTTACACAGGTGTGTCTTTACCTGGGCGGCGGAGGCTCCGCCCTGAGACCGACCCACCGACCCCCTGAGGTTCGGTCGGACCCAAGTTGAGAACCTCTGGTTAGAGGTTCTGGTTCTGATCATAGATTTACAGGAGACGATTCTCATTACGTCCAACTAAGGCTGCATCATTTCTACCAGCAATGTTCAGTCCGTTTCAACACAACTCCAGTCCGCTTGTCTAGAAATCCAGTTCAGCTGGTGAGGTGTGAACCCTAACTGACCTCTGACCTCTGGCCCTCCAAACCTCGGTCTGGGTTCGGTTTAAGTGAACTCTGGTTTGGTTTCAATGTGAACGTCAAGCGGACCAGAGACGCTCCAAAAGCAGGAAGTGGACTACAGCGCAGGGCAGTCTGGGTAAATCCAACCAACGCTAACATGTTAGCCTAGCGCTAGCAGCAGAAATGGCTCCTGGTCTTTAGCCTAAAAAGAGAAAATCCTCCATTTTGTTTCCATCTGGTGAAGCAGGAAGTTGCTCTCAGTGTCTTCAGAGGTTTTTGTGTTGTTTCCTTCAGTGGTTCTTGGTGCAGCGCCGCCACAGGCCAGGAGGGGAACAGGCTGGTTTGACTCAGCATAGAGAAAATGTATCAAATGTTGAATTTTTGGTCCCAACAGAACCGGGTCTACTGGACTGTCAGGTCCTTTCAACGTCCTGAAAATTACAATTTCAGAGAACCGGAATCGGAACCAGAGGTTCTACAGACTGAAGGTAACTCTGGTGCTCCCCCTACAGGTGAAACAGTCCGTGGCCTCGGAGCAGAACAGAACCAGAACCTTGGACTTCAGCCTGGCCCAGCTCATGGGGTCGGTGTCGGCGCTGCAGGACGGGGACGTCCAGCTGGACCAGCAGGTGAAGACGCTGTCGGCGTCCTTCCAGTCGCTGCTGCAGGACGCCATCCGGCACAGCGACGTGCTGCAGCTGCTGCTGGGCGAGGAGGTGCTGGAGTTCCTGGAGTGGCCCCTGCAGGACCAGGAGGCCCACTCCGTCCCCGCCCTGAAGGAGCAGCTCCGCCGGCTGCAGGAGCGACTGAGGAGCCGCGAGGAGGCAGAGCTACAGCAGCCAGGAGCAGGTAGGGTCACCTGGAATCACCTGGAGCAGCTTCTGACCAGGACAGGCAGATCTGTGCTGGTTTAAATAGACTTAACTGAAACAAACTCATTTATCAGCACAAAGGTTCATGACTTTAATAAAAACAGATCAAACTAAACTCAGAATCTGTTTCCATTATATTTATTTCTATCGGATATAAAGTTCTGATCCGTTTGGAGGTTCTGGTGAAGCTCTATGGTACCGATCCGAACGATCAGAGAACCATAGTCGCCATCTAGTGGTGGTAGATTGAAAGAACAGCAAATATTTGTAAATTAAAAAACATTTAAATTTTTATCCAACTGATCATAAAACAGAAATATTTAGTCATGCATTAATTTGTTTGCATTAAAAAATATCTCCATGGAGACGGTTTGGTTTCATTATAAACCCTGATCCAGTGTTATGCGTTAATTTTATGGATTATATATAAATATGTATTATATATGTGTGCATATATATATAGAGCTTTGTGGTTTAAATATTAATGAACATTTGTGAATATTAATAAGCAGGAGGCAGAGAGGAGATCCCCGCTGCTGACCAGCCCCCCTGGCCCCCTGCTGGCCGCCGGGGGAACAGCGGCGCTCCGCTCAGGGAGAACCAGCGCCTCCTGCAGGCGGAGCGGAGCGCTGCAGACAGCCTGCGGGACCTGGAGAGGAAGGTGGAGCAGCAGGAGCAGAGGCTGGTCCGGGCGGAGGAGCGGAGCTGCTCCTGCAGCAGCAGCAGCAGCACGGCGCCCCCTGCAGGACGGGAGGCGGCGCTGCAGGCGGAGGCGCTGCAGGCGGAGGTGCTCAGGCTGCGGAAGGGCCTGGAGGAACACCTGAAGGTCTTCAAGAACGTCTTCAGCAACGCTGACATGCTGGAGGCGTCTGGAGACTCGCTGCAGCTGGACCGGCTGCTGGAGCTGACGAAGAGGAGGGACAGGAAGAGAGGAGGAGGAGGAGGAGGAGGAGGAGCAGGAGGAGGAGGAGGAGGAGGAGGAGGAAGAGGAGGAGGAAGAGGAGGAGGAGGAGGAGGAGGAGGAGGAGGAGGAGGAGGAGGAGGAGGAAGAGGAGGAGGAGGAGGAGGAAGAGGAGGAGGAGCCCAGCGCAGTCGGAGGGAGTCACCAGGTGAGTGAGAACTCGATCAGACCAGCATCAGATCTCACCTCCTCATCATCACCGTTCCTCCTCAGGTGAGCCGATCCCCTCCAGCCAATCAGGCGTCTCCGTGCTGCTTGTGGGAGGATTGGACAGAACCATCCGTTTTGGACCGGGTCAGAACTCCAGGCTCTTCACGGCGCCGCTGGACGGACTCTACCTGTTTGTCCTCAGCTTGGACCTGAGGCCAGGCTCCGCCCACATCCTGCTGAGGCGGGGCAGCCATGAAGGGGGCGGGGCTCCGCACACGCTGCTGCAGCGGCAGGTGGAGAGGGCGGGGCCTGTGAGCGGGGCGGGGCTCCTGCTGCTCCAGCAGGGGGAGCAGGTGAGGCTGCAGGTGAGGGCGGAGTGGGCGGAGTCAGAGAGCAACCTGCTGGCCGTGCTGCTGCTGCAGCCGACCACCAGAGGGCGCCGCCACACATTGGCACCTTAGAGACGGAGGACTGGAGGTTCAGAGCAAAGGCTTCCTTATGGAGGACTTTTCCTGCCATAATCCAACAGCAAACATTTTCATTTTGAAAGCAGGCACTCAGTCTCTGCTCGGACTCTCTGCTCGCTTCTGAAATCCACTTTTGGCACAGTCGCCTGGCAACCTCTCAGCCAATAGAAAGACAGTGCTGGGTGTGTTTGTTTCCTTCAGCAGGTGTGTCTGTCGATTGTAGCAACCTGCAGTGTTACAACACATGAAATCCTGTTTTCAGACTGAAGATATGGGCTCGAGATTATGGCAGGAAAAGTCCTCCGTACTTTTACCTACAGGCCATGATGGCTGGATAAAAGAGAGAAAACCTTTCACAATAAAACACAGAAATTTGTTAGGTTAGAAAATATTATTAGTCTCATCTCCACAACAAACTCCTGAAATTTATTTTAAAATCTCAAGTTCATAATTTGCTAATTTAATAGTTTATTGAGAAAAAACTTTCTGGATATTAAAATCAAAAACACGGATAATAAAAGAAAAAATACTTTATGGTGTCAACATTTTTCGCTTAAGGTAATTTTATTGAAATAGCATATTTTCAGCAACAAGGCAATTCAAAGAGCATCAGAACAAACATCAGGCAGGAATTTAATTATTACAAAAGGCATAAATGGTGGAAATTTGCTCTGACGTTTATATATATATATACACTAAGTATATAAAGTATATATCAATACTGTTTTATCATTCAGGTTTAAACAAATGAAAATCATGGGGTTTGATGATCCTCAGTTTTGGTTCTTTATAATGAAAAAGTTTAATTGTATTAATTTTCCTACATGCTGTGAATAATTTCTCCATTCATCCATAAGGCCAGAGAAGCTTCCTGCTGTTTTTTATATTGTATATAATTATATCCACTATCATTGAAGTGATGCTTTGTAAATAACTGGAGGTTTTTAAACAGATTGTAACTAGAGTGAAACTGCAGCACTTTGTTATTGAGATGCAGGGACCATGTTTCACCAGCAGAGGGCGCCGCAGCCTGGCAGTTTAAATAAAGAGCATCATTCATGTGTGTTCTGCTTTCATCGCTCCCCGTCCAGCCAGAACCCTGTGGTGGTTCCGGTTCTGACCCGGTTAGCGGCGGACATGAAGGACTCGTGGCTCCGGTTCTGGTAGTTTGTCTAGAAGCTTTATTGATAACTGTTTACATCTCACAATGCATTCCACAACACGACTCCAGCGGAGTTTAATCAGCACAGGTGAAGAAGAAGAAGAAGAAGTTTATCATTCACATGACAGAAGCAGAACAGACGCTTTAAGCTCCGCCCACCGTTTCCTAGGAGACGGCGGGACGACGGTGATCTAACAGGGTAACGGATTGTTCTACATGGTTCTACAGCTACCGAGCGATGAAGAGTTAATGCAGCCCCTCCCCAACCTGCTGCTGGGGGGGGGGGGGGCGGGGCCAACCAGCTTTAGAATGTTTCTGAGACTCTGATTGGTTCACAGAAGTCATCATCATCATCATCAAAGCCACTGAACGTTTCCAGAAGCACAAAATAAGGAAATGGAAAACAAAAAGTTTCATCATCTGACAAATACATTAAGGGCGTCGCCCACCTGACCCTCACCCTCCATTAACCCCTGACCCTCCTCCTCCTCCCTCATTAACCCCTCACCCTCCTCTTCCTCCTTCATTTCGTTTCCTCCCCCCCAACCCCTCCCATCAGGACTTCCTGAATCCGACCTTTGACCTCCCGTTCCTTCACTCCGCCTTACGTTTCAGTCCGGGAACCTTTTCCTGAATCCTGAAACACAAACAGGAAACAGGAAGTGAGCCGGCGTACACGTCAAAATAAAACACTCGATAATGTTCTTAAAGGGCCGGTCGATGTTTCACTGTGAGGTCAGAGGTCACCGACCTCAAAGCTACGCTAAGTGAAATGACAGAAATGAAGTGAGGAAACTGCAGCATCATCTGTGCTGCATTAATGCTGTGGAGAAGCAGAGAAGCTCCCAGTAAGACCAGTAACACCAGCAAGACCAGTAACACCAGCAAGACCAGTAACACCAGTAAGACCAGCAAGACCAGTAACACCAGTAACACCAGTAAGACCAGTAACACCAGCAAGACCAGTAACACCAGTAAGACCAGTAACACCAGCAAGACCAGTAACACCAGCAAGACCAGTAACACCAGTAACACCAGTAAGACCAGCAAGACCAGTAACACCAGTAACACCAGTAAGACCAGTAACACCAGCAAGACCAGTAACACCAGTAAGACCAGCAAGACCAGTAAGACCAGCAAGACCAGTAAGACCAGCAAGACCAGTAACACCAGTAACACCAGTAAGACCAGTAACACCAGCAAGACCAGTAACACCAGGAAGACCAGTAACACCAGTAACACCAGCAAGACCAGTAACACCAGCAAGACCAGTAACACCAGTAAGACCAGCAAGACCAGTAACACCAGTAAGACCAGTAACACCAGCAAGACCAGTAACACCAGTAAGACCAGCAAGACCAGTAACACCAGTAAGACCAGTAACACCAGCAAGACCAGTAACACCAGCAAGACCAGTAACACCAGTAAGACCAGCAAGACCAGTAACACCAGTAACACCAGCAAGACCAGTAACACCAGCAAGACCAGTAACACCAGCAAGACCAGTAACACCAGCAAGACCAGTAACACCAGCAAGACCAGTAACACCAGTAAGACCAGCAAGACCAGTAACACCAGTAAGACCAGTAACACCAGCAAGACCAGTAACACCAGTAAGACCAGTAAGACCAGTAACACCAGCAAGACCAGTAACACCAGCAAGACCAGTAACACCAGTAAGACCAGCAAGACCAGTAACACCAGTAAGACCAGCAAGACCAGTAACACCAGTAACACCAGTAAGACCAGTAACACCAGTAACACCAGCAAGACCAGTAACACCAGCAAGACCAGTAACACCAGTAACACCAGTAAGACCAGCAAGACCAGTAACACCAGTAAGACCAGTAACACCAGCAAGACCAGTAACACCAGTAAGACCAGCAAGACCAGTAACACCAGTAACACCAGTAAGACCAGTAACACCAGCAAGACCAGTAACACCAGCAAGACCAGTAACACCAGTAAGACCAGCAAGACCAGTAACACCAGTAAGACCAGTAACACCAGTAAGACCAGTAACACCAGCAAGACCAGTAACACCAGTAAGACCAGTAACACCAGCAAGACCAGTAACACCAGCAAGACCAGTAACACCAGTAAGACCAGCAAGACCAGTAACACCAGTAAGACCAGCAAGACCAGTAACACCAGTAAGACCAGTAACACCAGCAAGACCAGTAACACCAGCAAGACCAGTAACACCAGTAAGACCAGCAAGACCAGTAACACCAGCAAGACCAGTAACACCAGTAAGACCAGTAACACCAGCAAGACCAGTAACACCAGTAAGACCAGCAAGACCAGTAACACCAGCAAGACCAGTAACACCAGTAAGACCAGTAAGACCAGTAACACCAGCAAGACCAGTAAGACCAGTAACACCAGCAAGACCAGTAACACCAGTAAGACCAGTAAGACCAGTAACACCAGCAAGACCAGTAACACCAGTAAGACCAGTAAGACCAGTAACACCAGCAAGACCAGTAACACCAGTAAGACCAGTAAGACCAGTAACACCAGCAAGACCAGTAACACCAGTAAGACCAGTAAGACCAGTAACACCAGTAAGACCAGTAAGACCAGTAACACCAGCAAGACCAGTAACACCAGTAAGACCAGTAAGACCAGTAACACCAGCAAGACCAGTAACACCAGTAAGACCAGTAACACCAGCAAGACCAGTAACACCAGCAAGACCAGTAACACCAGTAAGACCAGCAAGACCAGTAACACCAGCAAGACCAGTAACACCAGTAAGACCAGCAAGACCAGTAACACCAGTAAGACCAGCAAGACCAGTAACACCAGTAACACCAGTAAGACCAGTAACACCAGTAACACCAGTAAGACCAGTAACACCAGTAAGACCAGTAAGACCAGCAAGACCAGTAAGACCAGTAAGACCAGTAACACCAGTAAGACCAGTAACACCAGTAAGACCAGCAAGACCAGTAAGACCAGTAAGACCAGCAAGACCAGTAACACCAGTAAGACCAGTAACACCAGCAAGACCAGTAACACCAGGAAGACCAGTAACACCAGTAACACCAGCAAGACCAGTAACACCAGCAAGACCAGTAACACCAGTAAGACCAGCAAGACCAGTAAGACCAGTAACACCAGTAGTAAGACCAGTAACACCAGTAAGACCAGCAAGACCAGTAAGACCAGTAAGACCAGTAACACCAGTAACACCAGTAAGACCAGTAAGACCAGTAAGACCAGTAACACCAGTTCTCTAGCGCCACTGGGATCCTGAATCATTTATTTAATCGTATTTAAACTCTACTACACAAAGTGTTCATATCACTAGGATACCTGGTTACATCATCAGGTATGAACCATCTACTTCCTGGTAAAGCTCTTTCACATTAAAGGCCCAAAGTCACAGCTTTTATTTTGAAACTAGATTCTCAGTCTGACTTTACATGAGTTTCTGTTGACTTACTTTTCCACAACATCCTTGACCTGGTTGGTGACCAGCGCCAGGTAGTGATCGATCTGAGCCTGAGGAGACAGGAAGTTAGAGCAGGACCTCCAGCAGCACCGCTGATGCATTCTGGGTAATGTCAGGGTCCTACCTGGTGTTTCTCATAGATGATTGGGCAGCTGAAACCTCCGACCAGACCTGCAACAGGAGGACATGATCAGAACCCAGAGGACGGCCTGCTGCAGCGCCACCAGGGGGGCGACGCCACCAGGGGCGACACAACCACCAGGGGGCGACGCCACCACCAGGGGGCGACGCCACCAGGGGGCGACGCCACCAGGGGGGCGACGCCACCACCAGGGGGCGACGCCACCACCAGGAGGTCGACGCCACCACCAGGGGGCGACGCCACCAGGGGGCGACGCCACCAGGGGGCGACGCCACCACCAGGGGCGACGCCACCAGGGGGCGACGCCACCAGGGCACGCCACCACCAGGGGGCGACGCCACCACAGGGGGCGACGCCACCACCAGGGGCGACGCCACCAGGGGGCGACGCCACCACCAGGGGGCGACGCCACCACCAGGAGGTCGACGCCACCACCAGGGGCGACGCCACACCAGGGGCGACGCCACCACCAGGGGGCGACGCCACCACCAGGAGGTCGACGCCACCAGGGGGCGACGCCACCCAGGGGCGACGCCACCCAGGGGGCGACGCCACCACAGGGGCGACGCCACCCAGGGGGCGACGCCACCACCAGGGGCGACGCCACCAGGGCACGCCACCAGGGGGCGACGCCACCAGGGGGCGACGCCACACCAGGGGGCGACGCCACCACCGCAGGGGCGACGCCACCAACCCCCCACGGGCGACGCCACCAGGGGGCGACGCCACCCACGACCAGGGGCGACGCCACCAAGGGGGCGACGCACCACCAGGGGCGACGCCACCAGGGGGCGACGCCACCACAGGGGCGACGCCACCACCAGGGGGCGACGCCACCACCAGGAGGTCGACGCCACCAGGGGGCGACGGACCACCAGGGGCGACGCCACCAAGGGGGCGACGCCCCACCAGGGGGCGACGACGCCACCAGGGGCGACGCACCACCAGGAGGTCGACGCCACCAACAGGGGCGACGCCACCAGGGGCGACGCCACCAGGGGGCGACGCCACCACCAGGGGGCGACGCCACCAGCACCACCAGGGGGCGACGCCACACCAGGGGGGCGACGCCACCAAGGGGCGACGCCACCACAGGGGCGACGCCACCAGGGGTCGACGCCACAGCAACCAGGGGGCGACGCCACCAGGGGGCGACGCCACCACCAGGGGTCGACGCACCAGGGGCACCCACCAGGGGGCGACGCCACAGGGGCGACAACCAGGGCGACGCCCACCAGGGGCGACGCCACACCAGGGGGCGACGCCCACCAGGGGGCGACGCCACCAGGCGACCCACAGGGGACGACGCCACACCAGGGGACGCCACCAGGGCGCCACGCACAGGGGGCGACGCCACCACCAGGGGCGACGCCACCAGGGGGCGACGCCACCAGGGGGCGACGCCACCACCAGGGGCGACGCACACCAGGGGGCGACCGCCACCAGGGGCGACGCCACCAGGGGGCGACGCCCCACCAGGGGCGAGCACCACCAGGGGGACGCCACCAGGGGCGACGCCACCAGGGGCGACGCCACCACAGGGGGCGACGCCACCAAGGGGCGACGCCACCACCAGGGGGCGACGCCACCAGGCACGACACAGGGCGACGCCACCAGGCGAGCCACCAGCCACAGGGGGCGACGCCACCACAGGGGGCGACGCCACCACCAGGGGCGACGACGCCACCAGGGGGACGACGCCACCAGGGGCGACGCCACCAAGGGGGCGACGCCACCCAGGGGGCGACGCCACCACCAGGGGCGAGCCACCGGGCACGCCACCAGGGGCGACGCCACCACCAGGGGGCGACGCCACCAGGGGCGACGCCACCAGGGGCGACGCCACCACCAGGGGCGACGCCACCACCAGGGCGACGCGCCACCAGGGGCGACGCCACCACCAGGGGCGACGCCACCCACCCAAGGGGGCGACGCCACCACCAGGGCGACGCCACCACCAGGGGCGACGCCCCACCAGGGGGCGACGCCACCACCAGGGGGCGACGCCACCCAGGGGGCGACGCCACCAGGGGCGACGCCACCAGGGGGCGACGCCACCACCAGGGGCGACGCCACCACCAGGGGCGACGCCACCCAGGGGTCGACGCCACCAGGGGCGACGCCACCAGGGGGGCGACGCCACCACCAGGGGGCGACGCCACCACCAGGGGGCGACGCACCAGGGGCGACGCCACCACCAGGGGCGACGCCACCACCAGGGCGACGCACACCAGGGGCGACGCCACCAGGGGCGACGCCACCAGGGGCGACGCCACCAGGGGGCGACGCCACCACCAGGGGGCGACGCCACCAGGGGGCGACGACGCCACCAGGGGCGACGCACCACCAGAGGTCGACGCCACCAGGGGGCGACGCCACCAAGGGGGCGACGCGCACCCACCAGGGGGCGACGCCACCACCAGGGGGCGACGCCACCACCAGGGGGCGACGCCACCAGGGGGCGACGCCACCACCAGGGGGCGACGCCACCACCAGGAGGTCGACGCCACCAGGGGCGACGCCACCAGGGGGCGACGCCACCACCAGGGGGCGACGCCACCACCAGGAGGTCGACGCCACCACCAGGGGCGACGCCACCAGGGGGCGACGCCACCACCAGGGGGCGACGCCACCACCAGGAGGTCGACGCCACCAGGGGGCGACGCCACCAGGGGGCGACGCCACCAGGGGCGCGACGCCACCACCAGGGGGCGACGCCACCACCAAGGAGGTCGACGCCACCAGGGGGCGACGCCACCAGGGGGCGACGCCACCAGGGGGGCGACGCCACCACCAGGGGCGACGACGCCACCAGGGGGCGACGCCACCAGGGGGCGACGCCACCACCAGGAGGTCGACGCCACCAGGGGGCGACGCCACCAGGGCGACGCCACCAGGGGGCGACGCCACCAGGGGGGCGACGCCACCAACCAGGGGCGACGCCACCACCAGGGGGGGCGACGCCACCACAGGGGGCGACGCCACCACCAGGGGGCGACGCCACCAGGGGGCGACGCCACCAGGGGGCGACGCCACCAGGGGGCGACGCCACCAGGGGGCGACGCCACCAGGGGGCGCGCCACCAGAGACGCCACTAGAAAGTAGCCGCGCCTTACCCAGGATCAGCAGAAGTGAGACCGTTGAACAAGGCGCCAACGTAGGTCAGGATCCACATCAGAATCGCAAACTGCAGGAAAACAGCAGGAGAAACTGTGTCAGAACCTGGTGTTTATTAATCCGTTCATCAGCAGAACCGATCAGGACCGATCCAGAGGTTCTGCCTCACCTTGATGGAATCCACTAGGTCCTCCACCAGGAACAGACGCCTCAGCTCCAAGATGGCCCAGTTCAGCTTCTCCAGAATCCCGTCACTGTACTTGTGGACCAGGTCTGCAGACAGCGCCACCTCCTGGTCCAGGTACAGCCTGCGGGGGGGACAGAGGCGAGTCAGGTTTCCATGGTAACAGGGTCCGACCCACGTCTGGTTCTGAGTGTTTGAAGAATCAAAAAACGATTCCAACTGCAAACTGAGCAGGAACCTGCTTTGGTTCTGATCCAGATCCTTGGAGCTCAGCTCCTGGTAATCCCAGTTAATGAGTCTGGACTCAGAAAGGTTCTGATCAGCAGCCAGAAGCGGATCAACCGACCGTGGAGCTGGAATAATCCCATCTGGACCAGAACCGCAGTGGACCAGGAACCAGGAAGTGTTTATTATTATTCTACTTCATAAGATCTGAGGCCCTGAATCTGAAGGCGTGATGTGAGAACCGGGTCAGAGCGGATCAGAACCGGATCAGAGCGGATCGGAACCGGGTCGGAACCAGGTCAGAGCGGATCAGAACCGGATCAGAGCGGATCAGAACCGGGTCAGAGCGGATCAGAGCGGATCGGAACCGGGTCGGAACCAGGTCAGAGCGGATCGGAACCAGGTCAGAGCGGATCAGAACCGGGTCAGAGCGGATCAGAACCGGGTCAGAGCGGATCAGAACCGGATCAGAGCGGATCGGAACCGGGTCGGAACCAGGTCAGAGCGGATCAGAACCGGATCAGAGCGGATCAGAACCGGATCAGAGCGGATCGGAACCGGGTCGGAACCAGGTCAGAGCGGATCGGAACCAGGTCAGAGCGGATCAGAACCGGGTCAGAGCGGATCAGAACCGGGTCAGAGCGGATCAGAAGCGGATCAGAACCGGGTCAGAGCGGATCAGAACCGGATCAGAGCGGGTCAGAACCGGGTCAGAACCGGATCAGAGCGGGTCAGAACCGGGTCAGAGTGGATCAGAACCGGGTCAGAACCGGATCAGAACCGGATCAGAGCGGGTCAGAACCGGGTCAGAACCGGATCAGAGCGGGTCAGAACCGGGTCAGAGCGGATCAGAACCGGGTCAGAACCGGGTCAGACTCACCTGAAGGGGTGGCCCTCGTCGGACTTCTGGATGGCCTGCAAGATGCCCTTGTATATCCTGAAGCAGATGGTGACGGACAGCAGCGCCAGGCCGACGTAGGAGGAGACGCTGACGATGCTGCAGACGCTGAGCGACAGCAGCAGCAGCAGCGCCGCGCCGAACACGGCGCCCGTCGTCTTCACGTCGCGCCAGTACACCAGCTCCACCACTGGGGGGCAGACAGAGACACGGTCAGAACCAGAACCAGAACCTGAGCTGCACCGGTAAACATCCCGACTGATGCAGGGGAATCGGAGCAGATGATTGGTTCATGAAGATGGAGGGAAACCTGGTTCAACCAAAGTTCTGATCAGGTCCAAACCACTCAGAGACGTGTCACTTCCTGCTGATGTCAGTTTGAGCTGCTGAATGGTTAAAGTTTGTGATTCTACAGTGGTCTAGTCCAAGTCCAGATCCTGTAGCTCCCTCCAGCAGTTCGTTTTGGACCAGAACCATAAACACAGACTTTGATCCACTCACTAAAACAGGACAATTCATCATTATGCAGGTTTGTAAAGTTACTCTCAAAATCATTGGATTATAACCTCGTTATTCATTCACTGATAAATGTCACAAATCCAACTCTAATGCTAAAATAAATTTCTACTTTTAGCTCTTTTAAGCTTACATTGGAAGCTAAGTACTTACATTGTTGACTAAATATTTAGCTCTAAACTAAATATGTAGTTTGAAAACAAAATATTTACTTATCTTCTTAAATATGTAGGTAATATTCTGAGTCATTTATAACACTGTTTTGTTTGAATAACCAAATTATTGCTGCTATTCTGCCCATATTAAAACGCTGTGAATCACAGACTAACTTCATCCTCCTGCGTCCAGCCCAGCGGGTTTAAACTCGACCTAAATAGAAACTTTATTCAGTTAAACTCGACTGCTGCTTCCAGAAATGACCACTTCCGCTCAACCCGCCGCCGTTTCCGCCTCGCTTCCGCCGCTGTTAGCATGCTAGCCGTTAGCTTGCTAGCCGTTAGCTTGCTAGCCGTTAGCTTGCTGCGGTCAGCCATGTTCCCAGAAGAACCAGCGGCAGAGGCGGACCGAGCGGAGCAGGAAGGCGGAGCGGGGCTCCAAATGCGGCCGCCTGCCTCATATGGTAACGGGCTGCCCGCGGCACCGGAGCCGGCTAAAAATAGAGCCCGCGCCGCAGCGCTCTCCACCCGGCCACAGATCTGGTTTCAACCGCCGCTCCGGTTCAACTCGTCCCGTTTGACCCGCTTCACCTCCCGGGTCTCCCCGGACGGAGCCCCCGCCTCACGCCGGGACCGAACCTCAGAGTCCCGGTTGGCCTGAGCGGGAGGCCGGCCTGAGCCCCGCGGCTCCCCGCGGCTCCCCGCGGCTCCCCGGCGGCCACAGCCCGCTGCCGGGGCGCGACCAGAGGGCATCGAGGCTCACTAACCCCGCTCGGCGTCCATGTTGAGCCTCCCGGAGCCTCCAGCAGCAGCAGCAGCAGCAGCGCGGCGGCTCCGCCTCCGGCTGACCGGAGATGTCGCTCCGTGGGCGGGACATGCGCAGCTCGGCCCCACGGAGGGTCGATCACCGTGTTCACCGATTTATCGCCAATATATGACCCAGAAACCAGCGAGGAGAGTTTAATAAAGATTCACCGATTCATTAATAACAAATTCCTCACAATAACTTATTTAATTGAAATAATTCATCGATCCCAACAGGAAGTACAGAAAACTACTTCCGTTTTCAATATTTCTACAGATATAAATCTGAAAATGCCCTTTTTCAACCCAGAACCGGGTCTGGCTGCAGATCTTCTGAACATGTGGACCAGTTTACAACCAGCTGGACTCTGGGCTTTGACTAGGCCGCTCTGTCCCAGGAATCAGCTCTGATCTCAACATCCCATAATTATCTGACCTGTTTCCCGCAGCATCATGCTGCCACCGCCTGTTGGCTGACGAGTCAGAACCGCTGCTTTGGGTCCAGCCGGTCCAGAACCCGACCCGGTGCTGATAAGCCCGGTTCAGTCGGCCCGGGTTGTAAAAGCAAAGCGCTGCAGATAAAAGGTCCAACATTCAAATCAGCTGCAGGCCAGGTGCATGCTGGGAGAGCAGGTCCACCAGAACCAGACCAGAACCAGAGTCACCATGCAGCCGGATCAATGATAGCAGACCAGAACCAGCCGGTTCTGATCCAGAACCTCCAGCAGGACAGAACCTGGCCCAATCAGAACCAGATAACCGCTGTACCGTTCTCCAGAACCAAGGCGGCGCCAAGGGCCTGACCCGTTTGGACCTCTGCAGACCTCCAGCTGTCTGCTTGATGAGCAGAACTCAGCAGCCGGTTCTGGTTCTGGTCGGACTGCAGCTTTACCTGCAGTTCCTCTGCAACCAATCATTAACCTGACCTTTGACCCGGCCCGCTGCGCGTTCAAAGGTCTCGCCTGCGAACCCAACAACCAGAACCAGCCAGAACCAACCAGAACCAACCAGAACCAACCTACCCTGCTCCCTCCAGGACCGGCTGACCGGCTCCTTCCTCTCCATGCAGCTGCTCTCCATGCCGACCGACCCGACCCGACCCGACCCGATCAGCAGACACACCAACCGGGCGACAGAGAGAGAGAGAGAGAGAGAGAGAGAGAGAGGAGGAGGAGGAGGAGCAGCTCCTCCTGCTGTCAGCTGACTGAACTGTGACGCAGCGCCTGGAGCCGCCTGGACCTCCTCCAGAACCAACTGGACCCGCCCTGCTGGAGCTGCTCCTCCTCCTGTAACCAGCTGACCTTTGGCCTCCATGTGAGGCAGTGACCTCTGACCTCTGGGTCAGGATCTGAGAACACTTGTTCTGTAGGAACATCTGGACCTGCTTCCTGCAGATTAGAGGTCCAGATTATATTCTGACTCCTGCTGGGCGGGACCAGCTCAGGTTGCCATGGCAACGCACCGATCGGGCCGGATCGATGGAAAACGATGGAATATCCTCTTCAGGCTATTAGCACAACATTTAGTTCCAAGCTAAATATTTAGCATTAAGCTACATACGTCTTTAGTGTAAAGCTAAATGTGTTGGAGCTAAATTTTCAGTTAGAGAAATATTTTCTTTGTAAACTGAATATTTAGCTAACATGCTAACCATTTAGTTTGTCAGCTAATCATTTATCTTCAAGCTAAATATTTTGCTTGTAAACTGACTATTTAGCTAACTAGCTTAACACTTTGCTGGTTGAAACTGATTTTAAAACTAAACCTTCATATATTTTCTTCTATTGGTGTTAATTTGACGGTAACTTTAAGAACGGCGCTCCAAAGTGAGTTTCTGTGAGGCTTTAAACCCAACAAGATCTCCAGCATTAATCCATCAAAGTTCAGTTTTATTCATTTAATCAGGAAAAATTAACGTTTGAAAAAAGCTGGTCTATGCAGCCACCAGGGGGAGCCGCTCCCGCTATAGCTGCATTCAGCCACCAGGGGAGCCGCTCCCGCTATAGCTGCATTCCAGCCACCAGGGGGAGCTGCTCCCTCTATAGCTGCATTCAGCCACTAGGGGGAGCTGCTCCCGCTATAGCTGCATTCAGCCACCAGGGGGAGCTGCTGCAGACAGCAGACTTCAAACTGAGTCAGACCCAGACAGCAGGAAAGACTCCAGCTCCCATGATGCACTGGGGGATCAAGCTAAAACCTCTCCTCCAACCACATCAACACCAACATGGCCTCTGACCTCTATTCAGTCTGCAGAATCCATCCATTGTCCATGAACACGATTCATTCTGACCTTTAATGATTCCTTTGAACAGTTCTTTTTCCAGCTGCTGTCAGTCTGAAAAGGTTCTGATCCAGCAGCATAAACCCGGTGGGTTGAACAGAACCGGCTCATCGATAAACGCCTGCAGCATTTCAGGTTCTCCAGACAGGAAGGAAGCCAGAAGGCTCTACAGTCATGATGAAAATGATGCTAATAACACTTTAGCTGCAGCGTTTTCAATCAGAATCACACAGAAAACCTACAGAAATTAAATTCATCACTTTCTCAGTAGATCAAGAATCAATTATCCAAACGGTTATTGATTACCAGTGGTGGAAACCGCGGTGCTAACTCTAAAGCTAACGCTAAAGCAGAAAATCAACATGGTAATTAGTGGAAGCTAATGCTAATGTGCTACCGCAACATGATTGGCTGAAGTGTGCCCACCACTGCAGCCTGGTAAATTAGCGCTGTGGAGCTAAGTGAGCTAAGCACTGGCTAACACGCTAAGCTAAACATTAGCTTTGCTATTTGAAAGGCGCCTTTAAATAAAGGATATTATTATTGTGGTTATTCTTAGCGCATAGCAGAAGTGCTTTAGAATGTATCTGGAAAAAGGGTTAGCTAAGCTATAAGCAATATGCTATAGCATAGCTAAGCTATAAGCAATATGCTAATGTGCTAAACTAAAAATGAGCTGTGCTAGCGGTGGATTAGCATAGTGTGTCCACCACATCATTCTTTGATCTCTTCATCAGTAGTTTAGTGGAGTTATTAGATTGCTGATTAAAATGTTAGGTTGAATTATTTTTGTTAATATTTATAATGGAGAGAAGTTTGTATTTATGCCATAAACATAATTTATGGGTTTATTCATAAAATGCTGAGGCTGAACTATTCTTGGTAATTCTGATGTAAATATCTACTTGTGTTAATAATTATTCTGTTTACAGATATTTATAACATATCTGAGCCAGCAGAACCATCAGAACCTGATGAGGCAGCAGATCAATGAGGCTGATCGGATCGGACCAACGTGACATCAGCAGAACATTCGCTGACTGGTTCTGGAGAGAGGAGCTGAGAGTGTCGCAATGCAGGGAGGAGGAGGGGAGGAGGGGGGAGGAAGAGGGGGGAATAAAAGGGGAGAGGGGGAGGAAGATGAGGGGGGAGGAGGGGGAGGAAGACGATGAAGAGGAGGAGGGGGAGGAAGATGAGGGAGGAGGAGGGGGGAGGAAGAGGAAGAGGGGGGGGGGAAGATGATGAAAGAGGGGGGGGGGGGGGGGGGGGAGGGGGAGGAAGACGGGGGGGAGGAAGATGATGAAGAGGAGGGGGAGGAGGGGGGAGGGGGAGGAAGACGGGGGGAGGAAGATGATGAAGAGGAGGGGGGGGGGAGGGGGGGGAGAGATGGGGGGGGAGGAAGTGATGAAGAGGAGGGGAGGGGGGGGGGAGGGAGGAGGGGAGGACCTCCCGGCTGGTTTCTGCTTCCTGATCAGATTCATAACATTTAACTTTCTGATCTGATTTAAATCTTTACTCTCGTTGGTTGTGAATGTTTTCCTGAAACCAGCAGCTCCGGAGTCGAGGGCTGCAGAGAACAGAACCGGGCCGGTTCTGGTGCCGGAGAGCTGGGGCCCCTCAGGCGGTGTTGGGTTGCAGAGCCATATCTCCGGTTATTTCCAGAGCCGAGGAAAGCTCGGATACCAGAGTCCAACTCAACACCCTCATACTGAGGACAGCAGCTGGACCGCCCGGTTCTGGTTCCGCTCACCAGCAGCGACAATGTTTCAGGCCGGAGGACGAGTTAGAGGAGAAAACCAGAACTCAGCAATGAACAAAACACTCCAACAGTCCAACAGAACCAAACGCAGGAGTTAATGTAGAACAGAACCAGAACAGAACCAGAACAGAACCAGAACAGAACCAGAACAGAACCGGGACGATGCAGGAACAGAAGGTGACGTATGGCGGAGGTGGAGTCAAACTGAAAGGTGGAGATGGATGGGATGTGGATGAAGATGGAGGTTCTGGACAAACCAAGGAGTATGTCTGTGGGAGGGGGGCAGAGAATGAGGGGGGTAGGGGGGGGGAGCACGGAGGGGGGAGCATGGGGGGGGAGCATGGGGGGTGACGTGGTTGGGGTGGGGGTGGAGTCCATGCTGGGACGACTTTCTGTTACCTGCTCTTATTTTCAGGGTTGGCATCTTCAGCAGGTTGCCCCCCTGGGGGGGCGGTTGCTCCGGGGTCCCGGCCGGCAGGCGGCTGGGGGGCGCCTGGCCCGGGGGGGGCGTCTCCAGCCCGGCCTTGGTCTTCTGTGGGGAGGCCTGGGCGAGGACCTGGTAGGAGCTGAGGGCTCCCGGCTCAGGAACCTCGGCGGCAGGCGGGACCTTCGGGCCAAAGCCCAGGTCGTCGTCCAGCAGGATCTCTGGAGGCTTCGGGGACGAGAACTTGGACGGGTCCAGGGCCTCCAGGAACTCGTCGATCACGCCGCGGGGCGGCCGCTCGATGAACTCAAACTCCTCTGAGGAGACCTCGTGCTCAGACACCTCCTCAGCAACCTCCGGCTCCTCCAGCTCCATCTTCAGGTCTTTCCTCTCCGTCTCTACCTGGAAGCTGGCAGGGTTCTTGGCCATGGCCTCCAGAACGGGCGACAGGGAATCTGCGGTCGGAGACTCGGAGTCCGAATCTTCGGCGGTGGTCTTCTTGCTCTGAAAGTCAAGCGGCTCAAACCTTTCAGGCTTTTTGGGAGAATCGTTGCTGGAGAACCAGTCCCTCTGCTCAATCTGGACAGGTTCCTCTGCTTTGACCTTGGGCGGGATGGTCTCCTCGGCCTCCTTGACCAGGTCAAAGTCTCCAAAGCTTTTGCTGTCTTCAGCAGTGGTACCGTCTGCAGATCTCGCTTCCATCTCCTCGGTCATCTCCTTCAGGAGAGACACTTTGGTATCAAAAGCAAACGGGTTGTTGGCAGATAGGTTGATCGGAGGGTTGGGCGACTCCATCATCCGGCGTTCCAGGATGGGGCTCTGCTCCTCCGGACTTCCCTCAGAAGAGCCAGAGTCCGCTTTGTCAGGGTTGAGAGGGGAAGACTTCAGGATGTCTGGAAGCGACGGCGGCAAAGCAGAGTCCTCTTCATCTTCTTCTTCGTCATCATCTTCTTTCAGACCAGAGGAGAACTGGTTCATTGACTCCAACAGGGCTTCACTGGCCGTCTTGGTGGTCTCGAAAGGTTTGCCCTCATCTAGGATGGATGGTTGGTTCTCCTGGGACTCTCCAGTCTGCCTGTACTGGACCAGATCTGGTGTGGGACTGTCCGACATCTTGGTGTCAGACCTTGGTTCTCCAAAATGGGAGTAGCCACTGTCGGCTAGCGGGGAATATCCATCAAACGGGTTATTATTCTTCTTTACCTCATAATTCAAGTCTTCATCTTCATCAGACTGGTTGCCACAAACGTCTGGTTCATATCTGGAGGAGCTAATGGGTGTCGAGTCCTTGGTGAAGGAATCCATGGAGACCTTGGAGTTGACTTCAGATGAGAGGAACGGTGAATCCCAGTGCTCTGTTGGGTTAGAGGAGGTAAGGTGAGACTCGTGAACCATCATCAGGGGGTTGACAGGGGAGGGGCCGGTGGAGGACCTCTCTGAGCTAATCATCTTCTCCTCAGGGGAAAACGAAATGCCGCTGTCTTCACACGGATTATGAGGCCCTGAGTCTTTCCCTAAACTCAGGTAGGGAGCAGCTAGGGAGTCTAGAAGGTCCTCCTTGGTTTTACGACGTCCGGGTCCAGAGTCGCCTTCTTCGCCATCCCAAGGCATATTCTTGGAGAGAATAGTGGGGGGTGTGGTGGAGAAGGAGCCCAGGGGTGCAGCAGATCCTGGGGGAGGGGGCTGGTTGGGACTCTCGGTCAGAGACAGCTCTTCCAGAGAGTCGGGTGAGTGGAGAGGGGAGATAGGAGAGATGGGTGCAGGGGAGTCACCCTTCTGCCCAAGTTCTTGAGTAGAGAGGGAGGAGGGAGAACGCATACAGCACAAATATCAAAAACATACGCCATTCCTTACAGTGCCCACCACACCTGGGTACAATCCACTCTGAGGAAGGTTCCCAGAAAGACCTGGAGGTCCAGACCAGACAAAAGCTGCTGGACATTCACCACCAGTCCTGCAGTCCCCAAAACAGAGACAGTGGAGAGGAGCGAAATGTCCAGGAGACTCTTTTAGTTTCTCCTCTGTTTGGTAAAAACTCAACACTTAGGAGCTGCTAGGTAGATTGATCCAAAGGTTCTACACCGACTGGTGAAAACATGAAGGATTGTTCTGATGGACGTAGTCTGGTCAACATGCAGACCTCTGACTGAGATGTAAAGATTCTGGTTGAAAGGTTGGTAGCAAGTCCAGAACCAAGGGAAAACATACTGGGGTATAAAGGAATGGGCAGAAACCAGTGCGTCCCGTAGGAACTCAGATTTCCCACCATCACTGAGGCGTTGGGTTTATCGTACTCTGCGGTTGGCTGGGGTTGGGTGGAGCTGCCTACAGCAGACAGAAGTCCCATGAGGAACCTTCTAGTGGATCGGTGGGTCAGTGCAGTTTGGTACGGCATTGTGTTTTCATTGGCCATACAACCATACCGCATCGCTCCAGGGCCCCTTCAGCTGATGGGCCCCAGGACAGCGGCACGGTACGGTCAAGGTGGAGACACCGGCCATTGATCGGCGGACGGAAAAAAACATCAGCAGACATGCTAATGTGTTACAGTTGTTATCACACTACTATGACCCAACATTAGGCATTTGGGTTTAACCCGATCCGCCCTGTTAAGGGTCCCTCTGGCGGGAGATAGGTTCTCGCTGAATCATAAGACAGTACCAAACCGCAGCGCTCAGACCTGAGGTTACCTCTAACTGTGGGAACCACCAGCTTGGAGTTCTGATTGGTCAAAGTTCGGATCGTTCCCCCCTGGTTCTTCTAGACCTGCCAGCTCCTTCCAGGTTGAACCTTTGACATCTCTGTCCCTGGTTCTGCTCTGAAGCAGAAGGCGAAAGCCTGAAGGGTGTTTAGGCTGCTGCCGGTGATGTACTGCAGAGAAGTTCTGCAGGTCCAACCAGGCTCAGTAGAACATCTGGAGAACCCAGCTGCTCCTGTGTTCTGGTTCTGGGGTTCAGGGAGGGAAGCGTCTGTCTGATCCGTTCTCTGGTCTAAGCGTCGAGGCAGGATCTGGTCCAGGTGTGGTGCCAATAATCCATGCTCAGTGAGTCACATGATCCAACGTGACGGTCCTCCTGCCTGACCTCGGTGACCTCGGTGACCTCGGTCAGGCAGGAGGACCGTCTGAACCACGATGCATCGTCAACACTGGGTGACCTGCTGAAGGTCGGCTGACATGCTGGATCTACTGAGGAGGACGGAGGACTTGCCTGTAGGGAGCTGCATCAGAAGAAGAGGCTGAGCTTTAGCAGGAGAAGATGCATCTGCAGAGGAGAGGTCACAGTCAGAGGTCAGAGAAAAGGACGAACCAGAATCAGGACGCATGCATCAGGAGAAACGTAGCAGGTCATGCTTTTACTTTGCTAACAGGAAGAAGACTGCAATCACGCTAGCTTAGCAGAAAGTTTCATTTGTCTGGACCAACCAGTACAGAGCAGATACCATGACAACGGTCAGCGAACAAATTCACCGTTACATCACCAACTGCTGTCCAATCAGATACAGCACGTTCTGACCCGATCACTGACCGGGTGCTGTTCGTTGAGCGGATGAACATGAATGATTGTATTCATAACTAGAAGAACTGTTCACACTGGAGGAACTGTTCCACACGTAAAGAACTGTCACGACACTGGAGGAACTGTTCACACTGGATGGAACTGTTCACACAAAAGAACTGTTCACACTGAAAGAACTGTTCACACTAGAAGAACTGTTCACACTGGAAGAACTGTTCACACTGAAAGAACTGTTCACACTAGAGAACTGTTCACACTGGAAGAACTGTTCACACTGGAAGAACTGTTCACACTGAAAGAACTGTTCACACTAAAGAACTGTTCACACTGAAAGAACTGTTCACACTGGAAGAACTGTTCACACTGAAAGAACTGTTCACACTAGAAGAACTGTTCACACTGAAGAACTGTTCACACTAGAAGAACTGTTCACACTGAAAGAACTGTTCACACTGAGAGAACTGTTCACACTGGAAGAACTGTTCACACTGGAAGAACTGTTCACAGGCCAACTGGAGAAACTGTTCACACTGAAAGAACTGTTCACACTGAAGAACTGTTCACACTAAAAGAACTGTTCATACTAGAAGAACTGTTCACACTAGAAGAACTGTTCATCACTAGAAGAACTGTTCACACTGAAGAAACTGTTCACACTAGAAGAACTGTTCACACTGAAAGAACTGTTCACACTAAAAGAACTGTTCATACTAGAAGAACTGTTCACACTAGAAGAACTGTTCATACTAGAAGAACTGTTCACACTGAAAGAACTGTTCAACTAGAAGAACTGTTCACACTGGAAGAACTGTTCACCACCACCTGAGAACTGTTCACACTAGAAGAACTGTTCACACTAGAAGAACTGTATTAGAACTGTCACACTGAAGAACTGTTCACACTAACTCACACTGGAGGAACTGTTCACACAAACTGCAAAGAACTGTTCACACTGGAGGAACTGTTCACACTGGAGGAACTGTTCACACTAGAAGAACCTGTGAACTTACATAGAAGAACTGTTCATAACTTTCACACTGGAGGAACTGTTCACACTGGAGGAACTGTTCACACTGGAGGAACTGTTCACACTGGAGGAACTGTTCACACTAGAAGAACTGTTCACACTGGAGGAACTGTTCACACTGGAGGAACTGTTCACACTGGAGGAACTGTTCACACTGGAGGAACTGTTCACACTAGAAGAACTGTTCATACTAGAAGAACTGTTCATACTAGAAGAACTGTTCACACTGGAGGAACTGTTCACACTAGAAGAACTGTTCATACTAGAAGAACTGTTCACACTGGAGGAACTGTTCACACTGGAGGAACTGTTCACACTGGAGGAACTGTTCACACTAGAAGAACTGTTCATACTAGAAGAACTGTTCATACTAGAAGAACTGTTCATACTAGAAGAACTGTTCACACTGGAGGAACTGTTCACACTAGAAGAACTGTTCATACTAGAAGAACTGTTCACACTGGAGGAACTGTTCACACTGGAGGAACTGTTCACACTGGAGGAACTGTTCACACTAGAAGAACTGTTCATACTAGAAGAACTGTTCACACTGGAGGAACTGTTCACACTGAAAGAACTGTTCACACTGGAGGAACTGTTCACACTGGAGGAACTGTTCACACTGGAGGAACTGTTCACACTGGAGGAACTGTTCACACTGAAAGAACTGTTCACACTGGAGGAACTGTTCACACTGGAGGAACTGTTCACACTGGAGGAACTGTTCACACTGGAGGAACTGTTCACACTGAAAGAACTGTTCACACTAAAAGAACTGTTCATACTAGAAGAACTGTTCACACTGAAAGAACTGTTCACACTAAAAGAACTGTTCACACTGGAGGAACTGTTCACACTGGAGGAACTGTTCACACTAAAAGAACTGTTCATACTAGAAGAACTGTTCACACTAAAAGAACTGTTCACACTAGAAGAACTGTTCACACTGAAAGAACTGTTCACACTAAAAGAACTGTTCATACTAGAAGAACTGTTCACACTAGAAGAACTGTTCATACTAGAAGAACTGTTCATACTAGAAGAACTGTTCACACTAGAAGAACTGTTCACACTGGAGGAACTGTTCACACTAGAAGAACTGTTCACAGTAGAAGAACTGTTCACACTAGAAGAACTGTTCACACTGGAGGAACTGTTCACACTAGAAGAACTGTTCATACTAGAAGAACTGTTCATACTAGAAGAACTGTTCACACTAGAGGAACTGTTCATACTAGAAGAACTGTTCATACTAGAAGAACTGTTCACACTAGAGGAACTGTTCATACTAGAAGAACTGTTCATACTAGAAGAACTGTTCACACTAGAGGAACTGTTCACCCAGCTGGTTCTGAATGAACCCAGTTGGAACCCAGATGATCAGAACCAGAGAAACTTTGTTGGTCTCATTTCTGTCTGAAGGAAGCCGGTCGGGTCAGAACCTCGGTCCAGGTTCTAATGGATCAGCCGTCATCAGAACCGGCCATCAGTCAGTACTGGACTGGTTCTGATCGTTCAGACAGAACTCTGATCAGGCTGTAATGTGAGGAAACCAAACAGAACCAGCTGACTGAGCTCAGGGTTCTGGGTTCTGTTTGGACCGCTCATGTCAGATAAATCTGACCCGGTTCATCAGAACTAGTTCTAACAGCCTGATGCAGAACCAGAACCTGCCGGGTTCTGTGGGTTAGATCTGACCCAGTGGGATAAACTGTGACAGCACAGAGCCCGGTTCTGGTTCTCGTTCCATTAGGAATGATCCTGGTTCTGGTTCTGAACTCTCAGGAACCTCAGCTGAGGCTGGTTCTGACCCAGATCAAACCTCTTCCTCAGGGCGTTTGGACCGGCGCCAACAGATTAGAACCAGATTAGTGTCGACACATGGAGCCCGGCTGCCGTCTGCCCGACCCAACAGAACCTGGGCCGCCTGACCCGACCCGGTGAGCCAGCCGACCCACAAACAGGAACACAGACTGTTGGCTCCCAGTGAACAGGAACCAGAGATAAACTGAAAATCTGGTCCAATATTTACTGATACTATATGGACCGGAACCAACAGAACCAACAGAATCAACAGAACCACCTGAGTGAAGTCAGCTGGTTCCTGTAAGTGGAGAACTTCCCAGTGGTTCTGACCCGATGGTTCCTGCTCCACCTGAAGAAACTCAGAATGTTTTATTATTGTCTCTCAGACGGCGGCCATCTTGGCAGTCATCATGTGGAGAACCTCAAGGCTCCTGTCTGGTTCCACACAAACATCCAATATTTGATCAAACGTGACGTTTTCAGTGTTTTTCTCCACTTTAGCTTCCTGTTCCTTCAATCTAATCTAAATATAATCTTAGTGACGCTGAGATTTGATCTGATAATCTGGACATTTAAATCACGGAGCTGATCGATTCTATCAACCCTCAGACGTTAAGTTGCTTGTTTCTGTTAACATGTTCGTTTTAATTCCTCCTTTTAATTTTCTTTAAACACTTTATGTGTCGTAACTCAGATCATCCGAGTGTCTTCATAACATCTCCAGTCAGTAACGCGGTGAATCTGAAAAGGCTTCTGACTGAAGACCACAGCTCATGCTAACATGCTAACAGCTAAACATGATGACATCATCAGCTGCTGCTCCAGTCAGAGAGATGTTGGAGTTTGGGATAAGACCCTCAGAGACATTCCTCTGGGATGTGGGTCAAAGTTCAGCTATCATTGCCGCTCCACCTTGTTGCCATGGTAATGAAATGATGCTACAAGATTAGCAGATGTTTCCTGAAGGCTGGTAGACGTTTGCTTTGGAGACTAGATTAGTTTCTGATGGAAAAATCTGAATTACAAGGAACGGATTTATTTCAGGCTGATCAGAACCAGCCGGGCTGATCAGAACCAGCCGGGCTGATCAGAACCGTCCGATCAGGTGGGATCTGTGTTGTCCTTTTGTTCTGGGTCTCAGCCCCACCCTGCCTCCATCACCTCCAGCAGGATGGAGGCCTGCTCACCTTCACTCCGCATCATCCTCAGGAACCTTACAGAACCAGATCTGGGCTCTGGACCGCAGCAGCGGGACCAGGCCTCTGGACCGGGTCTGGACCGGGTCTGGACCGGGTCTGGACCGGGTCCGGGGGCCGCAGGACTCGGTCCGGGTGCGGCTGGAGCCCGGATGGGGCCGTCAGCTCCATCCGGCCGGCGGAGCTGGGAATGCGGTAAACCGACTGGGAGCCGATCCCAGTGGATCCCAGCGGATCCCAGCGGATCCCAGCGGATCCCAGCGGATTCCTTTGTTGTGACTAATCTGGGCTGGGCTGAGCGCCGCTGCTTCCATTATCGGACACGGCCTTGTCTGCTCCGCCGGCCGAAGTGAGTCGACTCGTCCGGTCCGGTCCGGTCCGGCCCGGTCCGGTCCGGTCCACATACTGCCAGAGCAGCGGACGGCCACCGCGCTGACACCAGTATAACCCGGTAGCTTCTACATTAGTAACGCAGCGCAGCTCAGAAACCTGATGAAACGTTTTTAGCGCGTCTGTGTTGGTGAATCGCACCGTAGCGCTGTCCGATAATGGAACCAGTCCCGGCAGTACCGTTAGCCGCGGTGGAGCATCAACCGGTCCATTCCGCCGCCGGTACCGAACTCCGAACCGGCTCGTGTTTATCCACACAGCCCGTCTCTCGGTTCCAGGAACCGGAGAGGCGATTTAACCGGGTAATTCACCGGGTCGGTACCGACACGCCATCCGGTCCAAACAGAACAGGTGGGCCGCATCAACACGGCCAACACCGAACCGAAACCTGCTGCAGAACCTGCCGAGATGGTCCAGAACCGTCCCGGGGAAACGTTCCGATCAGCGGCAGGGCGTCCGGCACCAGCCCGGGCGGGAGGAGGTTCGGTCCGGCCTGAGGTCCAGAATCACCGTCACCAGGAGATAAAACACTAAAATCCGGTAAAACCCGGTCCGGTTCCGGCTCTGGTACCGGTTCTGATGAAACCCGGCAGTCTGGGTCAAATGTCCCGACGGGTCCGTCAGATACTCACATGAAGCCGGAGCCGCTGGTTCCTGTGTCACCGCGGGCTGCGCTGCTGCCTCTGCCGCGCATGGCGCTGCATCCCGGGCGGCAGCGGCGCGGGGGGCGGCGCTCCGCGGGGCCGGTTCCGGTTCCTGAAGAGGTTCTGGTTCTGGAACACGTTCCTGAAGAAACACGGTCTCAGGTTGGGGTTTTCTGATTGGTTCTGGTTCATAGACTTGTACAGGTTCTGGTTCTGGTTCTGATTCTGGTTCTGGCTCCCGGACTGGTTCTGGCTCTGGTTCTGGTTCTGGCTCCCGGACTGGTTCTGGCTCTGGTTCTGGTTCTGGTTCTGGTTCTGGCTCCCGGACTGGTTCTGGCTCTGGCTCTGGTTCTGGTTCTGGTTCTGGTTCTGGCTCCCGGACTGGTTCTGGCTCTGGCTCTGGTTCTGGTTCTGGTCGGGTCGAGGTCACAGTGGGCTCCTGCAGTCCGCCCCCCCCTTCAGCCCGGTGCCGCTCCAGGGCGTCCTGAGCCCCTCCGACCAGGTCCACGATGTCATCGGGATTGAACGGTTCTCCTGGGTCCAGCTGCGGTTCTGGTTCCGGTTCGGGCTGGTAGTGGTGGCCCTCGCCGAACAGGGGGGAGCTGGACGAGACCTCCTCGCTGTCTGCCATGTTTCTGGGTCGGAACAAAGTTTCTCCCGCTGTGGAAAAAGTTCCGGTTCCGACAGTTTTCTGCTCTAGTTTCCCCCCTGAAGCGAACTACGGTGGGGAAAAGCCACGGAACCGCCCCGGTTCGAGTCTTTTTCTGTCCGAACCGAGCCCAAGTGCGCCACGCCACACAGCGTCGAACCCGAGCCTCAGATGGCGAAAACCGAGAAGAGGAACTTCCGCCAGCCAATCAGGTGCGCGCAGAGCTCTGAGAGGCGGGACCTCTGACCAATCAGATCGATCTCAGGAGGCGGGGCGAAATCTGACACCGCCTCCCTGAAAAGCATGGCGAGAATTTAGGAGCAGCAGTTCTGAGAGTCTGCTGCAGTTTGGACCCGGTTCGGTTTAATACTCCGTCCAGGTTCGGTTCTGCACCGTCTAGGTTCGGTTCTACACCGTCCAGGTTCGGTTCTACACCGTTCTGGGTTCAGTTTCCCGCTTCCATGAGTTTTATAAGACATGAATAACATTTAGAATAGTTTCTTTATGCGTTTATTATCAGATATTAACGTAACTAAGCAACAACAGAGAAACATGAGCGGTTAATACAATAATAATAATAATCATCATCATCATTTATTGGCAACCCATACAAAACACATTCAAAACTTTTCAAACAAAAAATAATAACATGTAAGTAATAAACTGAACATTAAAATGAAGAAACTTGATAAAATGCTGTGAAACACTGGCATGGTGGTGGCGGGGTGATGATGGACCCGATGTCCCCTTAAATACCCCGATGTCCCCATAAATACCCTGATGTCCCCATAAATACCCCGATGTCCCCATAAATACCCCGATGTCCCCATAAATACCCCGATGTCCCCATAAATACCCCGATGTCCCCATAAATACCCCGATGTCCCCATAAATACCCCGATGTCCCCATAAATACCCCGATGTCCCCATAAATACCACGATGTCACCATAAATACCCCGATGTCACCATAAATACCCCGATGTCCCCATAAATACCCCGATGTCCCCATAAATACCCCGATGTCCCCATAAATACCCCGATGTCCCCATAAATACCACGATGTCACCATAAATACCCTGATGTCCCCATAAATACCCCGATGTCCCCATAAATACCCCGATGTCACCATAAATACCCCGATGTCCCCATAAATACCACGATGTCACCATAAATACCACGATGTCACCATAAATACCCTGATGTCCCCATAAATACCCCGATGTCCCCATAAATACCCTGATGTCCCCATAAATACCCCGATGTCCTCATACCCCGATGTCCCCTTAAATACCCCGATGTCCCCATAAATACCCCGATGTCCCCTTAAATACCCCGATGTCCCCATAAATACCCCGATGTCCCCATAAATACCACGATGTCCCCATAAATACCCCGATGTCCCCATAAATACCCTGATGTCCCCTTAAATACCCCGATGTCCCCATAAATACCCCGATGTCCCCATAAATACCCCGATGTCCCCATAAATACCACGATGTCACCATAAATACCCTGATGTCCCCATAAATACCCCGATGTCCCCATAAATACCCCGATGTCACCATAAATACCCTGATGTCCCCATAAATACCCCGATGTCCTCATACCCCGATGTCCCCTTAAATACCCCGATGTCCCCATAAATACCCCGATGTCCCCTTAAATACCCCGATGTCCCCTTAAATACCCCGATGTCCCCTTAAATACCCCGATGTCCCCATAAATACCCCGATGTCCCCTTAAATACCCCGATGTCACCATAAATACCCCGATGTCCCCATAAATACCCCGGAACCCGCGTGTCCGGGGTATTTAAGGCGACATGTGGGCCGAGTCGCGGCAGGAGAAGCTTTTCTTCTTCTGGGTCATCCGCTCAGAGGCTCTTATTGTGAAGGGTAGGGTTACCATGGCAACCGGTTCTGCTCGGCTGGTGCTGGATGGAGAACAGTGACGGTTCCGGTTCTGACTCAGAGTTTCTGAATGAACATGAACAGAACTGAGTCATGAGACGGAACCGGGTCAGAACCGGACCGGTTCGGTTTCATCTTAACCCGTTCTGCTGACTCATTTATCAAGAACCAGCGGAACCAGCCGGAGGTTCGGCCCTGCTGTTGGCGCCTCAGACCGGGCCGAACCGGGCCGGACCGGGTGGTTCCGTCTGGTTCTCCAGGTTATCTTTAGCAGCAGGCCGGTGACGATGGTGATGAAGATGATGCCAGCGGCTCCACCGTTGCCTAGCAACACCTGGTCTGCTTACAGCGCCGGAGCGGGTCGGAACCGGGCCAACGAGCCGCAGAGGATCCAAAGTCCAGTTCACATCAGGTTTATGACGCTGCGGTTTCCGCCATGTCTGCTGATCACGTGACCAGCAGCACCTTCATCATGTAAACAACCATCATCACCATCATCATCATCATCACCATCATCAGCCTCCAGAGCCGAACCCAGTCCGAAGGTTTTGGTTCCGGAAGCTCCAAGTATTTTATGTGTATCTGTGAATAAACTGGTGCAGAAAAAACGTTATGAACAACTTTATTAATCAAAAGATGAAACTTTTTTGGCGTTTTTAGGATTTAATTAAATTTAATAATAAAAATAACAATAAATGAAACAGGAAAAGTGAAGTTATGATGAAAATAGTCTAATTATTTAAGAAATAATACATTCCCCTTTCCTGGGACGTGCTGGTACCGGTCCAGGTGACCTGAACCGGTACCAGCACGTCGGACCCGCCGGGGTCAAAGGCTGAGGAAATGGATGGACGTTCCCGGCCTGCTAAAGCTTCACAGCTTTACTGTGCTCCGGTTCTGGTCGTCAAAATGTCCAGAACCAGGGACTGGCATTAAGAGGACCAGAACCCACCAGAACTGGTCCAAACCGGTTCAGAACCACAAGAACCAAATCAGACAGTCAGTGTAAGAAGTGAAACTAGGTTTTGGTTCTGATCCAAATCAGAACCGGCCCAGATCCAGGATCGCTGTTCTCCACTTCCTGTCTCCATCCTCCACTTCCTGTCTCCATCCTCCACCCTTCCTGTCTCACATCCGTCCCATCCCATTCCTGTTCTCCATTCCTGTCTCATCCCACTTCCTGTCTCCATCTCCACTTCCTGTCTCCATCCTCCACTTCCTGTCTCCATTCTCCACTTCTGTTCCATCCTCCACTTCCTGTTTCTGTTCTCCACTTCCTGTCTCCCATCCTCCACTTCCTGTCTCCATCCTCCACTTCCTGTCTCACAGGAAGACGTGCTCCATGAGCCATTTCCCGTCCCGGTCCGATGTCCAGGGTTCGGGTCCATGCAGGATGCAGTGGAGGGCCTGGCTCAGGTCGGCCCGGTCCAGTTCAGCGCACATCGCCGCCACCTGGTCCCAGAAGTCCACTGAGCAGCTGTTGTCCTCCAAAATGGCCGTGGCCAGCACGTCTGAGGGGACAGGGACCGGTCAGGACGTCTCCCATCCAGGCCGGGTCAGAACCGGCGCACTCACCTGGACCTCTCCTCAGGAACCCTTCCAGAAGCTCCAGAGCCAGCCGGTACCGGTGGAGGTCCGCCAGCATGGAGGCGAAGGTCCCGCCCACAGACAAGATGGTCGCCTCCCCGTTGTCGTCTGCAGTGGTCAGCATGTGCAGGAGGGACAGGCTGGGCGCGTGGGACAGGACCCACAGGCTCTCCTCTGGACACACACAGGACAGGTTCTGGTTCTGGCCGGACCGGGGAGTCCTCACAGAGACAGAGACACACAGTTCATGAGAACCTGCAGGTCCTGGTGGGACCCAGAGAAACGGGCTGACCTGCGGTGAGCCGCTTCCTCTTGATGACCTCGGCGGCGCCCAGCACCAGGCCTCTCCTGCACATGCTCAGTGCCATCTTGTGGTGGCAGCTGCAGGCCTGGTAGACGGCGGAGGCCAGAGCCCGGCAGAGGTCGGCCACGCCCCGCGTCCTCTGAGCATGCTCAGTGAGCGCGTCGCCCACGGCCTCCGTGAAGGTCAGCCTGAGGAGGACGCCTCCGATTAGGCCTGTGGCGATGCAATAATCTCACGATACACGATATTCTGCCCACGATACGATTTATATCGCGATATTCAGCAAACGATACAATTCAATACACTTGTGATTTTCTGAAGGTTTCAGAGGGACAGAGTGATTTTGGTGACATTTTGTGACTGTTATAAAGTTGGACTGAATTAATTTAACTGAAAACTGATTAAAAGCTCCAACTACACAATACCTGGTTCTGGTTGGACACAGACTTAAAGTGGACAGCTGGACAAAATGAACCAAAGAAGTGGAGAGAAAACATGTTTCTTTTAGTTGAAACAGTCCAAACTGTAGCTGACATGCATTAGTAAAGTAAATAAAGTGAACCAAGTTCCTGCTCTGAATAGTTTGATACCTTTTAACCTGAACATCTGAAGGAATCACTCTAAGCCTGATGACCTGGTGAAGCCAGCAGTGAGTGAACAAGGTGACAGTTGGACTTCAGGATGAATATCGATTTTTTTATAGGAAAGAAAATATCGATATATATTGCGATATTGATATTATTATACAGCCCTACCTCAGTTACACCAGAACCTGATCCAAAACCTGACCAATTAGACGTTTGAGCCCAAGTTTGAGCCGAAGCCCATAAATCTCAGACCAGACGACGCTCCCTCGTCTTTTCAGAACCTGCAGTCCAGGTCTGGTCTCTCCTCAGGCTGTGAGCTCGGCCTGATTCCTCCATGCTAGCACCGCTAGCGCTAACAGTTAGCCATTAACAGCTGATCCAAGGAATTAGTTTAACTGACACCAAAGCACATAAACAAGTTGCTAAAACTAATACGATAACCATAAACATTAGATCCTCTAAAAACAAAGCACAACACCAATACAATAGTTAGCAGAAGCTAATGCTACAGCACACGTCGCCCTCTACAGGGCCAGTTTGTTACTACATGTCGGTTCGTTTGAGCTTCAGGATGAGATTCTTTCCAGAAGACTTTTCACTCAGGGTTTCAGTTTTATAGTTGTTGATGCTAAATTAGCCTGATTAGCTGCAGTAGGCTTCTGTCAGGACATCCGGAGGTTATTAAGCGTCTGCAGTGATGCATTCTGGGTACAGAATAAACATCATCAGCATCACGGGCTGAAAACAGGAGGAGAGGAAATGAAGCTGCTGCGACATCTTCACCTCCTCCACAAGAAGAGCATGACTATAAGCAGCTAGCTGGTAATTCTCTACGGTTCATAACCAAAACCTCAACTCAAATGTTGAACGTTTCAGAATTTATCTGGAGAAATGAGCTGAATCTGAGCCCTGAAGGTTCACATGTTCCTGCTTCACTGTCAGGCGGCTGCAGCTCAACACCTGCAGCGGATCACCTAGACATGAAGCTGACACTGAGACATGAAGCTGAATCACCTGAGACATGAGCTGAATCACTGAGACATGAAGCTGAATCACTGAGACATGAAGTGAATCACTGAGACATGAAGCTGAATCACCTGAGACATGAAGCTGAATCACTGAGACATGAAGCTGAATCACCTGACATGAAGCTGAATGACCTAGACTGAAGCTGAATCACTGAACATGCAGGAACCATGCGCTGCTGTTTATGCTGTAGAAAGAACAACCACCACGGGATCCAACTCAGCAGATTGACTGGAGAAGCCCCAGCTGATTAGTGCGGCCGGCACCAGTTGGTGGACCTCACTTGAATTAGGTCACTTTACAGGAAGAGAATATCGATGCTAAATATTTCCTTTTATTTAGTAGTTTTTCCTCTGTTGTGTTCAGTGACATGAGTAACGTGTTATGACTGACTGACTCTCTTTCTTCACTAATCTAACGCGTTGCTGTTTCAGACTATAGGAACTTATGGAACCACTTTGCGTTACTCTGATTTAATCGTATGTCGAGTGACCGACGGCGACAGAAACGTCAAGTATGGAGGGAGACACGAAACAACAGGAACCATGTTGAGTTTCTGTCTGATTATTACTTGATTCTTTGGGTTGTATTTTACTTGAAGTCGCCAGCAGATTTAATGAGTTTCTCCATTTTGTCTCGTTTTTCAACGTGAAGTTTCTCATTTGGGCTCAATAAATCCCAGAACCTGTCGGTCATGAAGGTGGTTCAGTCAGACTGTCCCTGTCCATCATGTCCCTGTCCATCATGTGTCCATCATGTGTCCATCATGTGTCCATCATGTCCCTGTCCATCATGTGTCCATCATGTGTCCATCATGTCCCTGTCCATCATGTGTCCATCATGTCCCTGTCCATCATGTGTCCATCATGTGTCCATCATGTGTCCATCATGTCCCGCTGTGTCTTTGTTAAAGTCAAGTTGATATATCAGTTGTGAAAACATGGAGACTAACAAGGAAACGTCCTCGAATGGACGAGTCGTTATAATAATTAATATGAAGATCAGATTCTCTGAGCTGCAGGAGGATCTGAGTGCGACACCAGCAGGACCTGGAGGCCCCCAGGACCTGGAGGCCCCTCAGGACCTGGAGGCCCCTCAGGACCTGGAGGCCCCCAGGACCTGGAGGCCCCTCAGGACCTGGAGGCCCCCCAGGACCTGGAGGCCCCCAGGACATGGAGGCCCCCAGAACATAGAGGCCCCTCCAGGACCTGGAGGCCCCCAGGACCTGGAGGCCCCTCAGGACCTGGAGGCCCCCAGGACATGGAGGCCCCCAGAACATAGAGGCCCCCCAGGACCTGGAGGCCCCTCAGGACCTGGAGGCCCCCCAGGACCTGGAGGCCCCCCAGGACATGGAGGCCCCCAGAACATAGAGGCCCCTCAGGACCTGGAGGCCCCCAGACCTGGAGGCCCCTCAGGACCTGGAGGCCCCCCAGGACCTGGAGGCCCCTCAGGACCTGGAGGCCCCCCAGGACATGGAGGCCCCCAGAACATAGAGGCCCCCCAGGACCTGGAGGCCCCTCAGGACCTGGAGGCCCCCCAGAACATGGAGGCCCCCTGGCCCCAGCCTCCATGTTCTGGGGGGCCTCCAGGTCCTGAGGGGCCTCCAGGTCCTTGACCACACAGAACCAGAACACACACACATTACTAACTGTAATGGATAGTGAACCATTTAAATTAAGTTTCCTAAATTATTCAAATTTGTAGATTCTATCCATCCATTTTTTGCCGCTTATCCAGGTCGGGTCATGGGGTCAACAGCCTCAGGAGGTCCAGACGTCCCTCCAGCCTCTTCCAGCTCCTCCAGGAACCCCAAGGTGTCCATCAGGGACGTCGTCCCTCCAGGTGTCCATCGTCCCTCCAGGTGTCCTGGTCTCCCCTCCTCACCAGAGGCTCCATCCTGACCAGATGCAATCTAGTAGATTATTTATTGTAAATTATTTAAGGATGTTGCAGATTGTTTAATGATATTTGTCTGTTTTCATTACCAGTGTTGATGGTTTGTATTTTGTTTAATTTGTAAAGTTTTTTGTCATGTACCTCACCGGCTGCCGTAGCCAATGAGGGCAGCCCTATAAAAGCTGGCAAATCATTGAACCGGTGACAGCAGCGCGGCACGTTTTATGCCATGTTGTAAGTTTATGTTTATATTCTAATATTTGTATATCTGTTTAGTTGTCACGGTGATTACGATGATCCACGGCAAAGAAAACGGACAAACCTTGAAAATCACCGTCGATAAATGAATTCAGGTGCTGCAGGTTTGGTTCTGCTGCAACATTAAACCTCCAGTTCAGCCTAACGAGTGAAACTCTTGGTTGATGTGATGAAGCAGCTACAGGTAAGTTCACTTCACAGGTGGAGCGTTGCTGCTAGCAGCTGCAGGAAGTAACTAGACGTTCAATGTAACTTAGTTACTTTAGTAATCCAAGTTACTTTGCCATCTCTGTGTGTCTAAATGTAGCTTTCAGAACCGGGTCAGAACCTCACTTGTTGAGCGTGACGGCGTTGGCGATGAGCTGCACGTCTCCGTGCGTCAGCGCCGAGGCCACGCCCCTTAGCGACAGGGCCGCCGACAGCTGGCTGCCCGTCGCCGCGGTAACCAGCAGCGCCCGGAAGAACAGCAGCACCGGGGGGGCGGAGCCCGGCGGGGCCCGGACACCTGGGGGAGCAGAACCGGAGTCAGCCGGTTCTGGGGGAGGTTCTGGTCCCGGTTCTGGTTCCGAACCTCGGAACATCTCCATGGTGTCAGAGTGCCTCAGGAGCGGCGACCGGGCCGCGTGGAGGGCCGCCGCCTCGTACTGGGCGGACCGGAACAGGTCCAGGAACCTGGGGAGGAGAACCAGTTAGAACCGCTGCCGGAACCAGAACCTCAGTCCAGGCGTCAGGTTCTGACCTGTCCAGGTGTTTCCTCAGCAGTTTGGACTCGTCCAGCCCAGTCGGTTCCGGTTCCTCCAGCAGCTCATCTGGGATGTGGAATGACTCTTCATCACCGCCTGCAGGACGGACAGCAGAGGTTCTGAAAGGTTCTGGTGGATCAGAACCAGAACCCGCGGACACCATCAGTTCATCTCCAGACGCCGAATCGGACCTTCGTCCTGCAGATCGGGTCCGACCTCCTGGAGGTTCTGGATGACAGAACCCAGCAGCTTGTCCAGCGGAACCGTCTGACCCGATTCCTCCCAGACCGTCAGACTCTGACCCAGCAGCTTCAGGCGCCGGAACCTGCAGAGATCACAGGTCAGAGCTGCAGCGCCACCAGCTGGACCGGAGGGGAACTGCAGGAGGATCAGAGAGGCAGGAACCAGACTCTGGACCGGACTCTGGACCGGACTCTGAACCGGACTTTGGACCAGATTAAGAACCAGACTCTGGACTGAACTCTGGACCGGATTAAGAACCGGACTCTGGACCAGATTAAGAACCGGACTCTGGACCAGATTAAGAACCGGACTCTGGACCGGATTAAGAACCGGACTCTGGACCGGACTCTGGACCGGATTAAGAACCGGACTCTGGACCGGATTAAGAACTGGACTCTGGACCGGATTAAGAACCGGACTCTGACCGGACTCTGGACCGGATTAAGAACCGGACTCTGGACCGGATTAAGAACGGACTCTGGACCGGATTAAGAACCGGACTCTGGACCGGATTAAGAACCGGACTCTGGACCGGATTAAGAACCGGACTCTGGACCGGATTAAGAACCGGACTCTGGACCGGATTAAGAACCGGACTCTGGACCGATTAAGAACCGACTCTGGACCGGACTCTGGACCGGATTAAGAACCGGACTCTGGACCGGATTAAGAACCGGACTCTGGACCGGATTAAGAACCGGACTCTGGACCGATAAGAACCGGACTCTGGACCGGATTAAGAACCGGACTCTGGACCGGATTAAGAACCGGACTCTGGACCGGATTAAGAACCGGACTCTGGACCGGACTCTGGACCGGATTAAGAACCGGACTCTGACGATTAGAACCGGACTCTGGACGATTAAGAACCGGACTCTGGACCGGATTAAGAACCGGACTCTGGACCGGACTCTGTTCTGTGTTCTGTAAATGTTTATGTTTCTGTTGTTGATAAAGTTTAAATCATCTGAGGCGAAAGCCGGGTTCTGGTTCTGGTTCTGGTTGACCTACACTCTGCTTGAGGAACCTTCATGATCTCAGATTTTCTGATCAGACCCAGTTTCCGTACCGGGTCATCAGCTGCTGGTTCTGGGCCCACAGGCGGTCTCTGTGGAGCTGGGCCTTTTGCAGGTCAAAGGTCAGCTGGGTCTGGACCTCCACAGGACCACAAAGGTTCTTCCGGTCCTGCAGGCCGTCTCTCCGGGTCTTCAGGTGGTCCAGATGGATCAGCAGAACCTCCGGGTCTTCGGACTGGGCCACGGTCAGACCTGCAGAAACGCAAAAAGTCTTCAGAGGTTCTGAAACCCGTCCAGAACATTCGGCCCAGAAGGTCCAACAGAACCTGGTATCAGCAGGCTCTGGGTGGTGGCCTCCTGCCTCCGGATCGCCTTCTGAAGTCCTGCGGTGTGGTTCTGGAGGACCGAGGTTCTGTTCAGAGAGCAGACATGCTGGGGAACCTGTGGTGCCGTTTGGACCGGACCCATCAGAACCGGCAGCCTGACCTGTCAGTGATGTGAGCCGCGTAGCCCAGCAGGGACTGCAGGCGGGACGCCGCAGCTTCCTCCTCCCTCCTCTTCATCGCCCTGATGACGCCGTCGTACTCTGACTTTATGTCCAGCAGGAGCCTCCTATAGGCCGAGGCTCGACCAATCACCTGCAAGACACAGACCAGACCTGTACGGCTCCAGAACGTTCTGTTGAACCCGTCCGGATCACATTTGGGTTCTTCCAGGACTTCTCCAATATGCTAGGCTAACAGCAGAGCTCATTTTTCAGTCAGTCTTTAGCATGTTTGCTAACGTTGGGATAAATTCTAACGTTAAGAGTCTGTTAGTGTTACCAACATGGTGGATGTAAACATGGCTGACATAAGTAGCTTCTGCTAAGTATCATGTCGCTATAGATACACCAACATGGTACAGCTAGAAGTTTACAGTTAGAGACCATGAGCTGCGTCCATCACCGCCGTTCAGTCTGGGTCCAGTCTGGGTCTATTCTGGGTCCAGTCTGGGTTCAGTCTGGGTCCAGTCTGGGTCTATTCTGGGTCCAGTCTGGGTTCAGTCTGGGTCAAGTCTGGGTCTATTCTGGGTCTATTCTGGGTCCAGTCTGGGTCCAGTCTGGGTCCAGTCTGGGTCTATTCTGGGTCCAGTCTGGGTCCAGTCTGGGTCTATTCTGGGTCCAGTCTGGGTTCAGTCTGGGTCCAGTCTGGGTCCAGTCTGGGTCCAGTCTGGGTTCAGTCTGGGTCTATTCTGGGTCCAGTCTGGGTCTATTCTGGGTTCAGTCTGGGTCCAGTCTGGGTCCAGTCTGGGTCCAGTCTGGGTCTATTCTGGGTCTATTCTGGGTCCAGTCTGGGTCCAGTCTGGGTCCAGTCTGGGTCCAGTCTGGGTCTATTCTGGGTCCAGTCTGGGTCTATTCTGGGTTCAGTCTGGGTCCAGTCTGGGTCCAGTCTGGGTTCAGTCTGGGTTCAGTCTGGGTCCAGTCTGGGTCTAGTCTGGGTTCAGTCTGGGTCCAGTCTGGGTCCATGTCTGGGTCCAGTCTGGGTCCAGTCTGGGTCAGTCTGGGTCAGTCTGGGTCAGTCTGGGTCTATCTGGGTCCAGTCTGGGTTATGGTCCAGTCTGGGTCTCAGTCTGGGTCTAGTCTGGGTCCATCTGGGTCAGTCTGGGTCAGTCTGGGTCCAGTCTGGGTCCAGTCTGGGTCAGTCTGGGTCAGTCTGGGTCCAGTCTGGGTCATCTGGGTCCAGTCTGGGTCCAGTCTGGGTCCAGTCTGGGTCTATTCTGGGTCAGTCTGGGTCAGTCTTCGGGTCCAGTCTGGGTCAGTCTGGGTTCAGTCTGGGTCAGTCTGGGTCCAGTCTGGGTCATGTCTGGGTCAGTCTGGGTTCAGTCTGGGTCCAGTCTGGGTTCCAGTCTGGGTCCAGTCTGGGTCAGTCTGGGTCTATTCTGGGTCCAGTCTGGGTCATTCTGGGTCAGTCGGTCCAGCTGGGTTCAGTCTGGGTTCAGTCTGGGTCAGTCTGGGTCCAGTCTGGGTTCTATCTGGGTTCAGTCTGGGTCCAGTCTGGGTCCTAGTCTGGGTCAGTCTGGGTCCAGTCTGGGTCTCATCTGGGTCCAGTCTGGGTCAGTCTGGGTTATCTGGGTCAGTCTGGGTCCAGTCTGGGTCCAGTCTGGGTTCAGTCTGGGTTCAGTCTGGGTCCAGTCTGGGTTCAGTCTGGGTCTATCATCTGGGTTCATCTGGGTCCAGTCTGGGTCTCAGGGTCTCTGGGTCCAGTCTGGGTCCAGTCTGGGTCCAGTCTGGGTCCAGTCTGGGTTCAGTCTGGGTCCAGTCTGGGTCATTCTGGGTCCAGTCTGGGTCCAGTCTGGGTCAGTCTGGGTCTAGTCTGGGTCCAGTCTGGGTTCAGTCTGGGTTCCAGTCTGGGTTCAGTCTGGGTCCAGTCTGGGTCCAGTCTGGGTCCAGTCTGGGTTCAGTTCTGGGTCTATTCTGGGTCCAGTCTGGGTCAGTCTGGGTTCAGTCTGGGTCCAGTCTGGGTTCAGTCTGGGTCCAGTCTGGGTCAGTCTGGGTCCAGTCTGGGTTCAGTCTGGGTTCCAGTCTGGGTCCAGTCTGGGTCCAGTCTGGGTTCAGTCTGGGTCCATCTGGGTCTATTCTGGGTCCAGTCTGGGTTCAGTCTGGGTCTCAGTCTGGGTCAGTCTGGGTCAGTCTGGGTCCAGTCTGGGTTCAGTTCTGGGTCCAGTCTGGGTCCAGTCTGGGTCAGTCTGGGTCAGTCTGGGTCCATTCTGGGTTCCAGTCTGGGTTCCCAGTCTGGGTCATTCTGGGTCCAGTCTGGGTTCAGTCTGGGTTCAGTCTGGGTCAGTCTGGGTCCAGTCTGGGTTCCAGTCTGGGTCCAGTCTGGGTCAGTCTGGGTCAGTCTGGGTCCAGTCTGGGTTCTTCTGGGTCATTCTGGGTCAGTCACTGGGTTCAGTCTGGGTCCAGTCTGGTCAGTCTGGGTCCAGTCTGGGTCAGTCTGGTCAGTCTTCAGTCTGGGTTCAGTCTGGGTCCAGTCTGGGTTCAGTCTGGGTCCAGTCTGGTTCAGTCTGGGTCCAGTCTGGGTTCATGTCTGGGTCCAGTCTGGTCTCTGTCTGGTCTGGAGTTCCAGTCTGGGTTCCAGTCTGGGTTATCTGGGTCATCTGGGTCCAGTCTGGGTTCAGTCTGGGTCCAGTCTGGGTCCAGTCTGGGTCCAGTCTGGGTCCAGTCTGGGTCCTTGGGTCAGTCTGTCTGGGTTCAGTCTGGGTCCAGTCTGGGTCCAGTCTGGGTCAGTCTGGGTTCCAGTCTGGGTCAGTCTCTGGGTCATCATGGTCATCTGGGTTCCAGTCTGGGTTCAGTCTGGGTCTAGTGTCATCTGGGTCCAGTCTGGGTAGTCGGTTATCTGGTCAGTCTGGGTCATCTGGTCAGTCTGGGTCTAGTCTGGGTCCTATTCTGGGTCCAGTCTGGGTTCAGTCTGGGTCAGTCTGGGTCCAGTCTGGGTCCAGTCTGGGTTCAGTCTGGGTCAGTCTGGGTCCAGTCTGGGTCCAGTCTGGGTCCAGTCTGGGTTCCAGTCTGGGTTCAGTCTGGTCCAGTCTGGGTCAGTCTGGGTTCAGTCTGGGTCCGTCTTGGGTTCAGTGGTCCAGTCGGGTCGGTCAGTCTGGATGGTTCAGTCTGGGTCAGTCTGGGTCATCTGGTCAGTCTGGGTCAGTCTGGGTCTAGTCTGGGTTCAGTCTGGGTCAGTCGGTCAGTCTGGGTCCAGTCTGGGTTCATGGTCTGGGTCCAGTCTGGTTCAGTCTGGGTCAGTCTGGGTCAGTCTGGGTCCAGTCTGGGTTCAGTCTGGGTCCAGTCTGGGTCAGTCTGGTCCAGTCTGGGTTCAGTCTGGGTCTATTCTGGGTCTATTCTGGGTCCAGTCTGGGTTCAGTCTGGTCCAGTCTGGGTCCAGTCTGGGTTCAGTCTGGGTTCAGTCTGGGTCCAGTCTGGGTCCAGTCTGGGTTCAGTCTGGGTTCAGTCGTCTGGGTTCAGTCTGGGTTCAGTCTGGGTCCAGTCTGGGTTCAGTCTGGGTTCAGTCTGGGTTCAGTCTGGGTCCAGTCTGGGTCAGTCTGGGTTCAGTCTGGGTCCAGTCTGGGTCTATTCTGGGTTCAGTCTGGGTCCAGTCTGGGTTCAGTCTGGGTCCAGTCTGGGTTCAGTCTGGGTTCAGTCTGGGTCCAGTCTGGGCCCAGTCTGGGTCCAGTCTGGGTCCAGTCTGGGTCCAGTCTGGGTCTAGTCTGGGTCCAGTCTGGGTCCAGTCTGGGTTCAGTCTGGGTTCAGTCTGGGTTCAGTCTGGGTCCAGTCTGGGTTCAGTCTGGGTCTATCTGGGTCTAGTCTGGGTCCAGTCTGGGTTCAGTCTGGGTCCAGTCTGGGTCCAGTCTGGGTCCAGTCTGGGTTCAGTCTGGGTTCAGTCTGGGTCCAGTCTGGGTTCAGTCTGGGTCCAGTCTGGGTCCAGTCTGGGTCCAGTCTGGGTTCAGTCTGGGTTCAGTCTGGGTTCAGTCTGGGTTCAGTCTGGGTCCAGTCTGGGTTCAGTCTGGGTTCAGTCTGGGTTCAGTCTGGGTCCAGTCTGGGTCCAGTCTGGGTCCAGTCTGGGTTCAGTCTGGGTCCAGTCTGGGTCCAGTCTGGGTTCAGTCTGGGTCCAGTCTGGGTCCAGTCTGGGTCCAGTCTGGGTTCAGTCTGGGTTCAGTCTGGGTTCAGTCTTGGTCCAGTCTGGGTCCAGTCTGGGTTCAGTCTGGGTCCAGTCTGGGTCCAGTCTGGGTCCAGTCTGGGTCCAGTCTGGGTCCTCAGTGATGAATCTGACACTGGACTGGAGGTTCACCTCCAGGTTGACTGAAACAGGCCTAGATGGCCAGAGAAACCCAGAGGACCTGCAGCAGAGAGCTGAACACAAAGACATGCCGCACTTTCCAGATTGTTATTTGTAAAAGAAAATCTGGAAAATCAAGAATAGTTGTGTCTTTTTTACTCTGAGGTTTGAGTTTGGACTGGAAGAACTGCATAAGAGGATGAATAGTTCTGTAAAGTCCTGTGTAAAATGTGAAAAATCTCTAGAAAACTCAGTTATTCCAGAGAAGAAGAAAGTCTGGATCAAATGAAGGAAAACATCAAGGACCAAGAGAAAACATTTAAATGGTTAATAAAATCCTTCACCTGCTCATAATATCAGAATTAGAGCTTCCATAAGAGTTTTGTGTAAAACATTTCACCTATTCAAACCTTATTTTCTGACTCGCTCACCTTGTTGAACGCGGAGCGGTAGACCATGTATCGCAGCTCATCAGCGCCCTCCTCTGGACATTGCAGGTACTTCTTCTCGTTCTCGATAAAGTCCCTTAGAGACTCAACAAACGTCTCGTCTCTCTCATTCACCTCTTCGTCCATCACGGGACTCTTTTCTGGATTTTCGGTGTCGTTTTTGTTCTTTATTTATTCGTCTTATTATTATCTAGTTTTAAACCCACCCTAACTCTTCTGCGTGTTAGCCGTCAGTAACATAGCAATTGTGATGTTACCATGGAAACCAGGAACTTATTAAAATCATGTTTTTGATTATTTAAGTTACATTATTTCAAGTATTTACCTTAATTTTATTTTGATATGTTCAGCGCCGAAATATGTTATAATCAAAAGTAAACTAACGACGATACAAAAATACTGTTTCTGTTTTTTAATCAGGCACAATAACGGCCAGCTATCCCCGTTGAATCGCGTGTAGGAAACCCCGTTCTTTCCCCTTTGAGGTCCTCTTCTCAGGATCCGCCATTAGGAGTGAGCCGGTGGTAAGTGGCGCTGCGTGTTTTCATCACTTTTTAATCAAATATAACCGCATTTTGGACCAGTTTTCAGTCTGAGTTGGTTCCGATAGTCTCTCCGTGTTTTTCCGGACAGGTGGACCGAACCTCACGATGCAGATTTTCGTGAAAACCCTCACGGGAAAAACCATAACCCTCGAGGTGAGCGTGATGGAGGCAGGCGGCGTTTACTGACCGCCGTTAACCGGAGCTTCACTGTGTAACGGAGCAAATATTGGGCTCGTTTCTGATTATTTTGATGTGTAACGTAGTAACGCTCCGGTTGGACATTAAAAGCTGCTAAACTGAAGCTACGCTGCTAAAGTTGGTAGCGCAGTAAAAACACGTGTCGCCGCAGAGGCTCGTTTTAAACGTTGAAGAAACAGATTTTATTGAACGCCACCATCTTGGAGCAGATTGAAGATCTTATGGTCATTCAGCTCACAGATGTTTTTGTTTTCCAGGTTGAACCTTCAGATACTATTGAAAATGTCAAGGCTAAGATCCAGGACAAGGAAGGTGAGTGTTGGTCCATCAGGCGGTTCCGACCCTGAATCAGGTCCAGATGGACTTTAATGAAACCTGGAGGAATAACTTCCTATGAGCAGCTAATGTCTGAGTTACTAAGGATATTTACTGAAATGTCTACATGGTTTAGGTCTTTAAAGGCACTTTGACAGTTTTTCACCAACTTCATGTGGTTTTTATGTCTTTATGAAATGAAATCATTAGTTTAAACTAGCTGATGACTTTAGTCGAGACAATTGTAATATTTACAGACTGAGTGGCATCAGATAATTTTCACAACATGTTAATGAAGGTATTAAACTTGTCATCTATTGGAGGGTTTCTCTAAACTAAAGGTTGTTTATCTGCTTCTGGAGGTTCTGATTGGCTGTTCATCTAGAAGACAACCAATCTGCTGCTCAGAAAGGTGCTGGTTCAATTCCATCAGATGACCTGAGACTGAAGGTCATTAGTGGGTCTCCAGTAGGACTGTAGTGATGCAATAACCTCATGATACGCGATATTCAGCAAACGATACAATTCAATACACTTTTGTGATTTTCTGAAAGGTTTCAGAGGGACAGAGTGATTTTGGTGACATTTTGTGACTGTTATAAAGTTGGATTGAATTAATTTAAGTGAAAACTGATTAAAAGCTCCAACTACACAATACCTGGTTCTGGTTGGACACAGACTTAAAGTGGACAGCTGGACAAAATGAACCAAAGAAGTGGAGAGAAAACATGTTTCTTTTAGTTGAAACAGTCCAAACTGTAGCTGACATGCATTAGTAAAGTAAATAAAGTGAACCAAGTTCCTGCTCTGAATAGTTTGATACCTTTTTAACCTGAACATCTGAAGGAATCACTCTAAGCCTGATGACCTGGTGAAGCCAGCAGTGAGTGAACAAGGTGACAGTTGACGTTACGATACTTGAGGATGAATATCGATCTTTTTCTAAGGAAGAACATATCGATATATATCGTGATATCGATATTGTTATACAGCCCTAGTCTCGGGTCATTGAATCGCTGCTCTGGTTCCTGCAGGGATTCCTCCTGACCAGCAGAGGCTGATCTTTGCTGGGAAGCAGCTGGAAGACGGACGGACGCTGTCAGACTACAACATCCAGAAGGTGAGAAGAACTGAGCAGCTTTCAGTTCTTCTGAACAGATTCAGTTGAAATGAACTGTTCATCTCTGGAACTGAACTCTGAAGTTCTGATTTTGTTCTAATTTAATAGGAAATAAATTTATAAACCAGAGATTCACCATCATACCTGATATTTAATAAAAGTCTCCTAATATTTAATCAGTCTGTCTGTGGCTGTTAATGGGGTCATAAGGTCATGATGACTTTATCTCCACATTAATAGAAATGATATATAAAGATAAACTTGAGGGTTTTAATGGTTCCTCTGATCCGTTCTGGTTCTCCAGAACCAGTTTGACTCTGGAAATGTTCTTCATCCTGTTTCCTGTTTTAACTTCATTCTGTTTGTCACCGGAAACCTTCAGATCATCTGCATGTTTCACTTCAGTTCAATGACATGAATGAAACAAACTTCATGTTTCCATGTCTTTCAAAATCATTTATTCCAATCTGCAGGATTATCTGTAATAATTTCGGGTCTAAATCAATCAGGACAGAAACCGGATCAGGTTTTCTGCCGACCAGCTGCAGCTCTGGGCCGGTCCGGCGCTGGTTCCGGTGGCCTGCAGGTGGCGCTCTGACCTGCGTCCTGTCTGCAGGAGTCCACTCTGCACCTGGTGCTGCGGCTGAGAGGCGGCGCCAAGAAGAGGAAGAAGAAGTCCTACACCACGCCCAAGAAGAACAAACACAAGAGGAAGAAGGTCAAGCTGGCCGTGCTCAAGTACTACAAGGTGGGCGGGGCCTCTTTGGGGGGGTCGGGGGCGGGGCCTCCTCCCTGCCCTCGCTGACCGTCTCTGTCTGCAGGTGGATGAGAACGGTAAGATCCACCGTCTGCGGCGCGAGTGTCCGGCTGACGAATGCGGCGCCGGCGTCTTCATGGCGAGTCACTTCGACCGCCATTACTGTGGCAAATGCTGCCTGACCTACTGCTTCAACAAGCCGGAGGACAAGTAGACAAGAGACCTGGAGGAATAAACCGTTTGAGCCACATGCCGAGTCCGAGTCCTTCTTATGCCGCCGGGGTCAGAGGTCACGGTTACAGACACCCACGGTCCATTAGAACCAAACAGCTGGTGCAGAACAGGGCCAGACCCCCTAGTGGCCACCGGGGGGATTCGTTCAGGTTCTGATCAGAACCGGTCTGAGCCCAGATCAGTCGGGTCGCTGATGTTCCTCTGGTTCTGTAAACACGTTTATCAGCTTCATTAATATTTACAGCCTGAATGAGGATGATTGAATTGGACCTTTTCTCCAGATCGGGTCACATTAAACCTCTAGAAAACCTGTTAGCAGCTGTTGAACATATAAATGTGTTAAAATGGAAGTTATCTAATCTAATGTTTCACTTGTGATGGAGTCAAACGAACCTTTCAGTCATAATTTAGGGGATCAGTTTGTTTGCTGAATGGAAATACAGATGAAAAGTAATAATTCAGTAATATGTATGTGAAGAATCATGTCTGATTTTAAGCCGTGTAACTATATTATATATTTGGCGTTTCATTTATCGTCCATCTTGTTTCTAACGGATCTACACTTTAATTTCTTTACTCAACATTCAGCTGCTATTTATTTAAACTGCAATAAGTAGATGAACAACTAGATTCTCTAGTCTTTGTGCTGTAAACTCATGAGAAGCCGTACGACCCAGTGAACCTTTTTACTGACCTGTGACCTGTGACCCCTTTGGACCCTGTTAGTCTTGACAATATTCCTGACTCAATGCAAAGCAGCAGCGCACAGACAGTCACGTGACGTCAGCCCACGAGGTCAAAGGTTTACTGGTTTACTAAGGAACTATTTTACTTCAGCTAAATGTCTCCACCTGGTGGACTGATGGTCGCAGTGCAGCAGCGGCTGCAGTCTGGTTGCCGGCAGGAAGTCGAGTTGGACTCCAAGGCTGCCTTTAGTCACCGGTTCTGTTCATTACTTTACCTTTTCTACGTTCCCACACTCATCTATGGTCTTTGGGTCGTGAATAAAGAACCAGATCAGGATCCAAGCGGCCGAAATGTTTCCTCCTCAGGGTGTTTGGACCCTTAGAGAGAGAAGCTCAGTCATCAGGAGGGACTCAGAGTCCAGCTGCTGCTCCTCCACGTCCAGAGGAGCCAGTTGGACATCTGGACAGGATGGAGCCTCATGGTGAGGAGATCAGGGGGAGGAGAGACCAGGACACCTGGAGGGACGACGTCTCTGATGGACACCTTGGGAATCCTGGAGGAGCTGGAAGAGGCTGGAGGGACGTCTGGACCTCCTGAGGCTGTTGACCCCACGACCCGACCTGGATAAGATGGATGGATGGATGGATGGATGATGGTTGGATGGATGGATGATGGTTGGATGGATGGATGATGGATGGATGGATGATGGTTGGATGGATGGATGATGGTTGGATGGATGGATGATGGATGGATGGATGATTGATGGATGGATGATGGATGGATGGATGATGGATGGATGGATGATGGATGGGTGATTGATGGATGGATGGATGGATGGATGATGGATGGATGATTGATGGATGGATGGATGGATGACGGATGGATGGATGATGGATGGGTGATTGATGGATGGATGGACGGATGATGGATGGATGGATGGATGATTGATGGATGGATGATGGATGGATGGATGATGGATGGATGATTGATGGATGGATGATGGATGGATGGATGGATGATGGATGGATGATTGATGGATGGATGGATGGATGATGGATGGATGATTGATGGATGATTGATGGATGGATGGATGGATGATTGATGGATGGATGATGGATGGATGATGATGGATGGATGATTGATGGATGGATGATGGATGGATGGATGGATGATGGATGGATGGATGGATGATGATGATGGATGGATGATGGATGGATGGATGATGGATGGATGATTGATGGATGATTGATGGATGGATGGATGGATGATTGATGGATGGATGATGGATGGATGGATGATGATGATGGATGGATGATTGATGGATGGATGGATGGATGGATGGATGATATGGATGGATGATGATGGATGTGATGATGGATGGATGATTTGATTGAAGATGGATGGATGGATGATTGATGGATGGATGATTGATGGATGGATGATTGATGGATGGATGGATGATGGATGGATGATTGATTGATGGATGATGGATGGATGGATGATTGGATGATGGATGATTGATGGATGGATGGATGGATGATTGATGGATGGATGGATGATTGATTGATGGATGGGATGGATGGATGGATGATTGATGGATGGATGGATGATGATGGATGGATGATGATGGATGGATGATGGATGATTGATTGATGGATGGATTGGATGGATGATTGATGGATGGATGGATGATTGATGGATGAATGGATGGATGGATGATGGATGGATGATTGATGGATGGATGGATGATGGATGGATGGATGATTGATGATGGATGGATGATGGATGGATGATTGATGATGGATGATGATGGATGGATGATGGATTGGATGGATGATGATTGATGGATGATGATGGATGGATGGATGATGGATGGATGATGGATGATTGATGGATGATGGATGGATGATTGATGGACGGATGATGGATGGATGGATGATGGATGGATGGATGATTGAGATATGGATGGATGATGGATGGATGGATGATGGATGTGATGGATGGATGGATTGGATGGATGATGATGGATGATGGATTGATGATGATGGATGGATGAGATGGATGGATGTGGATGGATGGATGATGATGATGGATGGATGGATGTGATGATTGATGGATGATGGATGGATGGATGGATGATGATATGGATGGATGATGGATGGATGGATGATGATGATGGATGGATTGGATGGATGGATGGATGTGATGGATGGATGATGGATGGATTGGATGATGGATGATGGATGGATGGATGGATGGATGGATGGATGATGGATGGATGGATGGATGGATGGATGGATGGATGATGGATGGATGGATGGATGGATGATGAGGATGGATGATTGATGATGATGGATGATGGATGGATGGATGAGGATGGTATGATGATGATGGATGATGGATGATGGATGGATGATGTGATGGATGGATGATTGATGAATGGATGATGGATGGATGGGGATTGATGGATGGATGATGATGGATGGATGATGATGGATGGATGATGGATGGAGTGGATGGATGATTGATGATGGATGGATGGATGATTGATGGAATGGATGGATGGATGATTGATGGATGGATGGATGGATGGATGTGATGGATATGGATGGATGGATGGAGATGGATGATGGATGGATGATGATGGATGGATGGGATGATGGATGATGATGGATGATGTTCAGAAATCTGATCTTTACAGCTGCTGACAAACTGATTGTGGATCTTAAGTTATTTTAACCACATTGAGACATAAAATCTGAAAATGAGTAATTTGTATTTTTGACCAACTCAGACATGAAAGTTAAAATAATTTTATCACATCCTGAATATAAACTGGTTTCACATTTCATGACTGTGAACATTAATTAGATTTCATAACAATCGTTTCTACTTATCAAAGCATTTTGAGTCTCTAGTTTGGATAAATGATTCATCACAGAAGAGGCTCCAGTTTCTGTCTTTACTGAACTTTATGTGTTTTAGTAAGAAATAAACATTTATCTTTCATTTTGTTGACATGTTAGTATCTCATTAAAACGGCTCCTTTGTGACTTTAAGAGTCAAAACATTAATTTTACAGTAAAACATCTCTGTCTTCTTTCTGATTCATGTTTAGTTGGATAAATAATCAGTGATTTTGAAAACATGGAGAATGAAAGAAGAGCCGACATCAGCAGTTTGGACTAAAATCAGCTTCTTTACTTCCAACCTGGACAGACTGAAGATCTCGTCTTCATTTAGATAAAGTCATGCAGCAACAGACCAGAAGCTGGAAAAACAACGACAGGAAACACATCAGAGCTTCTTCCTATTCTGGCCTTTTCCTTTACACAGAGCTGCGGCGTCCTGCTGCGCCGCTTAAAGGGACAGTCCCACATTCTCAGCTGGTAGCGTAGCTTAGCACAGAGACTGGAAGTGGAGGGAAACCGTTAGCAGAGCTGCATGGATCAGAACCTTCTGGAGTGTTTAGATCTGAGAAACGGAGCAGAACCGGGTCCAACATTCCTGATGGTGTCGTTAGAGCTCCGGGGTCTGTAGGGGTCAAACCGGAGGCTGGAGGACCCGCAGAGGACGCAGGTCATGTGACCACATCACAAATCCAACATGGTTCCTCTGGAGTTCAACTCACCTCAAACGTTCAGATTAGAAAACCTGCAGGATTCTGATACGATTGGTTCTCAAACTACTCCTGTCACTTCCTGTTGAGCAGATGAGGGGCGGAGCTTCAGCGGAAGCCCCGCCCCCAGGAGTCTGTCTGAGAAACTGACAGGAAGTGGACAGGAAGTGGACAGAGACACAGGACGGCAGAGCTGGACTCCGGAGCTCTGAGGTGAAGCGTAGAAACATTGATTTCCTCTGAGGATCCGAGTCGGCGGAGAGAAACGAAGGACGTCTGAACCGGCTGCGTCTCGCCGCTCGTCTCAGGTTCAGGTTCATCGTCTCGTTTGGCTTTCACAGAAAGCGTCGCGTCGAGCCTCATCTGGAGGAAGAGGAGGAGCAACGCAGCTCAGCTCTCCCCGTTTCTCCTCCTCTTCCTCCTGCAGATGAAGGAGGCAGCCTGGGAGAAGCGCTGCGGACCAGACCGACCGATCCGGTCCGGTCCTGTTGGTCCGGTCCGGTCCGGTCAGTCCGGTCCGGTCCGGTCAGTCCGGTCCGGTCCGGTCGATTCGGTCCTGTCGGTCCGGTCCGGTCCGGTCCTGTTGGTCCTGTTGGTCGGTCTGGTCCGGTTCCGGTCCGTCTGTCGGTCCGGTCCGGTCCGGTCCGGTCCGGTCCGGTCCTGTCGGTCCGGTCCTGTGGTCCGGTCCGGTCCGGTCGTCCGGTCCGTGGTCCGGTCGATTCGGTCCTGTCGGTCCGGTCCGGTCGGTCTGTTGGTCCGGTCCGGTCGATTCGGTCCTGTTGGTCCGGTCCGGTCCGGTCCTGTTGGTCCTGTTGGTCGGTCTGGTCCGGTCCGGTCCGGTCCTGTTGGTCCGGTCCGGTCGGTCCGGTCCGGGCCTGTTGGTCCGGTCCGGTCCGGTCGATTCGGTCCTGTTGGTCCGGTCCGGTCCGGTCCAGTCGGTCCGGTCCGGTCGGTCCGGTCCTGTTGGTCCGGTCCGGTCAGTCCGGTCCGGTCCGGTCCGGTCCGGTCCTGTTGGTCCGGTCAGTCCGGTCCGGTCCTGTTGGTCCGGTCGGTCCGGTCAGTCCGGTCCGGTCCTGGGTCCGGTCGGTCCGGTCGGGTCCTGTCGGTCCGGTCCTGTTGGTCCGGTCGGTCCGGTCCTGTTGGTCCTGTTGGTCGGTCTGGTCCGGTCCGTCCGGTCGATTCGGTCCTGTTGGTCCGGTCCGGTCCGGTCCTGTTGGTCCTGTTGGTCCGGTCCGGTCCGGTCCTGTTGGTCCGGTCCGGTCGGTCCGGTCCGGGCCTGTTGGTCCGGTCCGGTCCGGTCGATTCGGTCCTGTTGGTCCGGTCCGGTCCGGTCCAGTCGGTCCGGTCCGGTCGGTCCGGTCCTGTTGGTCCGGTCCGGTCAGTCCGGTCGTCCGGTCCGGTCCGGTCCTGTTGGTCCGGTCAGTCCGGTCCGGTCCTGTTGGTCCGGTCGGTCCGGTCAGTCCGGTCCGGTCCTGTTGGTCCGGTCGGTCCGGTCCGGGCCTGTTGGTCCGGTCCGGTCCGGTCCAGTCGGTCCGGTCCGGTCGGTCCGGTCCTGTTGGTCCGGTCCGGTCAGTCCGGTCCGGTCCGGTCCGGTCCGGTCCTGTTGGTCCGGTCGTCCGGTCGGTCCTGTTGGTCCGGTCGGTCCGGTCAGTCCGGTCCGGTCCTGTTGGTCCGGTCGGTCCGGTCCGGTCAGTCCGGTCCGGTCCTGTTGGTCCGGTCGGTCCGGTCGGGTCCTGTCGGTCTGGTCCTGTTGGTCCGGTCGGTCCGGTCAGTCCGGTCCGGTCCTGTTGGTCCGGTCGGTCCGGTCCGGTCAGTCCGGTCCGGTCCTGTTGGTCCGGTCGGTCCGGTCGGGTCCTGTCGGTCTGGTCCTGTTGGTCCGGTCAGTCCGGTCCGGTCAGTCCGGTCCGGTCAGTCCGGTCCGGTCCTGTTGGTCCGGTCCGGTCGATTCGGTCCTGTCGGTCGGTCCTGTTGGTCCGGTCCGGTCGATTCGGTCCTGTCGGTCCGGTCCTGTTGGTCCGGTCCGGTCCTGTTGGTCCGGTCGGTCCGGTCAGTCCGGTCCGGTCCTGTTGGTCCGGTCGGTCCGGTCCGGTCAGTCCGGTCGGTCCGGTCGGGTCCAGTCGGTCCGGTCCTGTTGGTCCGGTCGGTCCGGTCAGTCCGGTCGGTCCGGTCAGTCCGGTCCGGTCCTGTTGGTCCGGTCTGTCCGGTCCGGTCAGTCCGGTCCGGTCCTGTTGGTCCGGTCCTGTTGGTCCGGTCGGGTCCTGTCGGTCCGGTCCTGTTGGTCCGGTCGGTCCGGTCAGTCCGGTCCGGTCAGTCCGGTCCGGTCCAGAATGTGGAGGCAGCAGAGGAAGGAGCAGGAAGACGAGGATCTGCTTCAGATCTTCATGTCCTGGGATTCCACCATCTTGGCCAGAGTTTTCTTCACTCTGAGGATGGTGAGGCGTGAGGCTGGGTTGTGGGCCCAACACTCCGACATCAGCTTCTGCATGGCTCGAAGGCACTGAGGAAGGAACCGCAGGACGGTCAGCGTCCCGGTCGGGAAGCACCGAGACTCACCTTCGCTCACCTCGTCGCCGTTCCAGCGGTTGGACACTGAGGGCCGCAGGCCTTTGACACAAACCACCTCCAGCATGTCCTCATAGGAGGGTTCAGAGGTCACCATGTTGAAATACGGCAGCTGGTATTCCTCCACCATACCTGAGAGGAAACAGGTCCAGTCAGCTGATCTGACCCACAGAGCCGCGGAGGCGGGAAAACATTCCTGATTCAGCCGGAAGAACCGGGAATGTTTCAGGATGAGGATTAAAATGAATCAGTTACACAATTACACAACGTTATTCACACACTAAATGACACCAAGGCTGAAATTAGCTAAACGGAAAATCAGGTCAGTAAAATATGAAGAATTTAACTAGAATCAGGACATTAACAATCAGGAGCTAAGCTAAAGCTAACATGACCCAGCAGACATCACGAAACCAACCGGACATTAGCATCATGCTAACTAGAACAACATTAGCATCATGCTAACCAAAGGAACATTAGCATCATGCTAACAACCAGAACAACATTAGCATCATGCTAACCAAAGGAACATTAGCATCATGCTAACAACCAGAACAACATTAGCATCATGCTAACCAAAGGAACATTAGCATCATGCTAACAACCAGAACAACATTAGCATCATGCTAACCAAAGGAACATTAACATCATGCTAACAACCAGAACAACATTAGCATCATGCTAACCAAAGGAACATTAGCATCTTGCTAACCAGAGCAACATTAGCACCATGCTAACCAAAGGAACATTAGCATCATACTAACAACCAGAACAACATTAGCATCATGCTAACCAGAGCAGCATTAGCATCATGCTAAGCAGAGCAGCATTAGCATCATACTAACAACCAGAACAGCATTAGCATCATGCTAAACAGAGCAGCATTAGCATCATGCTAACCAGAGCAGCATTAGCATCATGCTAACCAGAGCAACATTAGCATCATGCTAACCAAAGCAGCATTAGCATCATGCTAACTAAAGCAGCATTAGCATCATGCTAACCACAGTGATGTTCTGAAATGTGAGTTTAGCAGGATGAGTGATGCTCGGTGTAAACGTCGACTCGGCGGGGCCCCTGCGGACCGCGGCTCGTTTCCGGGGGACCGCGGCTCGTTTGCGGCTCGTTTCCGGGGAACCGTACCTCCGGTGACGCAGCGCCGGCTCATCTCCCAGACCACCAGGCCGTAGCTGTACATGTCGGCCATGATGTAGGCCTGGAAGTGGCTCTTGTTGAGGCTGTCGTCCAGGACCTCGGGGGCCATGTAGCGCCTGGTTCCCACCCGGCCGCTCAGGGGGACGTCCACCTCGCTGGTGTCGCTACGGCAACACAGACCCGCTCAGTGAGACGTTCCGGGAGGCGTCGGTCGCCGTGGGCCCAGGAAGTGACCCGTTACCTGTTGAACTTGACGGCCAGCCCCAGGTCGGCGATGCAGCAGCTGCCGTTCCTCTTCACCAGGATGTTCTTGCTCTTCAGGTCGCGGTGGGCGATGGCCGGCTTGCCCTGCGTGCCGTAGATCTCCGTGTGCAGGTGGCAGAGGCCGCAGGCGGCCGAGTAGGCCAGGCGCAGCAGCGCCGCCGCGTCCAGCGTGTTCGCCTTCAGGAAGTCGTGCAGGGAGCCGTTGTCGTGGTAATCGGTGATGAGGAACAGCTGCGTGAAGGACCCAGAACCTCTGATGTCCGCGGCGATGAAGCCTGGAGAGCAGAGGGGAGAGACGGAGGCGACCTCAGGCGACCTCAGGCGGCCCCGGGTCGGCCCCCGAGCCCCCGGTTCGACCTCCTACCCAGGATGTTGTCGTGCCGCATCAGGACCGTCTGGTAGATCTCCGTCTCCCGGAACCAGCTCTGCTCCTCGCGGGTGAAGAAAACCTTGACCGCCACCTTCTCGCCCCGCCAGCGGCCGAGCCACACGTCGCCATAGCGACCCTTACCCACCTGACGCACCATCTGGATCTGCTTGGCGATGGTCCGCTGGACCTGCAGGGGCACAACACGAGGTTCCTGGAACCACAGAGCGACCAGCTGAGGGCCAGGGGCCCCACCTGGGGGCCTGCAGGTACATGAGGACGACTGTTAATGTACTGAAACACAGGAGCCAAAGGGGGACAGGAGGGGGTCCAAAGGGGCTCAAAGGGGGTTTAGGGACCCAAAGGGGGTCCAAAGGGGTCCAAAAGGGGTCCAGGGACCCAAAGGGGGTCCAGGGACCCAAAGGGGCCATGGGGACCCAAAGGGGCCATGGGGACCCAAAGGGGGTCCATGGGGACCCAAAGGGGCCAGGGGGACCCAAAGGGGGTCCATGGGGACCCAAAGGGGCCAGGGGGACCCAAAGGGGCCATGGGGACCCAAAGGGGGTCCATGGGGACCCAAAGGGGCCATGGGGACCCTAAGGGGGTCCATGGGGACCCAAAGGGGCCATGGGGACCCAAAGGGGGTCCATGGGGACCCAAAGGGGCCATGGGGACCCAAAGGGGGTCCATGGGGACCCAAAGGGGCCAGCGGGACCCAAAGGGGGTCCATGGGGACCCAAAGGGGCCAGGGGGACCCAAAGGGGCCATGGGGACCCAAAGGGGGTCCATGGGGACCCAAAGGGGCCATGGGGACCCAAAGGGGGTCCATGGGGACCCAAAGGGGGTCCATGGGGACCCAAAGGGGCCATGGGGACCCAAAGGGGGTCCATGGGGACCCAAAGGGGCCATGGGGACCCAAAGGGGGTCCATGGGGACCCAAAGGGGCCAGCGGGACCCAAAGGGGGTCCATGGGGACCCAAAGGGGCCAGGGGGACCCAAAGGGGCCATGGGGACCCAAAGGGGGTCCATGGGGACCCAAAGGGGCCATGGGGACCCAAAGGGGGTCCATGGGGACCCAAAGGGGCCATGGGGACCCTAAGGGGGTCCATGGGGACCCAAAGGGGCCATGGGGACCCAAAGGGGGTCCATGGGGACCCAAAGGGGCCATGGGGACCCAAAGGGGCCATGGGGACCCAAAGGGGGTCCATGGGGACCCAAAGGGGCCATGGGGACCCTAAGGGGGTCCATGGGGACCCAAAGGGGCCATGGGGACCCTAAGGGGGTCCATGGGGACCCATGGGGACCCAAAGGGGGTCCATGGGGACCCAAAGGGGCCATGGGGACCCAAAGGGGGTCCATGGGGACCCAAAGGGTCCAGGGGGACCCAAGGGGGTCGGTATCCTGCATGTCTCAGCTCCCTGTGGTAGAATCGGCCTCAGCAGGTCGTTTTTGTCCTCAGGTCTCTAATGAGCATCAGTGGATCCAGGTGTTAAACCAGAGAGACGTGCAGGATGTTGGGGACATGAGGGACATGAGAGACATGAGGGACATGAGGACAACCAGCTGACCAAAGGACTGTTTAATAATAATGAATAAGTGGCTTAACGAGCATCGATGACATGAAACCAAGTGAACCTGATGAACTGAAGAGTCGTTCACCGATTTGATTCCTTTGAACAGAAGAACTGTTCTTTGTTCTGCTTCTGATGCTCTGAGTGACTCAGCAAATGTAAATCGTTCATAAATGACAGATTTTATTTGAGCAGAAGACGGTTTCAGTTTCTGACAGATTATCATAAATATAATCACGGCGCCCCCCAGTGGACCGGGACGTAACACAACGCAGGACCACCTGGTTCTGGTGGAACCAGAACCAGAACCAGAACCGGCTGTGGGTGTGATGCTGCCTCCTACCAGCAGGGGGAGCCCTGAGCCGCTGCCGGAGCTCTGTGATTGGTGGATCAGGTCTCTGAGGGACTCGCCTCCCCGGATGAAGACTTCCTGCTCCAGGTCTTTGGGGAATCGATCCACCGTCTGCCACCTGTACCTGGAGGACAGGGACAGTGAGACAGAGACAGACAGAGAGACACAGAGACAGAGAGACACACAGAGACAGAGACACAGAGACATAGAGACACACAGAGAGACACAGAGAGACACATAGAGACACAAAGAGACACATAGAGAGACAGAGACACAAAGAGACACATAGAGAGACAGAGACACAAAGAGACACATAGAGACACAGAGACACAAAGAGACACATAGGAGACACATGGAGACACAAAGAGACACATAGAGACACAGAGACACAAAGTAGACCACTAGAGACACACAGAGACACAAAGAGACACACAGAGAGACACAGAGAGACACAGAGAGACACATAGAGAGACAGAGACACAAAGAGACACATAGAGACACAGAGACACAAAGAGACACATAGAGACACAGAGACACAAGAGACACATAGAGACACAGAGACACAAAGAGACACATAGAGACACAGAGACACAAAGAGACACATAGAGAGACAGAGACACAAAGAGACACATAGAGAGACAGAGACACAAAGAGACACATAGAGAGACAGAGACACAAGAGACACATAGAGACACAGAGACACAAAGAGACACATAGAGACACAGAGACACATACAGACACAAGAGACAGAGACACAGAGACATAGAGACACACAGAGAGACACAGAGAGACACAGAGAGACACAAGAGAGACGAGACACAAAGAGACACATAGAGAGACAGAGACACAAAGAGACACATAGAGACACATAGAGACACAGAGAGACACATAGAGAGACAGAGACACAAAGAGACACATAGAGACACAGAGACACAAGAGACACATAGAGAGACAGAGACACAAGAGACACATAGAGAACAGAGACACAAGAGAACATAGAGACACAAGACAAAGACACAAGAGACAGAGACAAGAGACATAGAGACACAGAGACACAAGAGACACATAGAGAGACAGAGACACAAGAGACACATAGAGAGACAGAGACACAAAGAGACACATAGAGACACAGAGACACATAGAGAGACAGAGACACATAGAACATAGAGAGACAGAGACACAAAGAGACACATAGAGAACAGAGACACATAGAGAGACAGAGACACTCTGACTCCCTCTGCCTCAAACGTTCATTCTGGTCTCTGGTCAACATGTCAGACTTTCATTACTGTAGTTACTGAACTGGAGTTTATAAAAACTTGATGTTGGTATTTAATGAACCAAAATTAAACATCTTAAATGAATCTGAGACTAAAAATGAGCAAAGATTTTGATCTGTGTCCGTATTATTAGACTGACTGCACATAAAAACGATAAAACGTGAAACTCTTCAACAGACTAAATTAAAGCTGATGGAGCCACAGAGAGACAACCTGGACCTGTTTCACTCCAAACGTTCAATAAACCAGAAATCTGAGGATCTGTTGTCTCTAAATGTCTTCCTGAGCAGGATGGTCTGTTTTTACCAGTGTCCTGGTTCTGATTCTCCTGGTTCTGATTCTCCTGTTCTGATTCTCTGCTTCTGATTCTCCCGGTTCTGATTTGTGGTTCTGATTCTCTGGTTCTGATTCTGCTGGTTCTCCTGGTTCTGATTCTCCTGGTTCTGATTCTGCTGGTTCTGATTCTCCTGGTTCTGATTCTTTCTGGTCCAATAATAACGACTCAGAGACACAGAGGCACCAACAAGACAAAGTCACTATGAACCTGTAGTAGAAGACGATGGACAGGCAGATCAGGGTGCAGCAGCAGATCGTCATGGAGACGATGAAGGCCAGCCAATGGGAGCTGCTCTCTGCAGACAGACAGACAGACGGGCGGGTCGGGTTCATCAGAACCGGGTCGGGTTCATCAGAACCGGGTCAGAACCGGCCCGCGTACCGCTGGAGACGCGCGGCGGCAGCGTTGGCCTCAGGTCCTGGTTGCAGAAGTCAGTGTTGCAGCACTCGATGGTCCTCCTGGGCAGGGCGTTGGGCGAGTCCTGTGGGCCAATCAGAGAGCAGGACGGGTGAAGGCCCGGACGCCGTCACTTCCTGTCCGGTTGCCATGGAGACGGCCGGCCTACCTTGCACTGGAAGTGGGAGCCTTCGTACTTCATGCAGCCGGAGGACAGCAGGACGTCGCCGTTATCGTCCTCCTCGATGATGGCGAAGCACTGACCGTTGGTTCTGGACGCACAGAGACCCGCCGGGAGTCAGGGCACCAGAACCGGACCCGGAACCGGAACCGGAGCAGAACCAGAACGGAACCGGAACGGAACCGGAGGAGAACCGGAACCGGAACGGAACCGGAACGGAACCGGAACCAGAACGGAACCGGAACGGAACCGGGACCAGAACGGAACCGGGACGGAACTGGAACCGGAACGGAACCGGAACGGAACCGGAGGAGAACCGGAACCAGAACGGAACCGGAGGAGAACCGGAACCAGAACGGAACCGGGACGGAACTGGAACCGGAACGGAACCGGGACCAGAACAGAACCAGAACCGGAGGAGAACCGGAACCAGAACGGAACCGGAACGGAACCGGAACCAGAACGGAACCGGAACGGAACCGGGACCAGAACAGAACCGGAACCGGAGGAGAACCGGAACCAGAACGGAACCGGAGGAGAACCGGAACCGGAACCGGAACGGAACTGGAACCAGAACGGAACCGGGACCAGAACGGAACCGGGACGGAACTGGAACCGGAACGGAACCGGAGGAGAACCGGAACCAGAACGGAACCGGAGGAGAACCGGAACCAGAACGGAACCGGAACGGAACCGGAACCAGATCGGAACCGGGACCGGAACAGAACCGGAACCGGAGGAGAACCGGAACCAGAACGGAACGGAACGGAACCGGAACGAAACAGAACGGACCGGGACCAGTCAAAAACCGGAACCGGAGGAGAACCGGACCAGAACTGAACCGGAATGGAACCGGAACCGGATACCATGAACCGAATCCGAACCGGAACCAGAGGAAAACAGGAACCAGAACGGAACCAGAACGGAACCGGAGAAACGGACCAGAACGGAATCGGACGGAACCGGAGGAGAACCGAGAACCGGCACGGAACGGAGGAGACCGGAACCGGAACTGGAACCGGAACGGAACGGAACGGAACCGGGACAGAACAGAACCGGAATGGAGGAGAACCGGAACCAGAACGGAACCGGAGGAGAACCGGAACCGGAACCGGAACGGAACTGGAACCAGAACGGAACCGGGACAGAACAGAACCGGAACGGAGGAGAACCGGAACCAGAACGGAACCGGAACGGAACGGACCAGATCGGAACCGGGACCGGAACAGAACCGGAACCGGAGGAGAACGGAACCAGAACGGAACCGGAACGGAACCGGAACCAGATCGGAACCGGGACCAGAACAGAACCGGAACCGGAGGAGAACCGGACCAGAACGGAACCGGAATGGAACCGGAACGGAACCAGAACCGAACCGAACCGGAACCAGAGGAAAACAGGAACCAGAACGGAACCAGAACGGAACCGGAAACGGACCAGAACGGAACCGGAACGGAACGGAACCAGAACGGGACCGGAACGGAACCGGAACCAGAACGGAACCGGAACGGAGGAGAACCGGAACCAGAACGGAACCGGAACCGGAACGGAACCGGAACCGGAACCAGAACGGAACCGGAACGGAACGGAACCGGAACCAGAACGGAACCGGAACGGAACCGGAACGGAACTGGAACCGGGACGGAACTGGAACCGGAACGGAACCGGGACCAGAACAGAACCGGAACCAGAACGGAACCGGAGGAGAACCGGAACCGGAACCGGAACGGAACTGGAACGGAACCGGGACCAAACAGAACCGGAACTGGAGGAGAACCGGAACCAGAACGGAACCGGGAACCAGAACAGAACGGAACTGGAGGAGAACCGGAACCAGAACGGAACCGGAACGGAACCGGAACCAGAACGGAACCGGGACCGGAACAGAACCGGAACGGAGGAGAACCGGAACCAGAACGGAACCGGAACGGAACGGAACCGGAACCAGAACGGAACCGAACCGGAACCAGAGGAAACAGGAACCAGAACGGAACCGGAACCGGAACGGAACCGGACCAGAACGGAACCGGAACGGAACCGGAACCAGAACGGAACCGGAACCGGAGGAGAACCGGAACAGAACGGAAACGGAACGGAACCGGAACGGAACCGGAACCAGAACGGAACCGGAACCAGAACGGAACCGGGACCAGAACAGAACTGGAACCGGAACCGAACCAGGACCAGAACGGAACCGGAACCAGGACCAGAACGGAACCGGAAGGAACCGGAACCAGAACGGAACCGGACCAGAACAGAACCGGAACCGGAGGAGAACCGGAACCAGAACGGAACCGGAACCAGAACGGAACTGGAACGGAACCAGAACGGAACCGGAACCAGAACCAGAACCAGAACGGAACCGGAACCGAACCGGAACGGAACCGGAACCGGAGGAGAACCGGAACCAGAACGGAACCGGAACAGGAACCAGAACGGAACTGGAACCGGAACGGAACCGGAACGGAACTGGAACCGGAACAGAACCGGAACCAGAACGGAACCGGAACCAGAACGGAACTGGAACCAGAACCGAACCAGAACGGAACCGGAACCAGAAACAGAACGGAACCGGAGGAGAACCGGAACCAGAACGGAACCCGGAACCGGAACGGAACCGGAACGGAACCGGAACCGGAGGAGAACCGGAACCAGAACGGAACAGGAAACGGAACCGGTTCGGAACCAGAACGGAACGGAACCGGAACCAGAACGGAACCGGAACCGGAGGAGAACCGGAACCAGAACGGAACAGGAACGGAACCAAGTTCGGAACCAGAACGGAACGGAACCGGAACCAGAACGGAACCGGAATGGAACCGGAGGAGAATCGGAACCAGAACGGAACCGAGAAACCGGAACGGAACGGAACCGGCCGGAACGGGAACGGAACAGGAACCAGAACGGAACCGGAACGGAACCAGACCAGAACGGAACCGGACCAGAGGAGAACCGGAACCAGAGGAGAACCGAAAACCAGAGGACAACCTGGATTCAGCCACGTCTACACTCATCCTAAAGCTCCAAGCTCTGCAGAGCCTTCTGCAGCTCTCTGAGCCTCCGGTTCCGGTCCTGGTCCCGGTCCTGGTTCTGGTCCTGGTCCTGGTCTTAGTTCTGGTCCTGGTCCTGGACTTAGTTCTGGTCCTGGTCCTGGTTCCGGTCCTGGTCCTGGTTCTGGTCCTGGTCTTAGTTCTGGCCTGGTCCTGGTTCCGGTTCTGGTTCCGGTCCTGGTTCTGGTCCTGGTTCCGGTCCTGGTTCGGGTCCTGGTTCTGGTCCTGGTCCTGGTCTTAGTTCTGGTCCTTGTCCTGGTCTTGGTCCTGGTCTTCGTTCTGGTCCTGGTCCTGGTTGCGGTCCTGGTTCTGGTCCTGGTCTTAGTTCTGGCCTGGTCGTGGTTCCGGTTCTGGTTCCGGTCCTGGTTCTGGTCCTGGTCCTGGTCCGGTTCCGGTCCTGGTTCTGGTCCTGGTCCTGGTCCTGGTTCTGGTCCTGGTTCTGGTCCTGGTCTTAGTTCTGGTCCTGGTCCTGGTCTTAGTTCTGGTTCTGGTCTTAGTTCTGGTCCTGGTTTTAGTTCCGGTCCTTGTCCTGGTCCAGGTAATGGTCCCGGTCCCGGTCCTGGTCCTGGTTCAGGTCCTGGTCCCGGTCCCGGTCCTGGTTCTGGTCCTGGTCTTAGTTCTGGTCCTGGTCCTGGTCCTGGTCTTAGTTCTGGTCCTGGTTTTAGTTCCGGTCCTTGTCCTGGTCCAAATCCTGGTCCCGGTCCAGGTCCTGGTTCTGGTCCTGGTCCTGGTTCTTGTTCTGGTGTGGTCCTGGTCCTGGTTTTGTTCCGGTCCTTGTCCTGGTCCGGTCCTGGTCCGGTCCGTCCTTGTCCTGGTCCTGGTCCTGGTTCCGGTCCTTGTCCTGGTCCTGGTCCTGGTCCCGGTCCTTGTCCTGGTCCAGGTCCTGGTTCTGGTCCTGGTCCGGGTCCTGGTCTGGTTTTCTCTGTCTGGTCCTTGGTTCTCTGGTTTGTTCTGTCCCTGGTGTTCTGGTCTGTGTGTCCGGTTCCTGTCCGTCCTGGTCCTGGTCGTCTGGTCCTCTGTCTGGTTCCCTAGTGTTCCGGTCCTTGTCTGGTCGTCCTGGTTCTCCGGTCTGTCTTGGTCCTGGTTCGGTCGTGTCCTGGTCCTGGTTTCGTTGTCCTGGTCGGTCTGGTCCTCGTCCTGGTCTGTCCTGGTCCTGGTCCTGGTTCCGGTCCGTCCTGGTTCTGGTCCTGTCTTTATTGGTCTTCTGGTCTGGTCCTGTCCGGTCCTGGTTCCGGTCCTGTCCTGGTCCTGGTCCGGTCCCGGTCCGGTCCTGTCCTGGTCCTGGTTGTTCCGGTCCTGGTCTCTGGTCCTGTCCTGGTCCTGTCTGGTCCCGGTCCTGGTCCTGGTCCTGGTTCTGGTCCTGGTCCTGGTCCTGTTAGGTCCGTTGGTCCTGGTCCTGGTCTCGGTCCGGTCCTGGTTCTGGTCCTGGTTTTAGTTCCGGTCCGTCTGGTTCTGTCGGTCCGGTCCTGGTTCCGGTCCTGGTCTGTCCTGGTCCTGGTTCCGGTCCTGGTCCTGGTCCTGGTCCTGGTCCTGGTCCTGGTCCTTGTCCTGGTCCTGGGGGTCCTGGTCCGTCTGGTCCTGGTCCTGGTTTTGTCCGGTCCTGGTTCTGTCCTGTCCTGGTCTCTGGGTCCTGGTCCTGGTTTGGTCCTGGTCCTGGTCCTGGTTGGTCCTGGTTCCTCTGGTCTGGTCTGGTCTGGTTCTGTTCGTCCTGGTCCTGGTTTGTCCTGTCCTGTTCTGGTCCTGGTCCTGGTCTTTGTCCTGGCCTGCCTTTTGGTCCTCGGTCTGCTGGTCCTCGGTCTGCTGTCGGTCCTGGTTCTGGTCCGGTTGTCCTGGTCCTGGTTCTGGTCCTGGTCTGGTCTGGTCCTTTTGGTTCGTCGTCTGGTCTGTCCTGGTTTTGTTCCGTTGTCCTGGTCTGGTCCTGGTCCTGGTCCTGTTCTGGTCCTGGTCCTGGTCTGTCCGGTCTGGTCCTCGGTCCTGGTTCCTCGTGTCCTGGTCTGGTCCTGGTCGTCTGTCTGGTCCTGGTCCTGGTTCTGGTTCTGGTCGGTCCTGTCCGTGTCCTGGTTCCTGGTCCGGTCCTGGTGGTCCGGTCTGGTCCGGTCCTGGTCGGTCCGGTCCTGTGGTCCTGGTCTCTGTCGGTCGTCTGGTCCTGGTCCTTCCTGTTGTCCTGGTCCTGGTCTGGTCCTGGTCCTGGTCCTGGTCCTGGTCCTGGTCCTGTGTCTGTGTCCTGGTCCTGGTCCTGGTTCTGTCCGGTCGTCTGGTCTGGTCTGTCCGGTCTGGTTGTCTGGTCCTGGTCCTGGTCCTGGTCTGGTCCGGTCCTGGTCGGTGGTCCTCGGTCCTGGTTGTCCTGGTTTCTGGTCCTTGGTCCTGGTCCTGGTCCTGGTCGGTCCTGTCCGGTCCTGGTCCTGGTTTGGTCGTCTGGTTCTGGTCGGTCCTGGTTTTCGGTCCTGTCTGGTCGGTCCTGGTCTGGTCCTGTTCTGGTCCTGGTCCTGGTTTGTCCTGGTCCTTGGTTGTCTGGTCCTGGTCCTGGTTCTGGTCTGTCCTGGTCCTGTCGTCCGGTCCTGGTCGTCCTGGTCCCGGTCCTGTCCTGGTTCTGGTCCTGTTTGGTTTCCTGGTGTCTGGTTCTGGCCGGTCCTTGTCTGGTCCTGGTCTGGTCGGTCTGGTCCCGGTCCTGTCCTGGTCCTGGTCCGGTCTCGGTCCTGTTCGGTCCTGGTCTGGTCCTGGTCCTGGTCTGTTCCTGGTCCTGGTCCTGGTCCTGGTCCGGTCGGTCCTGGTTTGGTCCTGGTCTCGTTCTGGTCCTGGTCCTGGTCGGTCCTGGTTCCTGGTCCTGGTCCTTGTTCTGGTCCTGGTCCTGTGGTTCCGGTCTGGTCCGTTGTCCTGGTTCTGGTCCTGGTCCTGGTCCGGTCGTCTGGTCCTGGTTCTGGTCCTGGTCTTCTGGTCCTGGTTCTGGTCCTGGTTCTGGTGCCTGGTCTTGTTCGGTCCTGGTCCTGGTCCTGTCGTCCTGGTTGCCTGGTCCTGGTTCTGGTCCTGTTTTTCGTTCCTGGTCCTTGGTCCTGGTCCCTGGTCCATGGTTCCGGTCCCGGTCGCCTGGTCCTGGTTCGGTCCTGGTCCCGGTCCCGGTCCTGGTTCTGGTCCTTGGTCTTGAGTTCTGGTCCTGGTCCTGGTCCTGGTCCTGTTCTGGTCCTGGTTTAGGTTCCGGTCCTGTCCTTGGTCCATCTGGTCCGGTCCGGTCCTGGTTCTGGTCTGGTCCTGGTCTGTCCGGTCGTCTGGTCTGGTCCTGGTCCTGGTCTTTAGTTCCGGTCCTGTCCTGGTCCTGGTCCTGGTCCTGGTCTGTCCTGTCTGGTCCTGGTCCGGTCCTGGTTTGGGGCAGGTCCTCGGGGCGACGGTGGCGTCGTCTCCGGGTCGCCGGGCCTCCGGGTTCCCGCCGGTCCCCAGCAGAACCTGGTCCGGGTTCTGACCTGCAGCTGGACCAGACGGAACCGGGTTAATAACAGACTGACTGAAATACCGCATCAGAGTGAGACCTCTGTCCTCTACAGCATCCTGATCGACTGACGGCTCCATCCGACCAATAACTGATCGGATCCAATCAGAAACTGAGATCAAACCAACACCACCTCTGATTGGCTCAGTCATCAGAGGGGCGGGGCCTCCAGATGGGCAAAATGGCCGCCGTCTCCCATCAACCAGTAAAAACAGTTTTTCATTAGTTTGTCCAACTCAGTCAGTTTTACAGTGTTTCTGGTTTATCATTTAAATATTGTTCAGTTAAAAACGTCAAAGTCTGATTGTCCCATTAAAACTCAACAGAAGTTTCCATTTTCAGAGACGTAGCCAGTTCAACCAGTTTAACCAGTTTAACCAATTCAACCAGATCAACCAGTTTAACCAATTCAACCAGTTTAACCAGTTTAACCAGTTCAACCAATTCAACCAGTTCAACCAGTTCAACCAATTCAACCAATTCAACCAGTTCAACCAGTTTAACCAGTTTAAACCAATTCAACCAGTTCAACCAGTTTAACCAGTTTAACCAGTTCAACCAATTCAACCAGTTCAACCAGTTGCAGTTGGTTACAGTTTTTCCACATTATTGCTGTTTTTATTTATTCCAGTTAAAGAAAATGTTTCATCTGTTTAGTAACCATAGAAACGCTGCAGAGCAAAGCATGCTGGGTAAGGCAGCAGCTGTTTGTCACCATGTGAGCTGGTTTCCATGGCAACGCAGGTTTCATCCAGAGGCAGGTCAGGCAGAGCTGGACGAGCGAACAGAGGGATCACTCTGCTCTGTAACCAGGACCGGAACCAGGACCAGAACCAGGACCAGGACCAGGACCAGAACCAGAACCAGGACCAGAACCAGGACCAGGACCGGAACCAGAACCAGGACCAGGACCAGGACCAGGACCAGAACCAGAACCAGGACCAGAACCAGGACCCGGACCGGAACCAGAACCAGGACCAGGACCAGGACCAGGACCAGGACCAGAACCAGGACCAGGACCAAGAACCAGGACCAGAACCAGGACCAGGACCAGAACCAGGACCAGGACCAGAACCAGAACCAGGACCAGAACCAGGACCAGGACCGGAACCAGACAGGACCAGGACCAGGACCAGGACCAGAACCAGGACCAGGACCAGAACCGGAACCAGGACCGGAACCAGAACCGGAACCAGGACCAGAACCAGAACCAGGACCAGGACAAGGACCGGAACCAGGACCAGAACCAGGACCAGGACCAGGACCAGGACCAAGAACCAGGACAAGGACCAGAACTAAAACCAGGACCAGGACCAGAACCAGGACCAGGACTAGGACCGGAACCAGGACCAGGACCAGGACCAGGACCAGGACCAGAACCAGGAACCAGGACCAGAACCAGGACCAGGACCAGGACCAGAACCAGGACCAGGACCGAGGACCAGAACCAGAACCAGGACCAGGACCAGGACCAGGACCAGAACCAGGACCAGGACCAGAACTAAAACCAGGACCAGGACCAGAACCAGGACCCAGGACTAGGACCGGAACCACCAGGACCAGGACCAACAGGACCAGAACCAGGACCAGGACCAGAACCAGGACCAGGACCAGGACCAGAACCAGAACCAGACCAGGACCAGGACCAGGACCAGAACCAGGACCAGACCAGAACCAGGACCAGGACCAGGACCAGAACCAGGAACCAGGACCAGGACCAGAACCAGGACCAGGACCAGAACCAGGAACCAGGACCAGAACCAGAACCAGGACCAGGACCAGAGAACCAGGACCAGGACCAGAACCAGACCAGAACCAGGACCAGGACCAGGACCAGAACCAGGACCAGGACCAGAACCAGGACCAGGACCAGGACCGGAACCAGACCAGGACCAGGACCAGAACCAGGACCAGGACCAGGACCGGAACCAGGAACCAGGACCAGGACCAGAACCGGAACCAGGACCGAACCAGGACCGGAACCAGAACCGGAACCAGGACCGGAACCAGGACCAGAACCAGACCTGAACCAGGACAAGAACCAGGACCAGAACCAGAACCAGGACCAGAACCGAACCAGGACCGGAACCAGGACCGGAACCAGGATCAGAACCAGGACCAGAACCAGGACCGGAACCAGGACCAGAACCAGGACCAGGACCAGGACCAGGACCAGAACCAGGACCGGAACCAGGACCGGAACCAGGACCGAACCAGAACCAGAACCAGGACCAAACCAGGACCAGGACCAGGACCGGAACCAGGACCAGGACCAGGACCAGGACCAGAACCAGGACCAGGACCAGGACCAGAACCAGAACCAGAACCAGGACCAGGACCGGGACAGGAACCAGGACCGGGACCGGGACCAGGACCAGGACCAGGACCGGAAAACCAGGACCAGGACCAGAACTAAAACCAGGACCAGGACCAGAACCAGGACCAGGACCAGGACCAGGACCGGAACCAGGACCAGGACCGGAAAACCAGGACCAGAACCAGAACCAGAACCAGAACCAGGACCAGAACCAGGACCGGGACCAGGACAAGGACCAGGACCAGGACAAGGACCAGAACCAGGACAAGGACCAGAACTAAAACCAGGACCAGGACCGGAAAACCAGGACCAGGACCAGGACCAGAACCAGGACCAGGACCAGGACAAGGACCAGAACCAGGACCGGACCAGGACCAGGACCAGAACCAGAACCGGAACCAGGACCGGAACCAGGACCAGAACCAGGACCAGAACCAGGACCGGGACCAGGACCAGAACCAGGAGCAGGACCAGGACAAGGACCAGGACCAGGACCAGGACCAGGACCAGGACCAGGACCAGAACCAGGACAAGGACCAGAACTAAAACCAGGACAAGGACCAGAACCAGGACCAGGACCAGGACCAGGACCAGAACCAGAACCGGAACCAGGACCGGAACCAGGACCAGAACCAGGACCAGAACCAGGACCAGGACAAGGACCAGAACCAGGACCAGGACGAGGACCGGGACCAGGACCAGAACCAGGAGCAGGACCAGGACAAGGACCGGGACCAGGACCAGGACAAGGACCGGAACCAGGACCAGAACCAGGACCAGAACCAGGACCAGGACCAGGACCAGGACCAGAACCAGGACAAGGACCAGAACTAAAACCAGGACCAGGACCAGAACCAGGACCAGGACCAGGACCAGAACCAGAACCGGAACCAGGACCGGAACCAGGACCAGAACCAGGACCAGAACCAGGACCAGGACCAGGACCAGGACCGGGACCAGGACCAGAACCAGGACCAGGACCAGGACAAGGACCGGGACCAGGACCAGGACAAGGACCGGAACCAGGACCAGAACCAGGACCAGGACCAGGACCAGGACCAGAACCAGGACAAGGACCAGAACTAAAACCAGGACCAGGACCAGAACCAGGACCAGGACCAGGACCAGGACCGGAACCAGGACCAGGACCAGGACCAGAACCAGAACCAGGACCGGAACCAGGACCGGAACCAGAACCGGAACCAGGACCGGAACCAGGACCAGAACCAGCACCTGAACCAGGACCGGAACCAGGACCGGAACCAGGACCGGAACCAGGATCAGAACCAGGACCAGAACCAGGACCGGAACCAGGACCGGAACCAGAACCGGAACCAGGACCGGAACCAGGACCAGAACCAGGACCAGAACCAGGACCAGAACCAGGACCAGGACCAGAACCAGAACCAGAACCAGGACCAGGACCAGGACCAGAACCAGGACCAGGACCGGAACCAGAACCAGGACCAGGACCAGAACCAGAACCAGGACCAGGACCAGGACCGGGACCAGAACCAGAACCAGGACCAGGACCAGAACCAGGACCAGAACCAGGACCAGGACCAGAACCAGAACCAGGACCAGGACCAGAACCAGAACCAGGACCAGGACCAGAACCAGGACCAGGACCAGAACCAGAACCAGGACCAGAACCGGAAACAGGACCGGAACCAGGACCGGAACCAGGACCGGAACCAGGACCAGAACTAGAACCAGGACCGGGACCAGAACCAGAACCAGGACCGGAACCAGGACCAGAACCAGAACCAGAACCAGGACCGGGACCAGAACCAGAACCAGGACCGGAACCAGGACCAGAACCAGAACCAGAACCAGGACCGGGACCAGAACCAGAACCAGGACCGGAACCAGGACCAGAACCAGAACCAGGACCGGGGACCAGAACCAGAACCAGGACCGGAACCAGGACCAGAACCAGAACCAGAACCAGGACCGGGACCAGAACCAGAACCAGGACCGGAACCAGGACCAGAACCAGAACCAGAACCAGGACCAGAACCAGAACCAGAACCAGAACCAGAACCAGGACCAGAACCAGAACCAGAACCAGCTCTGCAGCGCCGCTCAGACGGAGAACCGGACTGGGCTTCAAAAGCAGCTCGGCCCTCTGGGTAATGAGGGATATTTCCGGAGAACAATGGCTGTTTGTGTCGCTTCGCGCCGCCGGCGGAACCATCCAGGAAACGGTTTATGGGCCGGGAGGAAGTGAGAGCGGCAGCAATCAGTTCAACAACTTCCTGCAGGGGGGGGGCAGCAGAACCGGACCAGCAGGATGTCTCACCCTGGGTTCTGAGAGCCAGCAGCAGAGCAGCAAGCAGACGGGTCAGAACCGCCATCCTGCAGCCAGAACCGGGTCCAGAACTAGCAGCAGCTTCCAGACGGGCCGGTTCTGATCGGGTCGGCGGCAGCAGCGGGTGGGGGAGGGACGACTGGATCCAGAAGAATCAACACCTCAGGTTCTGCTGGGTCTCACTGGTTCTGCAGGTCCGAAACCCTGGAGGAGAAACACAGAAAGGTCAGATTTCACCAGACGATCAGAACCGGAGCCTGGTGGCCTCGTCTCCATGGAAACCAGAGGTGAAAGGTCAACGTTAGAGGAAACATGTGAACCTCTGCAGCCATTTTAATTCATTTATTCATCAGTTTAATTTGAGTTTTATTATTTTTTATTCTTTATTTGTTTTTTATAATCCTATTAAAGACAAACACCCACAGCCTCATTTGGATGCATTTTAATGATTTAAAAAATGTTTTACTTTGTATTTCACATTTAACTAAATAACTAAAAATAACTAAAACACCTGCAGTGTTTAATTTATTCCATTACTATTGATAAATTGCATTTTTTATCTTTATAAATCAAAACTCAAACTAAATTAAACTCCTGAATAAAATCCTTGTTTTCTAGTCTCTGGATCGTTTCCTAAATATTCCGAATGTTTCCCACCTGGAAAACTACTTCCTGTCAGAACCAGACAGAACCGAGAGGCTGTTCCCATCTGGACCCGTCCGCACTGAACAGAACCCGACCAGAACCCGACCAGAACCTTTGGGACTAAGGGGGAGCAGCACCCAGAGGGGCCCGGCTCCAGCCCCCCCCCACCGTGACCCCGTGACCCCTGCCAGCCCGGCGCTGCCCCCCCACGCTCCGGTTTCTGCTTGTTGTAATTTAGTGAGGTGGGGGCGGGTCCGACCTCTGACCCAGTTGTACAGTGCTCTGGAACCAGACCTCCTAGACCCAGCTGGAGAGCTGCTCAGGGCCCATTTGCCGACGGCGCTAACAGCTAGCAGAGGCTAACAGCTAGCAGAGGCTAACGGCTAACACAGGGTAACAGCTAGCAGAGGCTAACAGCTAGCAGAGGCTAACGGCTAACACAGGGTAACAGCTAGCAGAGGCTAACAGCTAGCAGAGGCTAACGGCTAACACAGGGTAACAGCTAGCAGAGGCTAACACAGGGTAACAGCTAGCAGAGGCTAACAGCTAGCAGAGGCTAACGGCTAACACAGGGTAACAGGCCTAATGCAGAGGCTAGGCTAACACAGGGTAACAGCTAGCAGAGGCTAACAGCTAGCAGAGCTAACGGCTAACACAGGGTAACAGCTAGCAGAGGCTAACGGCTAACACAGGGTAACAGCTAGCAGAGGCTAACAGCTAGCAGAGGCTAACGGCTAACACAGGGTAACAGCTAGCAGAAGCCAACAGCTAGCAGAGGATAACTGCTAACACAGGGTAACAGCTAGCAGAGGCTAACAGCTAGCAGAGGATAACTGCTAACACAGGGTAACAGCTAGCAGAGGCTAACAGCTAGCAGAGGCTAACGGCTAACACAGGGTAACAGCTAGCAGAGGCCAACAGCTAGCAGAGGATAACTGCTAACACAGGGTAACAGCTAGCAGAGGCTAACAGCTAGCAGAGGATAACTGCTAACACAGGGTAACAGCTAGCAGAGGCTAATGGCTAGCAGAGGCTAAAAACTAGCAGAGCTGCTCTACAAACGTCTTGAACTCCTAAAATTCAGATTTTCTTCCCCTCACAAATCTGCAAAAACACAAAAATATGACCAAATATTGATGTTTAGTTTGAAATGAAAACATCTCAATACATTAGATAATAAATTAACTTATTCAGAAAGATTTAGAAACTTTTACTCTATTTTAGATAATTCATCAATACTGAAGTTTTAGTTCCACTGGCAAATCATCTCACTTTGGCTAAAATGTTTTGAAATAGTAATTTTTAAATCAATATTAAGAAATTACTGACTAAAAACATCTGGATGAAACGGTACCTAAGAGTTTATTCTGATTTCAGGTGTTTTAAGATGTTTGCAGCAGAAACCAGACAGAAACACTTCAGGTCATCTTCAGTGAAGTAAAAGGTTCAGTTTGAGTTTTATGACAAAACCAGTTTGGAAACAACAGAAACTCTTTCCTGATGTTTCTGCTGTTTCCATCCCGTCCAGCGGATCACAGGTCAGTTTCATCTGATCTCCACAGCTGATCAAACGTTTCTTCAATTAGGCTGAAAACGGTTTGTTTCTCAGAATAAAGAGACGTTTCTGTTCATCTGTCTTCTCCTAAAGCCTCCAGCTTTAATAAAACACCTTCAGGAGAAACGGCGCCTTGCTGGAGGTGGAGGAAGGAAAGACTGAGGCTCCGAGACTCTGAGACGAGTCAGAACACGAGTCCACGGGGGGGGGGGGAGGGGGGGGGGGGGGAGGTTCTGCGGCTCTTCTCTCCTCCAGCCGGGTTTTCAAAGGGAAGTGTATGTGTTGGGTAATGGGGGGGCTTCCTACTCCAACCGGGCCTGCCGGGTCTTGTTGGGTCTTGTTGGGTCTGGTTGGGTCTGGTTGGGTCTGGTTGGTCCGTGTCCTGGTCTCTGCCGTTGTCTCCGTCTCCATCTGCCAGCGGAGCGAAGACCAGAACAGACGAGTGTTTTTGTTGTGGCAACCAGGTGAAGATTCCTCCACTTCTCTGTTATCGCCGTCCGGACAGCAGCAGGGAACACCGACTGGTTCTGGTTCTGGTGCTTCGATCGTTCTCTGTCGCTCCCTGAAGGCCTGCATTGGTTCTGGTTCTGGCTCTGGTCCTTGGTCTGGTCCCTGAAGGCCCTTGCATTGGATTTCTGGTTCTGGCTCTGTCCTGTTTTGGTTCCCTGAAGGCCTACCATTGGGTGAGGAAACCTTCTCAGCCTATAGGAACCCTTTGATTGTACTCTGATCGTTTACTCTGATCGATTACTTATACCTATCTCTTCACTACTCTATCGATACTCTGATCGCTTACTTTTTGCTTTGACGATCTGCTGATGCTAGAAACCGAGTGTGGGCCATCACAGTCCATCCGTTCACTGCTGACTCCGTCTCACTCCAGTTTAACCATCCCTGTTACATGCACTCTCACACCTTCACAGCCGCCATTAGCTTCATAGCTATTAGCTTCACAGCCGCCATTAGCTTCATAGCTATTAGCTTCACAGCCGCCATTAGCTTCATAGCTTATTAGCTTCACAGCCGCCATTAGCTTCATAGCTATTAGTTTCACCCCCATTAGCTTCATAGCTGCTATTAGCCTCAGCGTTAGCTTCACTACTCTAAGCCTTCACACCCGGGTTCATTACCTAAGCTGCTTTGCTTCCAGCCGCCATTAGCTTCCTCTGCTTTCCACTGCCCCATTTCCTCCTGCTTTCTCACAGCCCCTTAGCTTCGCTGCTTTTGCTTCACGCCGCCACTTACGTTCCTCCTGCTGTTAGCTTCCCCGCTTGTTCATCCTGCTTGTTTCTCCCCTCACTGGTTCTCCCCCCCCCTGTTCATCTGCTATACCCTCACTGAGTTCACTCCCCCTCTGGCTCCATCTGCTCCAGGGATTCAGTTTACTGCTACGCTGGTTCCTCCCCTCTGGTTCCTCCCTCTCTGGTTCCTCCCTCTCTGGGTTCCTCCCTCCCCCCTCCTGGTTCCTCCCTCCTGGTTCCTCCCTCTCTGGGTTTCTCCCCCTCCTGGTTCCTCCCTCCTCTCCCTCCTGGTTCCTCTCCCCTCCTGGTTTCCTCCTCCCCCTCCTGGTTTCTCTCCCCTCCTGGTTCCTCCCCTCTGGTTCCTCTCCCTCCCCCCCCTCCTGGTTTCTCTCCCCCTCCTGGTTTCCTCCCCCTCCTGGTTCCTCCCTCCTGGCCTCCTCTCTGGGTTCCTCCCTCCCTGCCTGGTTCCTCCCTGGTCCTCTCCCCCTCCTGGTTCTCCCTGGTCCCTCCCCTCCTGGTTCTCCCCCTCCGTTCTTCCCCTCCTGTTTCTCCCCCTCCTGGTTCCCCCTCCTGGTTCCTCCTCTCTGGTTCTCCCTCCCCCCCTTGGTTCTCCCCCTCCTGTTCTCCCCTCTGGTTCCTCCCCCCCTCCTGGTTTCCTCCCTCCTCCTGGTTCTTCCCCTCCTGGTTTCTCCCCTCCTGGTTTCCCCCTCCTGGTTCCTCCCTCTCTGGTTTCTCCCCCTCCTGGTTCCTCCCCCCCTCCTGGTTCTCCCCCCTCCTGGTTCTCCCCTCCTGGTTCTCCCCCCTCCTGGTTCCTCCCCTCTGGTTTCTCCCTCCTGGTTCCTCCCCCTCCTGGTTTCTCCCTCCTGGTTCCTCCTCTCTGGATTCCTCCCTCCCTCCAGTGTCCCATCCTCCCCCTGCCTCCATCTTGGCCCCGCTCCCCGGCCCCTGTGGGGGCCCCTCCTTGCAGACGGGCCTCTGGGTGCTGCAGCCTCCCGTCGCTGTCGGCTCCCTGCCCAACATGCCTTTCCAGGCCTGGGAGGCTGCAGCCCAGACTTTCTGGCTCCACTGCCATTGTTTGCTCTCTGTCCTGCCGTGGATTAGCATAAAACTACCCAGAATCCTCGGAGTCACAGCCAGCGCCGCCTCTTCGCCCTCCTCTCCATCCTGGCTCCTGATTTCTGACCTGTGCTGCCAACCGACTGATCCGGGTCAAGGTTGTAATGGATTCTGATGTTTTTAAGGCCGTTTCTGCTCCAGATGGTCCAGTGGGCTCGCTTTGATTGGGGAACCAGAACATCTGCTCCTCCTCCAGCTGCTGTGAGTCCAACCAGCTGTTCCCCTCCTGGCCTGTGGCGGCGCTGCACCAACAACCAGCTGTTCCCCTCCTGGCCTGTGGCGGCGCTGCACCAACAACCAGCCTGTGTTCCCCTCCTGGCCTGTGGCGGCGCTGCACCAACAACCACTGAAGGAAACGACACTGAGAGCAACTTCCTGCTTCACCAGATGAAAACAAGATGGAGGATTTTAGCGGTTGGAGGATTTTCTCTCTTTAGGCTAAAGACCAGGAGCCATTTCTGCTGCTAGCGCTAGGCTAACACATTAGCTTTGGTTGGATTTACCCAGAATGCCCTGCGCTGTAGTCCACTTCCTGCTTTTGGAGCGTCTCCGGTCCGCTTGTCAAAATTCAACTGAACCCAGACGAGCTTTGGAGGACCAGAGTTCGATTATGGATTCACACCTCAGCGTCCGAACCGGACTTTGACTAGGCCAACAGCTTGATCAGAGTGACTAAGCAGGGTTTAGTGCACAGGAAACGAGGAGCAGAGCGCCATCTTGTGACATCACATTTACATCCTGTTGGACGGAGAAAAGATGGTGAAACATCTGGATTGTATCCTGGAGACCTTGGAGAATCTGGTGTCTGAAACTGATGATTGGAGACCAAAGATCAGACTGAGGCCACTTCCTGTCAGCGACAGGAAGTTCATCCATCAGCGACAGGAAGTCCATCCATCAGCAACAGGAAGTTCCTCTGCAGCGACAGGAAGTTCCTCTGCAGCGACAGGAAGTTCCTCTGCAGCGACAGGAAGTTCCTCTGCAGCAACAGGAAGTCCATCCGTCAGCGACAGGAAGTTCCTCTGCAGCAACAGGAAGTTCCTCTGCAGCGACAGGAAGTTCCTCTGCAGCAACAGGAAGTTCCTCTGCAGCAACAGGAAGTCCATCCATCAGCAACAGGAAGTTCCTCTGCAGCGACAGGAAGTCCATCCATCAGCAACAGGAAGTTCCTCTGCAGCGACAGGAAGTTCCTCTGCAGCAACAGGAAGTTCCTCTGCAGCGACAGGAAGTTCCTCTGCAGCAACAGGAAGTTCCTCTGCAGCGACAGGAAGTTCCTCTGCAGCGACAGGAAGTTCCTCTGCAGCGACAGGAAGTTCCTCTGCAGCGACAGGAAGTTCCTCTGCAGCGCTCGCTCTTCCAGAGAACCAAAGCGCCTCAAAGCAACTCAAACATCTGAGGTGCACAAACGAGCGTTATGGTAGATCCTTCTGTAGATGATGTCATGTCCCTGCTGGGATTTGGTTTTTTATTGTCACTTATTGGTTTTAAAGCTCATTAAGGTCATTCTGGACCTTCAACCCATAAGACATTTATTATTAATCGTGTTTCTGCTGCAGCTCTGAACAGATTCTGGATCTTTACTCTGATTATTTGACGTTCTGTGTCTCTGCTGCTGCACCCAGACGTCCTGAAGCCTCTCAGAACCAGCCGCTCCGCTGATCTCATTAGAACCGGCCAGAACCAGCAGCTTCATCAGGTTACAGCCGCACAGGCTACCCACAATCCTCTGGGCGCCTCGTCACACACACAGCGGCTCGCTGTGCAGCTCCCGCAGGAGGTTTAATTACTTTAATCGTCATGGAAACGGGACCATCAATCACAGCTGCCGTCGAGTCACAGACACCAGAACCGGCCAATCACAGAGCAGCACCGATACCCAGACCCCGCCTCCTCCAGGCTGCTGGAATGTGAAGCAGGTAATGGAAAACACACACACACACACACTGACACACACACACACACACTGACACACACACTGACACACACACACTGACACACACACACACACACTGACACACACACTGACACACACACACTGACACACACACACACACACACACACACTGACACACTGACACACACACACACACTGACACACACACACACACACACACACACTGACACACACACACACACACACACACTGACACACTGACACACACAGACACAGACACACACACTCAGCCTGGAGGAGATCTGTCTGGTTCTGGTTCTGCTTCAGCAGAGTAAACAGCAGCAGACAAAGTGTGTGTGTCTGTGTGTGTGTGTGTGTGTGTCAGTGTGTGTGTGTCAGTGTGTGTGTCAGTGTGTGTGTCAGTGTGTGTGTTTGTGTGTGTGTGTCAGTGTGTGTGTGTGTGTGTGTCAGTGTGTCAGTGTGTGTGTGTGTGTGTGTCAGTGTGTGTGTGTCTGTGTGTGTGTCAGTGTGTGTGTCAGTCAGTGTGTGTGTGTGTGTGTTGTGTGTGTGTGTGTGTGTGTGTTGTGTGTGTCAGTTGTGTGTGTCAGTGTGTGTGTCAGTGTGTGTGTGTGTGGTGGTGTGTGTGTGTCAGTGTGTGTGTTGTGTGTGTGTCAGTGTGTGTGTCAGTGTGTGTGTGTGTGTGTCAGTGTGTGTGTGTGTGTGTGTGTGTGTGTGTGTGTGTGTGTGTGTCAGTGTGTGTGTGTGTGTGTGTGTGTGTGTCAGTGTGTGTGTGTGTGTGTGTGTGTGTGTGTTGTGGGGTGTGTGTGTGTGTCGTGTGTGTGTGTGTGTGTCTGTGTGTGTGTGTGTGTGTGTGTCAGTTGTGTGTGTGTGTGTGTGTGTGTGTGTTCAGTGTGTGTGTGTGTGTGTGTGTGTGTGTGTGTGTCAGTGTGTGTGTGTGTGTAGTGTGTGTGTGTCAGTGTGTGTGTGTGTGTAGTGTGTGTGTGTGTGTGTGTGTGTGGTGTCGTGTGTGTGTGTGTGTGTGTGTGTGTGTGTGTGTGTGTGTGTGTGTGTGTGTGTGTGTGTGTGTGTGTGTGTGTGTGTGTGTGTGTGTGTGGTGTCGTGTGTGTGTGTGTGTGTGTGTGTGTGTGTCAGTGTGTGTGTGTGTCAGTGTGTGTGTGAGTGTGTGTGTGTGTGTGTGTTGTGTGTGTGTGTGGTCCGATCCGGTCCGGTCGGACGCTGGCTGGCTTCCTCCACCGCGTCGCCGTGGAAAACAGCAGCGGACCGTCCTAGGTGGTCCAGAGGTCGGTGCCGACGGCTCCTGCAGCAGAACCAGAACCCGGAGCCGCCGGGTCGGCCCAGACGGGGCGGAGCGGAGCGGGGGGGACATATGGCAGCCATTAGGGGCTGCAGACTGGCCGGTTCTGCTGCAGAACCCCCGGCTTCGCCGCCCCGAACAGAAAAATCCCTCCGGCTCTTAATCAGAGCTGGAGACGGATCCAATCAGCCAATCACGGCCAGCAGGCCTCCTGATTGGCCAGCTCTGACTCAGGGGTCAGAGGTTAATTCAGCAGGGCGGCGTTGGTCTTCCTACCTGACTGGAGGCTCCATGACGCAGCAGACAGCAGGACGGAGCACGGCCCCATGGGAAACGTAGTCTGTCTGCAAAACAAACAGCGAGGTTAGAAATATAAAAATATTAACACAAGTTCAGTCTGCAGCCAGACAGGAAGCTGCTCCAAAACCCTTCACAATAAGAGTCCAGATGGTCCAGACCCGGTCCAGACCCGGTCCAGGAAGAGACTCACTGCAGAACCCAAATACTAGACTGAACAACAAGCTCAATAAAAGGAGCAAAACATGAGCATCGACGTCTGACAGGAGAACCGCAGAGCAACAGGAAGGAAGGAAACATGGAGCGAAACGGGAAGATGAGCTAAGCTAACAGATGGAAGCTAATCGAAAATAAGACAAGCTAAAAGATAAGCTAACTTACCCTAAAATAAGCTAAGCTAGAATTATATAAACTAAATCAAGTTAAGCTAAGCTAAGCTAGCAGAAGCTAAGCTAAGCTAAACAAGATAAGCTAAACTAAGCTAAGCTAGCAGAAGCTAAGCTAAACTCGATTTCCTTCAACAAATCTGACACATTAAGGTTTTTACAAAATAAGTAGGAAATATAAATGTCAACAATCCCAACAAGCTGCTGACATCAGATGGATGTTAATGGGAGTTACTGTCTGCTGCAGATCTACCTGCAGATCTACCTGCAGATCTACCTGCAGATCTACCTGCAGATCTACCTGCAGATCTACCTGCTGATCTACCTGCAGGAATTAAAGATTTTTACTGTGGAAAAACCTGAAGAAGTGAATTAAAGATGAAATGTTTCCTGTTCCACCTGAGGACCAAACATGGCCGCTGCTGACATGTTCAGCCGCAAACATGGCCGACCGGCCCCCAGAGCGGAAACCATGGCAACCAGCAGAGGAAGCTGGATTCCTGTAGGTGGAAACCAGTGGAACCGGTTCTGGTGGCAGAGGGGAGGAACGCCAGCCTTTCCAGAAACACTCAGGATTCACTGCTGCGCACAGAGGAGGTCCGGTTCCGGAGGCCCGGTTCCGGAGGCCCGGTTCCGGAGGCCCGGTTCCGGAGGCCGGTTCCGGAGGCCCGGTTCTGGAGGCCTGGTTCTGGAGGCCTGGTTCTGGCTACAGGAGTTTGTAGCTTTAATAAACGTCAGGTTTCAGCTCTTTTAGGAGAAAACATGATGCGTGACGTTTGTGGGTCGTTGATGCGGTTCCTGAACGCAGCACCAAACGGCCGTGTTGCGTTCACAGCCTCCAGGAGAACCCAGCGCCGTTTGGACCCGGCTGCTGCAGCCTGCAGGAACCCAGGCCATCGGAGCGGGTCAGAACCGCAGCAGACCGATAGAATCACAGAACCTGGAGGCCGGACCGACCTTCAGATGGTACCAGGTAGGGAGGGAGGAGCCTTCCAGAACCAGAACCTCTGGGTCAACCAGAACCTCAGCCCAGGCTGTTCAGATCAGAACCGGTCTGTCCCGGAACCAACCCGACCCAATAAGCAGAACCGTTTGGGTTTCAGTCCATATGAAGAAGTAAAAATGATTCACTTTATCAGACAGAAAATAACTGGAGGAACTGAACTGGTTCAGAGGAACCGGTTCAGTTAGAAGTGAGTCAGCTGAAGTGAATCAGTTTAAATCACATGAAACTGATTCAGTTGGAAGTGATTCAAATAAATGTGAGTCAGTGATTCATTTCAAAGTGATTCAGGTCAAATGAATCATTTCAGTGGAAAAAGAATCAGTTTGTGTCTCAGCTGGAACTGCAGCAACAGGAACCAGAAGAAGAAGAAGAAGAAGAAGAAGAAGAAGAAGAAGAAGAAGAAGAAGAAGAAGAATGGCTCCTGTGTGCCGCTGCCATTACTGCCTTTATTTATCTGCTGAGGAAGAGGAGGAGGAGGAAGAGCAGCGGCCGGATTGCATGTTTTCCTCCTCGGCTCAGCCAGTCTGTCTCCAGGACGATGGGGGAGGAAGAGGAGGAGGAAGAAACCTGATCTCTCCTCCTCCTCCGCCGCCTCTCAGCCGCCTGAGAAACCCGATCCGGCTCTGCAGCTCAGAGGGGGAGGAGAGGGACACTGGGAAGACTGGAAAAATACTCCAGGAGAACGCTCCGAGAAGAGAGGGAAAAACTGGAAAACTGGGAAAACTGAGGCAGGAAAAAACTGGGAAAACCAAACCAGAGCATAGAGGATGGAGCAGGAAGATAGATCTGCTCCACAGGAACATCCAGGAATCTCCAGGAACGTCCTGGAATCTCCAGGAACATCCTGGATTCTCCAGGAACGTCCAGGATTCTCCAGGAACGTCCTGGAATCTCCAGGAACGTCCTGGATTCTCCAGGAACGTCCAGGATTCTCCAGGAACGTCCTGGATTCTCCAGGAACGTCCAGGATTCTCCAGGAACGTCCTGGAATCTCCAGGAACATCCTGGAATCTCCAGGATTCTCCAGGAACGTCCAGGATTCCCATCCATTGGACAAGCAGCTGCTCCTCCAGCCAATCACAGCCCAGTTTCTCTGGAGACGGAACCAGAACCAGGTAGCTCCAACTGAACCTGAGCTGAGCTTCCTGCTCCGATCCTAAGGAGGAGGAGTGGTGATGGGGGCTGGTTGGTTCTGATCAACAGAATCCGTCCTGGATCCGAAAAAAATCCCCCAAACATCCACCTGGTTCTGATCCAATTCATGCCAACATGAACAGGATACATTACTAAGAGTCCTGTTACAGTTCCTACCAGACATCCAAGACCAGAACACCAGAATTCAACATCTAGAACTCAGAACCAGAACCAAAGCGGTTCTGGAACTGGGCCCAGTTTCACATCAACAGAAACAGAAATTAAAGCAAAATGTGATCATTTTACATGGAAAACAGCTGGAAACGAACTGCAGAAGGTCCAGACAGGTGATCTCAGCAGAACCCGAACAGAACCGCCAGAACGTGTCAGGTTTGGTCCAAATCAGATCCAGTTTCAGGAAAATATAGGTGCTCAAAACACCTGATATTTACTGAGAAGGTCAGATTTCTGCATCTTTTAGAGGATTATAAACAGTTTCATTGGGTAAAATGTTTTATTATTAATAAATAAACCAGCAGTATTAATACTGACAATAAACCAATAGTAATAATACTGACAATAAACCAATATTAATAATACTGACAATAACCAATAGTAATAATACTGACAATAAACCAATAGTAATAATATGACAATAAACCAATATTAATAATACTGACAATAAACCAATAGTAATAATACTGACATTAAACCAGTAGTATTAATACTGACATTATATCCATCCATCCATCCATCCATTTTCTTCCGCTTATCCGGGATCGGGTCGCGGGGGCAGCAGCTTCAGAAGGGAGGCCCAGACTTCCCTCCCCAGCCACGTCTTCCAGCTCCTCCAGGAACCCCAAGGCGTTCCAGGCCAGCAGAGAGACATCGTCCCTCCAGGTGTCCTGGTCTCCCCTCCTCCCGGTGGGACCTGAACTCCTCACCAGGGAGGCGTCCAGGAGGCATCCTGACCAGATGCCCGAGCCTCAACTGGCTCCTCTCGACGTGGAGGAGCAGCGGCTCGACTTTGAGTCCCTCCCGGATGACCGAGCTTCTCACCCTATCTCTAAGGGAGAGCCCGGCCACCCTGCGGAGGAAACCCATTTCGGCCGCTTGTTCGGTCATGACCCAAAGCTCATGACCATAGATGAGGGTGGGAACGTAGATCGACCGGTAAATCGAGAGCTTCTCTTCACCACCACGGACCGGTACAGCGCCGCTTCACGGCAGACGCCGCCCCAATCCGCCTGTCCATCTCCTTCTTCCCTCATTCGTGAACAAGATCCCCAGATACTTAAACTCCTCCACTTGAGGCAGGACGACCCCCCTGACCCGGAGAAGGACCTCTACCCTTTTCCGGCTCAAGACCATGGCCTCGGATTTGGAGGCACTGAGCCTCATCCCGGCCGCTTCACACTCGGCCGCGAACCGTTTCAGCGAGAGCCGCAGATCACGATCTGATGAAGCCATCAGGACCACATCATCCGCAAAAAGCAGAGATGCGATCCTAAGGCCACCGAAACGGATCAACACCTCGGCTGGTCTAGAGATTCTGTCCATGAAAGTAATGAACAGAATCGGTGACAAAGGGCAGCAGCCTTGGCGGAGTCCAACTCTCCCCGAAAACGAGCCCGACTTACTGCCGGCAATGCGGACCAGACTCTGACACCGGTCATACAGGGACCTGACAGCCCGTATCAAAGGGCCTGGTACCCCAGACTCCCGGAGAACCCCCACAAGGCCCCCGAGGGACACGGTCGAACGCCTTCTCCAAGTCCACAAAACACATGTAGACTGGTTGGGCGAACTCCCAGAACCCTCCAGGACCTGCTGAGGGTGTAGAGCTGGTCCAGTGTTCCAGAACCAGAACCACACTGATCCTCCTGAATCCGAGGTTCGACTATCCGACGGACCCTCCTCTCCAGGACCCCTGAATAGACCTTTCCAGGGAGGCTTAAGAGTGTGACCCCTCTGTAATTGGAGCACACCCTCCGGTCCTCGTCCCCAGAGATTGGAGAGCCCGACCCAGAGTCCACAGGCTCAGCTTCCTCAACAGAAGGCATGTTGGTGGGATTGAGGAGGTCTTCGAAGTATTCCGCCCACCGACCCACAACATCCCGAGTCGAGGTCAGCAGCCACCATCCCCACTGTAAACAGTGTTGGTGCTGCACTGCTTCCCCCTCCTGAGACGCCGGATGGTGGACCAGAATCGCCTCGAAGCCGTGCGGAAGTCTTTCTCCATGGCCTCTCCAAACTCCTCCCACGCCCGAGTTTTGGCCTCAGCGACCCAAGCCGCATGCCGCTTCGCCCGCCGGTACCATCAGCTGCTTCTGGAGTCCCACAGGCCAAAAAGGCCCCATAGGACCTTCAGCTTGACAGCATCCCTCACCGAAGGTGTCCACCAACGGGTTCGAGGGTTGCCACGGCGACAGGCACCAACGACCTTATGGCCACAGCTCCGATAAGCCGCTTCGGCGATGGAGGAACAGAACATGGTCCACTCAGACTCCATGTTCCCCACCTCCCCCGGAACGTGTTCGAAGTTCTGCCGGAGGTGGGAGTTGAAGCTCCGTCTCACAGGGACTCCGCCAGACGTTCCCAGCAGACCCTCACTACACGTTTGGGCTGCCAGGTCTGACCGGCTTCCTCCCCCACCACCGGAGCCAACTCACCACCAGGTAGTGGTCAGTGGACAGCTCCGCCCCTCTCTTCACCCGAGTGTCCAAGACATACGGCCGCAGATCCGATGAAACGACGACAAAATCGATCATCGAACTGCGGCCTAAGGTGTCCTGGTGCCAAGTGCACGTATGGACACCCTTATGCTTGAACATGGTGTTCGTGATGGACAGACCGTGACGAGCACAGAAGTCCAACAACAGAACACGACTCGAGTTTAGATCGGGGGGGGCCGTTCCTCCCAACCACGCCCCTCCAGGTCTCACTGTCATTGCCCACGTGAGCGTTGAAGTCCCCCAGCAGAACAAGGGAGTCCCCAGGAGGGGCATCTCCAGTACCCCCTCTAAGGACTCCAAGAAGGGGGGTAATCTGAACTGTTGTTCGGCCCGTAAGCACAGACAACAGTCAGAACCCGTCCCCCCACCCGTAGGCGGAGGGAGGCGACCCTCTCGTTCACCGGGGTAAACCTCAATATACAGGCACCAAGATGGGGGGCAACAAGTATGCCCACTCCTGCCCGGCGCCTCTTGCCGTGGGCAACTCCAGAGTGGAAGTGCGTCCAGCTCGTCTCAAGGAGACTGGTTCCAGAACCAGAGCCATGTGTCGAGGTGAGGCCGACTATTTCTAGCCGAAACCTCTCAGCCTCGCACACCAGCTCCGACTCCTTCCCCACCAGAGAGGAGACGTTCCACGTCCCAAGAGTTTCTGAAGCCGGGGATCAGACCGCCAGGGTCCCCTCCCTCGGCCGCCGCTCGTAACACACAGCACCCGACCCCTTTGGCCCCTCCGACAGGTGGTGAGCCCATTGGAAGGGGAACCACGTCTCCTCTTCGGGCTGAGCCCGGCCGGCTCCGTGGTTAAAAGCCCGGCCACCAGGCGTCGCTATCGTGCCCCACCTCCAGGCCTGGCTCCAGAGTGGGACCCCGGTGACCCGCGTCCGGGCAAGGGAACGCCAGGTTCAAAGGTCGTCTCCATCATAAAGGGTCTTCAGGCTGCGCTTTGTCTGGTTCCTCACCTAGGACCTGTCTGCCTTGGGTGACCCTACCAGGGGCATAAAGCCCCAGACAGCAGCTCCCAGGATCATTGGGACACACAAACCCTCCACCACGATAAGGTGGAGCCCAAGGAGCCCATATTAAACCAATAGTAATAATACTGACATTAAACCAGTAGTATTAATACTGACAATAAACCAGTAGTAATAATACTACACAGTCCAGTCACATTAATGTGACCATCTGTCAAAAGCCAGAATAACCACCTTTCGCAGAGCGAACTGCTACGAGACGTGCAGGAAGAGAGTCACTTAGGTCCCTGAAGGTCTTCTCTGGGATGTTGAGCCATGCCGACTCTAATGCCGTGGCCAGCTGCGCTAGATTACGCGGTTGAGGATCCATGGCGCGAACAACTCGATCGAGATGGTCCCACAGATGCTCGATTGGGTTTAAGTCAGGTGAGTTTGCTGGCCAGGGGAGGACGGTAAACTCATCCTGGTGCTCTTCGAACCACGCACGTACACTGGCAGCTGTATGGCACCTCGCATTGTCCTGCTGGAAGATGCCATCATCCTGAGGAAAAACAATGCGCATGTAGGGGTGGACATGGTCCGCAAGGACAGATGCGTACTTGTATTGATCCATCGTGCCTTCCACAATAATCAGTGAACCCAGAGAATGCCAGGAAAACATTCCCCAGACCATAATGCTCCTGCCTCCAGCTTGGACCGTTCCTGCAATGGTTGCAGGGTGGTTCCTTTCAGAGGTTTCACGCCTTATACGCCAACGTCCATCTGTCCGATGGAGCATAAAACGCGATTCATCTGAAAACGCTACCTGTCGCCACTCAGTGGACGTCCAGCTGCTGTACTGGCGTGCAAATTCTAGCCTTCGTCGTCGATGAACACCAGTCAGCATAGGTGCACGAACCAGGCGTCTGCTTCGGAGGCCCAGACGCAGCAATGTTCGCTGAATAGTGGTTTGGGAGACACTTGTGGTAGCCCCTTGGTTCATTTTAGTGGTCAGTTGCTCAACGGTAGCCCGTCTATCTGCCCGAACGCATCTCCGCAACCGTCGTTCGCCTCTGTCATCTATGGCCCGTGGTGCACCACATTTGCCACGTCGTTGATTTTGGACAGTCCCATTTTGCCATGCACGGTACACTTTTACCACGGCGGCACGCGAACAGTTCACAAACTCAGCCGTTTCGGAAATGCTTCCACCCTTGGCCCGAAAGCCAATGATCATGCCCTTTTGGACGTCGGATAAATCGCTTCGTTTCTGCATTACGCCAACGATTGAAATGTTTTCCGAAGCCCACACACACCCTTTATATACGCTCAACTGCACTGTGCTGCCACCTGCCTTCTGTGATTGGTTATTTAACTCTGAAGTGGAAAGTACGTGGTGGTCACATTAATGTGACTGGACTGTGTAATATTAAACCAGTAGTAATAATACTGATATTAAACCAATAGTAATAATACTGACATTAAACCAGTAGTATAAATACTGACAATAAACCAGTAGTAATAATACTAATATTAAACCAGTAGTAATAATACTGATATTAAACCAATAGTAATAATACTGACATTAAACCAGTAGTAATAATACTGATATTAAACCAGTAGTAATAATACTGATATTAAACCAATAGTAATAATACTGACATTAAACCAGTAGTATTAATACTGACAATAAACCAGTAGTAATAATACTAATATTAAACCAGTAGTAATAATACTGATATTAAACCAATAGTAATAATACTGACATTAAACCAGTAGTATAAATACTGACAATAAACCAGTAGTAATAATACTAATATTAAACCAGTAGTAATAATACTGACATTAAACCAGTAGTAATAATACTGATATTAAACCAGCAGTAATAATACTGACATTAAACCAGTAGTAATAATACTGACAATAAACCAGTAGTAATAATACTAATATTAAACCAGTAGTAATAATACTGATATTAAACCAATAGTAATAATACTGACATTAAACCAGTAGTATAAATACTGACAATAAACCAGTAGTAATAATACTAATATTAAACCAGTAGTAATAATACTGATATTAAACCAATAGTAATAATACTGACATTAAACCAGTAGTATTAATACTGACAATAAACCAGTAGTAATAATACTAATATTAAACCAGTAGTAATAATACTGACATTAAACCAGTAGTAATAATACTAATATTAAACCAGTAGTAATAATACTGACATTAAACCAGTAGTAATAATACTGATATTAAACCAGCAGTAATAATACTGACATTAAACCAGTAGTAATAATACTGATATTAAACCAGCAGTAATAATACTGACATTAAACCAGTAGTAATAATACTGATATTAAACCAGCAGTAATAATACTAATATTAAACCAGTAGTAATAATACTGATATTAATACTCACATTAAATCAATAGGAAGGTTTCGGTTTAATGTTATGGACCGGCCAGGTGAGCAGAACCGACCCACCAACATCCCGACCGAGCCGAACCTCCACCAGAACCAGCACAAACCCAAACATTAAGCTGGAAAAACCCAGATTTACCTGAAGTTTTCCCAGCGGAGTTAGCCGCGGAGCTAACAGGAAGGAATGCGGCTAATTAGCGGTAAAAAAACTTTATAAAGTTCGGTTAAAATCCTCCGGTCGGTCCTGCTCAGGGTCCATAAACTGAAATTAAACACGTTTTAAGGTTTTTAACGCTTTTATTTGACGTTCTGGACATAAAATCGGCTGGAAGACGAGCTGCGCTCACAACAAACTTTTTTCCACGACGGCAGGATCCGTCTATGTCCTGGCGCCAACCCGGTCGGTTCCCTGGCGGCGCCAACCCAGGAACCCATCGGTTCCCGGACCCCGTTTGGTTCCCTCCACCCGAACCCACCGTGGAAAACGTTCCTGCCGTGAAACATCAGGTTTTCCCACTAACCCCGAGGGAACCCGGAGGTTCTGGAGGCCGTTTTCCACCCACGGGCTGCGGCGGCTCCAGCACATAGACGGAGCGGAGGAGGCTCGGCGCCGCAGGTTGGGACACAACTTCTGGGTTACATTAGGTTAAATCTGCCTTACCTTTGACCTCTGGAGTCTGTGTTCCCAGATGATTCCAGGATCCTCTTCCAGACAACACAGATGGACAGATCCAGAGCCGGAGGAGACGGGGAGAGACCAGACAATCTGATTCCCAAACGGTTTTCCAGAAATATTCCCAGGATCGGTTCTGCTTCCAGCTCCGATCTAACCTGGCAGAGATCTTCTCCCAGACAGGACGCCTTACTCCGCTTCTGCTGCTGTCATTAATGCGACATAGATCTTCTCTAAAACACAACCACTCACATTGCAAAATTCAAGGACAGTAAATCTGACATAGATCCTTTGTTTCATAGGATGCCTTACCCTGCGTGATTTTGGTCACGGAAAATGTTGCTCTAGATTTATTGTCACATAAATCTGGAACCACATAAATCCTTACAATGCTAATAGATTGTTAGCATTGTACTTCTTTTTGACTTTTTAGTCACTGGCCGCCATGTTGGATGTTAAACTCTGGGTTGTTCAGTCAGATTCCTGATTTCAGCTCCAGTTGCTGTTTTATTTCAGTTTTCAGAGAAGGAAACAGTGGAAACCAGAGTGAAAGAAAGCTGGATTTTCAAAGTAAAACATAAACTAAAATTTACATTTTCATAAATTGTTTTGATAAACAAGGTCACACTGAACATCTGGAAAGTATCTGACTCAATTTACTTTACCTACTTCTTATGTTACCATATTTAAAACTGTATTAATCTGTTTCATCAATATTTTACACAGAAATACCTCGAGTTTATTAAAAATAAGAAATTAAATATTACATAAATATTGAGTGCAACTTAATATTACAAAGGTACATATTTACAATTTAAATTGAGATTAATATAGTTAATATATTTTCACAATTTAACAACTTAATCTAAAATAGATTGAATTGGAACTGGGTGAAAAACTGTGAAAGTGACAGTAAAGTTTAGTCAGTTTCAGAAAGTTTAGTTCTGCCATCTTTACAAATAAAGTAATAATTATATTTTTAAAAATTTTAAAATAAAACTGCAATTCTTTGGTGTGTTATAAAACAGGCAGAGTGAGACATCTTTGTATATTTCCTCCTCTGTGTAAATTGCCACCCAGTTGTTTTGGACGGGCTTTTATTTTGAAATCAACACCAACGTTGATTCTGCCTCCCTCTAGTGGCAGTAAGTGTAACTACAGACTGCGGGTTGTTGCAGTAACTGTCGGTTAAAAGTGAATCACTGTGATTTTGACATCTGCAGCTCAGATTAGTCAGAAACATGAAACAGGAACTGAGTAAAACAGAAACATTTCTCCTTATTTTCAGTTATTTAAATGTTTTCCATGGTTTAATGACTCTGGTTTCTTACAAAGAAGGAAATGAGCAGATCGTTGTGTTTGAGGTTCTGTCTTTATTCGTTTATCCACCTGTCAAACGGTGAGGTTAAGCTCTTCTGTCTAAACTAACAGCGACATGCTGCCACACGCTGCCTGCATGCATCCTGAAAACAAACCGTATAAAAGGACGAGACGGAGGAAAAACTCAACACAGATCATGAACCAAACCGAACCGAGGAGAAAAGGCACAAAGACTCTGAACGACTCGGATCTACAAACAGAAACTCTAAAATAATCTTTAAAAGTGAATCAAACATCCAGTGAAACAGAGTCACTCTGCAGAACTTCAGACTGTTTCAGTTCAGAGCCTTAAACCTCCACTAGATGGCGCTACAACGAGACAGAAGATATAAAGAGCCTAACATGGGCGAATGTTAAGAGAAAGACGTCATTTAAAAAGGTTGAAATAATACAACAATAAAGTCAAAATATTATCAAAATAAAGTCGTAATAGTATGAGAAAGAAGGTAGATGACAATAGTTGAAATAATTAGAAAATAAAGTCAGAATATCACAACAAAGAAATCCTACAGCAATAAAGTTTAAACAGTACAAGAATAATGTCATATTTTCACAATAAAGTTGTAATAATACAAGAATAGTCCGAAAACAGAATCAGAATACAAGAAAAATTTTGCAATATCGCAAAAATAAATTCATAATATAATAAACCCATATTATCAGAAAAAAAGTTGTAAAAACGACTAATACCAGAAAAAATTTTAATAATATGAAAAGTCATATTACAAGAAAAAGGTCTAACAACCGTAAAGTTGTAATAACAGCAGAATGAAGTCATAATATTATCAGAAAGAAATAATAATTTTATGAGAACTGACATCTAAAATGCGTGTTGCGCTGCGTTAGCATGAGGAATGTTCAGCATGTTGTGAAGTTAATATTTTGACCTTTATTATCAGACGTTGAAACGACTGAATCTATTTGGGAAGAAGAACCTCAGACTGAGACGGTCACTTCTCCACTCGGACCAGGCTTTGCTCCAATTTAAACATTTTCTCATCATCTTACGACTTTCTTCTGGTAATATTAGGAGTTGTCATTATTAGTTGTCTTTATTAGTTGTCTTTATTAGTTGTCTTTATTAGTTGTCTTTATTAGGAGTTTGTCTTTATTAGAGTTGTCTTATTAGTTGTCTTTATTAGGAGTTGTCTTTATTAGTTGTCTTTATTAGATTGTCTTTATTAGTTGTCTTTATTAGGATTGTCTTTATTAGTTGTCTTTATTAGGATTGTCTTTATTAGTTGTCTTTATTAGTTGTCTTATAGTTGTCTTTATTAGTTGTCTTTATTAGGAGTTGTCTTTATTAGTTGTCTTTATTAGGATTGTCTTTATTAGTTGTCTTTATTAGTTGTCTTTATTAGTTGTCTTTATTAGTTGTCTTTATTAGGATTGTCTTTATTAGTTGTCTTTATTAGTTGTCTTTATTAGTTGTCTTTATTAGTTGTTCTTTATTAGTTGTCTTTATTAGTTGTCTTTATTAGTTGTCTTTATTAGAGTTGTCTTTATTAGTTGTCTTTATTAGTTGTCTTTATTAGTTGTCTTTATTAGGAGTTGTCTTTATTAGTTGTCTTTATTAGTTGTCTTTATTAGTTGTCTTTATTAGGAGTTGTCTTTATTAGTTGTCTTTATTAGTTGTCTTTATTAGTTGTCTTTATTAGGAGTTGTCTCTGTAACTTCTAACACTGAGATGACTGTCTCACGTCTTGTCAGGTGGATTTTGGCGACACCTGTGGCCACTAAAGGTACTGCCACTGGGTTTAGAATAGCCTCTGTTCGCACAGCCTAAAAAAACGTGGATCAGAAATCATTCTGCCTTTGTTTTGCTCCATAAATAATACAAATTTAAATTATAGATCTACGTTTTTTATTTTTGGCTTGGTATGGCTGCAGTTTCTTCAGCGGCCAGTAGAGGCTGCTATAAACAGGTTCATGAGAATAAACCCACAAATGAAAAGCATTTTACCCCAATAATTACCAAAACCTTTCATGATTTCTGCGAGAACGTTAAACCAAATTACAGAGTCAGATCAGAAAACACAAACCAGTTGTTACAAATACCAGGATTAAAGTCAAAATAACTTTCAAACATTGTTTAAAACTCTTGTGCTGCTGAATTACATCCCAGGCTATAATGTAAACTACCTGAAATATTCACCTGGGGCCTCTGGCAGCAGGTTTGTTTCCTGAACAGCTACGCGGCCAACGCAGCACCGACTTAGCAAACGTAGCATTTAGCATTTAGTATTCGCCTCTATGCAGATGATTCTGTCCTGTTGGCCGATGTTGGTTCTGGTTGACAGCAGGTCTGGATATTAACAGAACCTGCTGAGGCTGGTGCCACAGACATGGAGGTTAAACATAGATCTAATTGCAGTTCTGCTACTGGCCACAAGGAGACGCTAAAACAGCATTTATAGTTAGCAGCTTTGTTTCTCTGGTCCAAAATAATCTCAGTTCCAACCCTGAATCTTCTGGATCAAAATCTGGTTTATGATCCAGATTCTGATCAAACTTTCAGATTTACCTCTCCTCCAACTACATTTTAATTTTTTTTACTTTAATTAAATGTTAATCAGGTTATAAGAGCAGACAGTGGAGAGCTGATTGTCTCTACGCTCATTTATGTCGGGATCATTTCTGTGTAATTTTCCTGAAGCTGCAGCCTCTTGTAATCCAGAGGAAGTGGTTCTGAAGTTCTGCAGTGTGAACGGACCTGTTACACCTGAGCGTCTGATCTGCAGCAGCTCAGACACGTTTACAGTTCAGATAGAAAACAAATCTACAATAAACACTTCAAAAAACACTCAGTGATCAATAAATAGAAAAGGTTTCAGCTGAAGACGGAGGAGGATCAGCTCAGCCTGCAGCGGCGCCACCTGCAGGTCCACCCAGGAAACGGCATCATTTCCTGGGTGGACCTGAGATGAAGCTTCAGCAGCAGAGAGATTCTGGATCTGATAAGTTCAGTGATCGGCCCCAGAACCAGAACCAGAACCGAACCCAGAACCAGAACCAGAACAGAACCAAACTCCTCCTGCTGAGCTGAAAGCGTCTTTATACATAATAAAGTCATAAAGTCAAACAGGCACATCTGCAGGTGGATTAAAAAATAAAAACTATGATTTCTGTCCAGAATAAATAAGATGGCACAGATTTAAAATCTAAAACTTTGTGTTAAAACATCAAACTTTATTAAACGACTAAACGTGACGTTAAAAATGTTTTCCAGCATCAACCCTTCGTCTGAAACTTGAGGGATTATTCTTGGAGCTTGGAGCCGGCTGTCTCTGACCTGGACCCGGTCGCATGCAGCAGCAGGACTTCCTGTCTGGAAGCAGAATCAGCAGCAGGTGGCTAGCATTAGCAGGCTGCTCGGTCAGCTCAGCTCTACACGTTGATGGCGTGGGCGTGCTTCTTGCACAGAGGCTTGTCCTTCTTGGAGTAGAAGGGCTGACCCTCCAGGTTCACGTGGCACACCTGCAGAGACAGCAGCACTTAGAGGGCGGCCTGACCTCTGACCTCTGAGCCGGCCGGCCCTTACCGCGCACACGAAGCAGGTGTCGTGCCAGGTGTGGCCCAGGGCCTCGATGAACTTATCTCCAGCCTCCACCGGGAAGTCGCAGCCGTGACACTTGGTGCTGAACAGAGCGACGTAATCTGACAGAGCAGAAGGAACGATGCTAAGCTGCTAACGCGCTAACAGGCTAACATGCTAACATGCTAGCAGAACTGCTAAACAAGGTCATGGACTTCCAGCAAATGTATCATTTTTATTCCAAGGATCCAGGATGCTGAAGCTACGAGTGGATCAGTCAGAACCAGAGGTGGGAACACTTCAGCTAGCTTGCTGATAGCAAAGGTTGTAGTTCAGCGCTTTAGCGTTTGCTTTGAAATCACACACTTAGCTTCTCCTAAATGTATGTTTATGGATACAATTTAAATTCATCATCGGCGTTAGCATTAGCTTCCATTACTGACTATGTTGGTTCCACCTCAAAATTAGCAAAACTACGTAATTTTTATGATTAGCTAACGTCTTAGTTAGCAGTAGCAGCACGGCTGAAAGTATTAAAATGATCACAGATCAAATTATGACACAAATTTTCATCTCCATGACAACGAACACAGCTCCTCTCGACCAACTTTTAGTTTCTCCTCCACTTTAACCAGCAGGAGCAGGAGAGACCGTCAGGACATGTCCTCTGTCCTCTGGCCGTCTGTCCTCATATAGTCCTTTAGGACCATGTGCCCCGTCTGTCCTCAGATCGTCCGTCTGGACCATGTCCCCTGTCTGTGGACACTAACCCGTCTCCGTCCCGCTCTACCTTTCTCGCAGTACGGCTCCCCGTCCTCCATGTGGAACAGGCTGTTTCCAAACGGTTTCCCGCAGGCGGCGCAAACGAAGCAGGTGGTGTGCCACGTCTGCCGCAGGGCGTGCATCACTTCCTGTAACAGCACGGCGTCGTTAGTGCATCACTTCCTGTAACAGCACGGCGTCGTTAGTGCATCACTTCCTGTAACAGCACGGCGTCCTTAGTGCATCACTTCCTGTAACAGCACGGCGTCCTTAGTGCATCACTTCCTGTAACAGCACGGCGTTATTATTGCATCACTTCCTGTAACAGCACGGCGTTATTAGTGCATCACTTCCTGTAACATCACGGCGTTAGTGCATCACTTCCTGTAACAGCATGGCGGCGTTAGTGCATCACTTCCTGTAACAGCACGGCGTTATTAGTGCATCACTTCCTGTAACAGCACGGCGTTAGTGCATCACTTCCTGTAACAGCACGGCGTTAGTGCATCACTTCCTGTAACAGCACGGCATCGTTAGTGCATCACTTCCTGTAACAGCACGGCGTTAGTGCATCACTTCCTGTAACAGCACGGCGTTGTTAGTGCATCACTTCCTGTAACAGCACGGCGTTGTTAGTGCATCACTTCCTGTAACAGCACGGCGTTAGTGCATCACTTCCTGTAACAGCACGGCGTTATTAGTGCATCACTTCCTGTAACAGCACGGCGGCGTTAGTGCATCACTTCCTGTAACAGCACGGCGTTATTATTGCATCACTTCCTGTAACAGCACGGCGTTATTAGTGCATCACTTCCTGTAACAGCACAGCGTTATTAGTGCATCACTTCCTGTAACAGCACGGCGTTATTAGTGCATCACTTCCTGTAACAGCACGGCGTTATTAGTGCATCACTTCCTGTAACAGCACGGCGTTATTAGTGCATCACTTCCTGTAACAGCACGGCGTTATTAGTGCATCACTTCCTGTAACAGCACGGCGTTGTTAGTGCATCACTTCCTGTAACAGCACGGCGGCGTTAGTGCATCACTTCCTGTAACAGCACGGCGTTATTATTGCATCACTTCCTGTAACAGCACGGCGTTATTAGTGCATCACTTCCTGTAACAGCACGGCGTTAGTACATCACTTCCTGTAACAGCACGGCGGCGTTAGGGCATCACTTCCTGTAACAGCACGGCGTTAGTGCATCACTTCCTGTAACAGCACGGCGTTATTAGTGCATCACTTCCTGTAACAGCACGGAGTTATTAGTGCATCACTTCCTGTAACAGCACGGCGTTATTAGTGCATCACTTCCTGTAACAGCACGGCGTTAGTACATCACTTCCTGTAACAGCACGGCGGCGTTAGTGCATCACTTCCTGTAACAGCACGGCGTCGTTAGTGCATCACTTCCTGTAACAGCACGGCGTTATTATTGCATCACTTCCTGTAACAGCACGGCGTTATCAGTGCATCACTTCCTGTAACAGCACGTCGTTAGTGCATCACTTCCTGTAACAGCACGGCGGCGTTAGTGCATCACTTCCTGTAACAGCACGGCGTTAGTGCATCACTTCCTGTAACAGCACGGCGTTATTAGTGCATCACTTCCTGTAACAGCACGGCGTTATTAGCGCATCACTTCCTGTAACAGCACGGCGTTATTAGTGCATCACTTCCTGTAAAAGCACGGCGTTATTATTGCATCACTTCCTGTAACAGCACGGCGTTATTAGTGCATCACTTCCTGTAACAGCACGGCGTTATTAGTGCATCACTTCCTGTAACAGCACGGCGTTATTAGTGCATCACTTCCTGTAACAGCACGGCGTTAGTACATCACTTCCTGTAACAGCACGGCGGTGTTAGTGCATCACTTCCTGTAACAGCACGGCGTCGTCAGTGCATCACTTCCTGTAACAGCACGGCGTTATTATTGCATCACTTCCTGTAACAGCACGGCGTTATCAGTGCATCACTTCCTGTAACAGCACGTCGTTGGGCATCACTTCCTGTAACAGCACGGCGGCGTTAGTGCATCACTTCCTGTAACAGCACGGCGTTAGTGCATCACTTCCTGTAACAGCACGGCGTTATTTGTGCATCACTTCCTGTAACAGCACGGCGTTATTAGTGCATCACTTCCTGTAACAGCACGGCGTTATTAGTGCATCACTTCCTGTAACAGCACGGCGTTAGTACATCACTTCCTGTAACAGCACGGAGTTATTAGTGCATCACTTCCTGTAACAGCACGGCGTCGTCAGTGCATCACTTCCTGTAACAGCACGGCGTTATTATTGCATCACTTCCTGTAACAGCACGGCGTTATCAGTGCATCACTTCCTGTAACAGCACGTCGTTGGGCATCACTTCCTGTAACAGCACGGCGGCGTTAGTGCATCACTTCCTGTAACAGCACGGCGTTAGTGCATCACTTCCTGTAACAGCACGGCGTTATTTGTGCATCACTTCCTGTAACAGCACGGCGTTATTAGTGCATCACTTCCTGTAACAGCACGGCGTTATTAGTGCATCACTTCCTGTAACAGCACGGCGTTAGTACATCACTTCCTGTAACAGCACGGCGGTGTTAGTGCATCACTTCCTGTAACAGCACGGCGTCGTTAGTACATCACTTCCTGTAACAGCACGGCGTTATTAGCGCATCACTTCCTGTAACAGCACGGCGTTATTAGTGCATCACTTCCTGTAAAAGCACGGCGTTATTATTGCATCACTTCCTGTAACAGCACGGCGTTATTAGTGCATCACTTCCTGTAACAGCACGGCGTTATTAGTGCATCACTTCCTGTAACAGCACGGCGTTATTAGTGCATCACTTCCTGTAACAGCACGGCGTTAGTACATCACTTCCTGTAACAGCACGGCGGTGTTAGTGCATCACTTCCTGTAACAGCACGGCGTCGTCAGTGCATCACTTCCTGTAACAGCACGGCGTTATTATTGCATCACTTCCTGTAACAGCACGGCGTTATCAGTGCATCACTTCCTGTAACAGCACGTCGTTGGGCATCACTTCCTGTAACAGCACGGCGGCGTTAGTGCATCACTTCCTGTAACAGCACGGCGTTAGTGCATCACTTCCTGTAACAGCACGGCGTTATTTGTGCATCACTTCCTGTAACAGCACGGCGTTATTAGTGCATCACTTCCTGTAACAGCACGGCGTTATTAGTGCATCACTTCCTGTAACAGCACGGCGTTAGTACATCACTTCCTGTAACAGCACGGCGGTGTTAGTGCATCACTTCCTGTAACAGCACGGCGTCGTTAGTACATCACTTCCTGTAACAGCACGGCGTTATTATTGCATCACTTCCTGTAACAGCACGGCATTATTAGTGCATCACTTCCTGTAACAGCACGGCGTTATTAGTGCATCACTTCCTGTAACAGCACGGCGTTATTAGTGCATCACTTCCTGTAACAGCACGGCGTTATTAGTGCATCACTTCCTGTAACAGCACGGCATTAGTACATCACTTCCTGTAACAGCACGGCGGTGTTAGTGCATCACTTCCTGTAACAGCACGGCGTCGTTAGTACATCACTTCCTGTAACAGCACGGCGTTATTATTGCATCACTTCCTGTAACAGCACGGCATTATTAGTGCATCACTTCCTGTAACAGCACGGCGTTATTAGTGCATCACTTCCTGTAACAGCACGGCGTTATTAGTGCATCACTTCCTGTAACAGCACGGCGTCCTTATTTCACAAACAGCAGAGGACAAACTGACCAAGGCCTCAGAAACTCAAAAATCAGAAAAATAAACTTATGTAATCTTAAAAGGACGTTACAATAGTAATGTAACTATCATACATGATGTAAAATTCACAGCACGGCTACAGATCGGATACAGGTCACATTACGTCAGAAACATCGGAACTGGGTCACTTCATTCAGATTCAGACATGAATTATTGTGTTGCTATGACATCCTGGTCATTGCTTTGCTAGCAGTAGCATCATGTGTTCTGCTATTGCTAATGTTAGCGCTGTATGCTAGCAGTTAGCTCCCTGCATGTTTCTTGTTTTTGCCATTTTCGTCTTGCATTCAGTGACATTCTTGGTGCTAGCATTAGCATTAGCTGGCTTGCTAACTATGTCGAGACATGTTTACAAACATGTTCATTCGTGTTAGCAGTGTTCCCGTCCCAATCAGCTTCAGTGTGACTTTCCACCCAGTCCAGTAGAGAGTCAGGGTGACCTCTGACCCCAGGCTCTGCCTCACCCCCATGATCTTGGCGTTGCAGCGGGCGCAGGTCGGAGCGAAGAACTCCTCGTAGCAGTTCTCACAGTAGACGTTGTTCTGCTCCTCCACGAAGCTGACGTCGGCCAGGGAGATGTGGCAGTAGTGGCAGTTGAACTCCTCGGGGTGCCAGGACCGGCCGAGGGCCACCAGGAAGGGGCCCCTGGGGGCCACAGCAGCACCGTCACACACCGCGCGCCGCACCGAGCCGCTGCGATGAGCGCCGAGGCCCCTACCTGATGACGCTGTTGCAGGCCGAGCACAGAGGCGTGCGGCTGCTGGCGGCGAACCTCTCCGCTCGCTGGGCCACGCCCCTCGCCACGGGGAGGAAGGGGGCGGGGCTCGGAGTGACGGGGGCGGGGCTGGGGGCGGGCGGCCCGGCGGGCGATGGGGTGGGGATGTACGCCGGCGGGGGCGGCGCCGCCTGAGGAAGCGGCTGGACCTTCACGGAGGAGCTGGGGGTCTTACCCGGGTCGAACTTATCGGCGAAGTTGGTGTCGGTCACCCAGGGCGGCCGGTTGGCGGTGGGGCAGCCCGGAGTCGGGGCGGCGGGGGGCGGAGCCAGGGCGGCTGCTGCAGGGCGGGGAGGCACTGGAGGGCGTTAGCATAACCTCTGATAGCATCACAAGACCTTTTACGTAGCTCTGACAGCGCTTAGCGCACTTAGCTTCCCCTAAACTAAATTATAAAACTCTGACTTACTTGAATATTTTCTTTAAACTTTCAGGTGAATAAAGTTTGACTGTTGCTGAAGTTTTGGTTATCTTCCAGTCTGGTTATAATCATGCTCTTATTTTGAAGATTGTTTACGTTCCATTTCCTGTCCTCATAATAGTGGAGAACAGAAATGGTTTGTTACCCAGAATGCATCACTGCAGAACAGGACACAGTCTAACGTCTCCGGTCCTTCGTCCTGCAGTCGATTAGCTGAATCAGCATCAGATAGAAAAACTCAACAGCTGTAAAACTGAAGCTAGCAGTGAAAATCTCTGGTTTAGCATTAGCTTCTCCTACATACAGTATAACGCTTCTACAGTGAAGCACTTTAGCACAGCTAATGTTTAAAAGTGCTTTAGCAACTAGCATGGTTAGCTTTGTAGCTAGCAGTACCTTGTCTACTGAACTCAACATGACCTTAACCGTGTGACCTCTGACCTTCCTGCTGGCGGCCAGCTGCTCTGGTTACGGCCTGATGTCTGCTGATGTGCGCCCTCACCTGGCTGGGAGGGGTAGATGCAGGCCGTGCTGACCACCTTCGGGGGGGCGGAGCCAACGGGGATCTGGATGGAGCTCTGCTGGGTGGGCGGGGCTTGGAGTGGGGGGGGCATCGGCTGGAACTGCTGCGGCATTGGCTGGTACTGCTGAGGGGGCGGGGCCATCCTGTACTGGCTGGAAAAGGACAGAGACACGTTGAGGTCAAAGGTTCAGAGCCTTCATCACAGACTGTCCTCTGATTGGTCAGGCTACGGAGCCTCTGATTGGCTGCTTGAAGTGACCAGGAAGTGACTCTCTCCATCCAACCAACCATCCGAAGTTTCTTCAGGAACATTTCTGCCTCTTTAATCGACCAATCAGTCCCTCTCTCTGTGGAACCCTTAAACGATCGTCTCCATGTTTTCATCATAATCAATGTTATTCATGCTTAATCCAGGATGAAACTCACACATTATCACATCCTGGTGTTTATCAATATTCGGCTCTTTGGGATTTTCTCCTTCAGAAAATGTTTATGTGTGGCAAAAAAACAACAGAAAACAATTAAAAACATTAGTTTATATATAAACTGTTTGAATCTGTTGAAAAGATTTAATGCAGTGAAAGTTAAGTATTATTTTGTATTAGTTCATTATTGTTTCAGGACATTAAGGTGGAAACTGTGAAGTTAATTAAAGCTTCTGAATTAATGTTGTTAGAAATAAACAAACTATATTGAATAATGTTAGTTATTCTTCGTCGGTCTGTAACTAGTTATATAAGTTAAATTTAACCAGTAGGTTGTTAACATATCTGCTGTTTTATGAGGACTCAGATGAACTCGGGGTTCATTAAACGGCTCCCAGCAGGAAGTCGACCTTCATGTGGGTCAGATCTGCTTCCTGTTCCTCCCAGAGACAGAATGGAGGAACCGGCCGCCATCATGGATCCAGCTGAGTGGCGCCTGGAGGACGATGGCCTTAATGGAGGACGACGGGATGAGAGCCGGTGGGCGGAGCCTGTTACGGGTCACATGACGCTCCGCTGCCGTTTCTGCCTCCAGAGGAACCCAGGCAGCAGGTCAATCAGTTTCCATGACTGACGAGGGTCAACATGAGGCTCAACATGAGGGTCAACATGCGGGTCAACATGCGGGTCAACATGAGGGTCAACATGAGGGTCAGGTCAACATGCGGGTCAACCATGCAGGGTCAACTGGCAGGGTCAACATGCGGCCGTAACATGCGGGTCAACATGAGAATAGAGTTCAACATGAGGGTCAACATGAGGGTCAACATGCGGTCAACATCATGGTCAACATGCGGTCAACAGGTCTGGAGGTCAACATGCGGGTCAACATGCGGGTCAACCATGCGGTCAACATGCGCGTGCAACCATGCGGGTCACATGAGGGTCAACATGCGGTCAACATGCGGGTCAACATGAGGGTCAACATGAGGGTCAACATGAGGGTCAACATGAGGGTCAACATGCGGGTCAACATGCGGGTCAACATGAGGGTCAACATGCGGGTCAACATGCGGGTCAACATGCGGGTCAACATGCGGGTCAACATGGGTCAACATGGGGTCAACATGAGGGTCAACAGAGGCAAATGAGGGTCAGGTCAGGGAGCCGATGAGAGTTTAGAAATTCATCAGAACCAAACAGAGACAGAAACTGAGCAGGTTTCTGACGTCCTGTTGCCACGGTAACTGATGCTGGAAACCCATGATGAAATATGAAGTTTTAGTAATTTTAGTAAGTTTTAGTAAATATGAAGCTTGTCTCCTGTCTCTGGATCAGAACCTCTTCATGGCTCAGATCTGGATCTGCAGCTCTAGCTCCCATCAGGAGGTTCTGGATCGGTTCTCGTCTCGGTTCCAGAGATCCAGCCTGGAGCTGCAGCTCCCCCTGCTGGCCACACACCCTCACTGCATGCAGGTGGCGCAGCGGGTCGGGTCCAGGTGAGGTTTGGGTCAGTAGACCGTGGGGGAGGGGCTGAGCCCAGGTGAGGAGGCGGAGCTACCTGCTCCTCTTCCTCATCCTGCTGCTCAGCTGGAAGCAGAAATAAAGAGCCGATTGGTCGCGCCGCGTTTCCCCTCCAGAACCAGCAGAACCAGACCTACTGGGCTCGGTGCGGGTCAGCTGGGCCAGCAGCTGGAAGGTCTTGGACTGGGCGCTGCGGCGGCTCCAGTCGCTCCGGTTCTGGTTCTGGTCTGTGGTCCGGACCGCCTGGTAGACCGGAGAGGCGCCGTCCACCAGCTGGTCGCTAACGGAGACGCGACAGCAACCAGAACCAGACCGGGTCAGAGCAGAACCGCTTCAGGAGCAGCGATGAGTCGCAGAGCTGGAAGAGCCTCAATCTGAGTGGGTGAACTGGGTGAACCCAGTTAAACTGGTTAAACCAGTTACTGGTTAAACTGGTTAAAGACTCACTGACTCAACTTGTTGCTTAGTGACGGGAAAAGGAAGATAAATCAGGAAATGATCAGAGGAGGAACCGGATCTGAACATTCAGAGATTTTCTCTTGAGGCACCATTTTCACCTCCAGACGCGCAGACCTCAAGGTCAATCAGGGTCAATCTGGGTCAATCTGGGGTCAATCTGGGTCAATCTGAGGTCAATCTGGGTCAATCTGGGGTCAATTAGGGTCAATCTGGGGTCAACCTGGGGTCAATTATGGTCAATCTGGGGTCAATCTGGGTCAATCTGGGGTCAATTAGGGTCAATCTGGGGTCAATCTGGGTCAATCTGGGGTCAATCTGGGGTCAATCTGGGTCAATCTGGGGTCAATCTGGGTCAATCTGAGGTCAATCAGGGTCAATCTGGGGTCAATCTGGGGTCAATCTGGGTCAATCTGAGGTCAATCTGGGTCAATCTGGGGTCAATTAGGGTCAATCTGGGGTCAATCTGGGTCAATCTGGGGCCAATTAGGGTCAATCTGGGGTCAATCTGGGGTCAATTAGGGTCAATCTGGGGTCAATCTGGGTCAATCTGGGGTCAATTAGGGTCAATCTGGGGTCAATCTGGGTCAATCTGGGGTCAATCTGGGGTCAATCTGGGTCAATCTGGGGTCAATCTGGGTCAATCTGGGGTCAATCAGGGTCAATCTGGGGTCAATCTACGTCAATCTGGGGTCAATCTGGGTCAATCTGGGGTCAATATGGGGTCAATCAGGGTCAATCTGGGGTCAATCTACATCAATCTGGGGTAAATCTGGGGTCAATCAGGGTCAGTCTTGGGTCAATCTGGGGTCAATCTGGGGTCAATCTGTGTCATTCAGGGTCAATCTGGGGTCAATCAGGGTCAGTCTGGGGTCAATCTGGGTCAATCTCAGATTGTACAGGATCTCACGTGTTTCTAATTAAAGGTAAATTAAGGATTATAAACTATCACCAGGCTGAGAAATATTATCTAAATCAGCAGAATAAAGTTGTAATTTTATGACAACTCTAAAAATAAAACAAAACATTTTAGTTTCATGTGAAATTGTATTTGGTATGAATTTAATAAATTAAGGAAACTTTTAACAATTCAGCATCAAATTATTATTATTACTAGTAAACGTCTGAACTGATCATCAAATTCTGACAATTATTCAAACTTTTACTCTGTAAAACAAGTTTTTTCCTGTAATTTTATAACTTTATTAATATTTCAGTTTTGTTTTGCTGATGTTTATCTGGCCTGAATAATATTTAAGATTTTCTGGTTTATTTTCTAAAAGTTTTTGTACTTTTTTATTTTAATACGAGTTTCAATGATAGCAATAAAAATCAGTTTTTGTATTTTCTGTTATCAGAGTGAAATATGAAATGAAGGGAACCACGATTCACATCAGCTGATCAGAACCAGAACCATCAGAACCAGAACAGAACCAGAACCATCACGACTGTCTGATATGTCCTGATATTTTGGGTGAATATTGATCCTTCTGACAGCAAAGTTAGATCAATCAGAACCAGAACCTGGACCTCCTGGTTCACAGAACCAGAACCTCCCCGGAGGTCAGACTTTACCCAAAGCACCGACTTGTCCAAAGAGTTGGACATCAGGCGGCGTCCTACCCAGCGTCGTGTCCCCTGGCCTGTGATTGGCCGGCGATGGTGTCCATGATGGCGTCCTGCGAGTACAGGCTGATGGGCGTGTTGTACTGGGCGTGGATGATGGTGGCCGTCCCGCCCGGACCCGTCACCTCCATGGTCTTCTGGGCCGACAGGCCAGAGTCCTTCAGCACGCCGGGGCTGAAGCCGGCGCTGGGGTTAGGACAGACATGACCAGGAAGACACAGAGGACAGGACGGTTGGACGACTGGGATTGTGTTTAAAACAAGAAGAAGAAGAAGAACCAACCAGAAAGCTGCATGCTCACAGCAAACACACCACAGGCCCGGTTCACCTCAGAACCAGCAGGCAGGACTGGACTGACCTCAACCAGAACATCAAGATGCATTGGAGACGCTTGAACGCTTGGAGACGCATTGAGAATTGGAGTGCATTGGAGACATGGACCATTGGCCATAGACGCATTGGAGACGCATTGGAGACGCATTATGACGCATGGAGACGCATTGGAGACCATTGGAGACACATTGGAGACGCATTGGAGACGCATTGGAGACACATTTGGGACGCATTGGAGACGTATTGGAGATGCATTGGAGACGCATTGGAGACACATTGGAGACGCATTGGAGACGCATTGGAGACACATTTGGGACGCATTGGAGACGTATTGGAGATGCATTGGAGACGCATTGGAGATGCATTGGAGACGCATTGGAGATGCATTGGAGATGCATTGGAGACGCATTATAGACGCATTGGAGACGCATTGGAGACGCATTGGAGATGCATTGGAGATGCATTGGAGACGCATTATAGACGCATTGGAGACGCATTGGAGACGCATTGGAGACACATTGGAGACGCATTGGAGACGCATTGGAGACACATTGGAGACGCATTGGAGACGCATTTGGGACGCATTGGAGACACATTGGAGACGCATTGGAGACGCATTGGAGACACATTTGGGACGCATTGGAGACGTATTGGAGATGCATTGGAGACGCATTGGAGATGCATTGGAGACGCATTGGAGATGCATTATAGACTCATTTGGGACGCATTGGAGACGCATTGGAGACACATTGGAGATGCATTGGAGACGCATTGGAGATGCATTGGAGACACATTATAGACTCATTTGGGACGCATTGGAGACGCCATTGGAGACACATTGGAGATGCATTGGAGACACTTTGGAGACGCATTGGGGACGCATTAGACGCATTGGAGACACATTGGAGACGCATTGGGGACGCATTGGAGACGCATTGGAGACGCATTTGAGACACTTTGGAGACGCATTGGGGACGCCTTGGAGACGCATTGGAGACACATTGGAGACGCATTGGAGACGTATTGGAGACGCATTTGGGACACATTTGAGATGCATTGAAGATGCATTGGGGACACGTTGGGGACGCATTGGAGACGCATTGGAGACACATTGGAGACGCATTGGGGACGCATTAGACGCATTGGAGACGCATTGGAGATGCATTGGAGACGTATTGGAGATGCATTGGAGACGCATTAGACGCATTGGAGACACATTGGAGACGCATTGGGGACGCATTAGACGCATTGGAGACGCATTGGAGATGCATTGGAGACACATTGGAGACGCATTGGGGACGTATTGGAGACGCATTGGGGACGCATTAGACGCATTGGAGACACATTGGAGACGCATTGGGGACGCATTAGACGCATTGGAGACGTATTGGAGATGCATTGGAGACGTATTGGAGATGCATTGGAGAATTGGAGATGCATTGGAGACACATTGGAGACGCATTGGGACGTATTGGAGACACATAGACGCATTGGAGACGCATTGGAGACCATGCACATTGGAGACGCATTTGGGACGCATTGGAGACACATTGGAGACGCATTGGAGACGCATTGGAGACACATTTGGGACGCATTGGAGACGTATTGGAGATGCATTGGAGACGCATTGGAGATGCATTGGAGACGCATTGGAGATGCATTATAGACTCATTTGGGACGCATTGGAGACGCATTGGAGACGCATTGGAGACACATTGGAGATGCATTGGAGATGCATGGAGACACTTTGGAGACGCATTGGGGACGCATTAGACGCATTGGAGACACATTGGAGACGCATTGGGGACGCATTGGAGACGCATTTGAGACACATTGGAGACGTATTGGGGACGCATTGGAGAAGCATTGGGGACACTTTGGAGACGCATTGGGGACGCCTTGGAGACGCATTGGAGACACATTGGAGACGCATTGGAGACGTATTGGAGACGCATTTGGGACACATTTGAGATGCATTGAAGATGCATTGGGACACGTTGGGGACGCATTGGAGACGCATTGGAGAACATGAGACGCATTGGAGACGCATTGGAGACCATTGGAGACATTGGAGAGCATTGGAGACGCATTGGAGACACATTGGAGACGCATTGGGGACGCATTAGACGCATTGGAGACGCATTGGAGATGCATTGGAGACACATTGGAGACGCATTGGGGACGTATTGGAGACGCATTGGGGACGCATTAGACGCATTGGAGACACATTGGAGACGCATTGGGGACGCATTAGACACATTGGAGACGTATTTGGAGATGCATTGGAGACGTATTGGAGATGCATTGGAGACGTATTGGAGATGCATTGGAGACGCATTGGAGATGCATTGGAGACACATTGGAGACGCATTGGGGACGTATTGGAGACGCATTGGAGACGCATTGGAGATGCATTGGAGACGTATTATAGACTCATTTGGGACGCATTGGAGACGCATTTGAGACGTATAGGAGACGCATTGGAGACACATTTGAGATGCATTGAAGATGCATTGGGGACACGTTGGAGACGTATTGGAGATGCATTGGGGACGTATTGGGGACGCTTTATAGACTCTACTGTAAATTAACATAACTAAATGTCTTCAAATTGACTAGAAAACTATTTGTGAAACCAAAGAATAAAAACCGAAGAAACGTCACAAACAAAGAATTAAAATTAAGTCCCATTTGACTAAAACAATTCTGTGACTTTCATCTTTACTTGTAACTGTACAAAAACCTTTCAATAATAATAATAATAATTAAAGCTCCGCGGAGCCTCGAGCGGCCCTCGCACCAACGCTGCTTCGGCCTATAGCCACCGCGGGGTATCCAGCACCGCCACCTGCCTGCCACCGCGTACAGTCTTGCAGAGTTGAAGCGCGCGTCCGCCATGTCATACGCAGCGTTGAGTTTGGCATCATTCCCTGGTCACACACACCAAATTTCATTCAGATCAGTCAATGTAGAGAGGAGATATAGCTGATGTAATGACCTAGTGGATTCAGTGGAGTCTAATTACATGTCAATCCTGTTCGGACATTCTGCGATGAATAAAGGTCATACTTATCCATTTTGGTGCCAATCAGAAGATGTGTATGTGATTTAGAGACAATTGTGTGTATATGGCGAGGGACTTACATTTGGCCACGCCCCACTGGTCAGCCAGCATTGACCGAGTCCAACATCAGTTGGCAGATGATTAAATCCAGATGAATAACACAATAAAAATAAGAAATACCCTAAAAAATGTGTTACTTCCTGTAGAAAGTGGGCGGGGCTAAGGTGACGTCACACTATGATGACATAGGATTGTTAGGCATCCCACCAGGATCACTCATGTCAAGTTTGGTGCAGCTCAGTTTAAAATTGTGGAATCTACAGCCAAACGTATGGTGGTGGCGTGAGCTCTATTTCGTCACAGTCTCACGGCCACGCCTTCTACTGAAATCTATTGGCGCTTTAAAGCAAGTGAGATCAACTTGTTATCTGTCATCTAACACAGAATCATCTTGATTAGGTTAAGAGAGCCAGAGATGGCGCTTTCCATGGAAAAAAAGGCACTTCCTGTTCTGAGGGGGCGGGGCTTAGATGACGTCACACTATGATGACATAAGATCGTCAGGCATGCCACCAGGATCACTCGTGGCAAGTTTGGTGAAGCTCGGCTGAAAATTGTGGAATTTATAGCCAAACGTATGGACATGGCGTTAAAGGTCACTTCGCCACGCTGCCACGCCCACCTACTCTATCGAAAAAAAAAAGGGTTGGAATCTGTAACACATCAATATGTTTTCTGTCTGTGGACAGAGTTTCATGTCAATTAAGTAAAAGTGGTCAGAATGGGACCTTTCAGAGTAAAACATGACACTTCCTGTTCTCAGGGGGCGTGGCCTAAATGATGTCATCATTTGACCTTTGGGTCTTGTAGGGCATCCGATGATGATCAATCACTGAAAGTTTGGTGTCTCTGTGAGCTTTTGTGTAAGAGTTATAACAGTTTGTGTAAGAGATATAACAGTTTCGTGTTTCATGGCGAATAGGTGAACTTTGACCCCTGGTATGACCCCTTCAGCATGCACGAAAACTCACCGTTTTGATAACTTCTGTAACCCAATGCCTTATGAACGATCTGACCGAGTTTGAAGCTGATCGATCTAAATCCCTAGGAGGAGTTCGATCAAATTGGACGTCTAAAACAGCCAAAATCGGAATTTCAATCCAAAATGGCCGACTTCCTGTCATAGTTGCAATATAACATTAAATTTGAATTCTGACTGTCTTGTGGAGCTCTACAAGTGAACCAAATTTCAAGTCTCTACGATAAAGTTGATAAATTGGAAACACATAGGTGAACTTTGACCCCTGGTACGACCCCTTCAGCATGCACGAAAACTCACCGTTTTGATAACTTTTGATTGGCCGTCCCTTATGAAGGATCTGACCAACTTTGAAGCCGATCGATCGAAATCCCTAGGAGGAGTTCGATCAAATGCAACGTCTATAAACGGCGAAAATGGGGTCAAAATCGGAATTTCAATCCAAGATGGCCGACATCCTGTCATACTTGCACTATGACATTAATTGTAAATTCTGACTGTCTTGGGGAGTTCTACAAGCATACCAAATTTCAAGTCTCTACGATAAAGTAATTGAATAGGAATGGGTCTTTTGAAAATTTGTAGGGGGCGCCCTTGAGCCGTTTCTTTTGCGATTTTTGGGAGGACCTTAAAATACGTAATTTTCACGCAGACTGGACGCGACCGCCAAGTTTGGTGAGTTTTTGAATATGATAAAGCCCTCAAAAAGCCAATTCATTTGGCGGAAGCATAATAATAAACAGTACAATTACAATAGGCCTTCGCAGCGCTTAGCTGCTCGGGCCTAATAATCATCATCATCATCGTCATCATAATGCAGCTCATGCATCGGGCAGCAAGCCGTCTGCAGGAAGGTTTTAGGTTTTAAAGCTAAAACTAAGAGGTTCTGCTGAACTGGATTTGGTGTAAAACTCTGATTACTGTGATCTTCTGATAATGAGGCAGAAGTAAAAGGATTTAAGAGAATAAATCCTGAAACATTTTCTAATCAAGACAACTAAAAACCCTGAACTACCCGGTGAGGTTAGTTCCAGCTACTAACGATTGGTGCTAATCTACAGGCAGAACCACAGCAAACCGTCAGACACACAGCAGAGACGGATACTGACTTGGGAGGACCAGGGCAGAAAACCTTGGAGACAAACAGACGACAGAAACACAAGAAGAAGAAGAAGAAACATCAGAGGCTGAATCAAGGCATCACATGAAGAAGAAATGAAGATCAGCGTCCTTCAGGAACATCGTCCTGACCGCAGGAGGACCTTCAGCTGCTGCTCCAAACGGGCCGGGGTACCGACTTTAACTGCTTCCAGAACCTTTCATCTGGTTCCAGAACCTTTAACTGGTTCCAGAACCTTTAAACTGGTTCCAGAACCTTTAATCTGGTTCTAGAACCTTTAAGAACCTTTAACCTGGTTCCAGAACCTTTAATCTGGTTCCAGAACCTTACCTGGTTCAGAACCTTTAAACTGGTTCCAGAACCTTTAACCTGGTTCCAGAACCTTTAAACTGGTTCCAGAACCTTTAACCTGGTTCCAGAACCTTTAAACTGGTTCCAGAACCTTTAATCTGGTTCTAGAACCTTTAAGAACCTTTAATCTGCTTCCAAACCTTTAATCTGCTTCCAGAACCTTTAATCTGGTTCCAGAACCTTTAATCTGGTTCCAGAACCTTAAGAACCTTTAACTGGTTCCAGAACCTTTAATCTGGTTCCAGAACCTTTAATCTGCTTCCAGAACCTTTAATCTGGTTCCAGAACCTTTAATCTGCTTCCAGAACCTTTAAGAACCTTTAACCTGGTTCCAGAACCTTTAATCTGGTTCCAGAACCTTTAATCTGCTTCCAGAACCTTTAATCTGCTTCCAGAACCTTTAATCTGCTTCCAGAACCTTTAATCTGGTTCCAGAACATTTAACCTACTTCCAGAACCTTTAATCTGGTTCCAGAACCTTTAACCTGCTTCCAGAACCTTTAAACTGGTTCCAGGACCTTTAAGAACCTTTAACCTGGTTCCAGAACCTTTAATCTGGTTCCAGAACCTTTAATCTGCTTCCAGAACCTTTAATCTGGTTCCAGAACCTTTAATCTGCTTCCAGAACCTTTAAGAACCTTTAACTGGTTCCAGAACCTTTAATCTGGTTCCAGAACCTTTAAGAACCTTTAACCTGGTTCCAGAACTTTAATCTGCTTCCAGAACCTTTAATCTGCTTCCAGAACCTTTAATCTGGTTCCAGAACCTTTAATCTGCTTCCAGAACCTTTAAGAACCTTTAACTGGTTCCAGAACCTTTAATCTGGTTCCAGAACCTTTAATCTGCTTCCAGAACCTTTAATCTGCTTCCAGAACCTTTAATCTGGTTCCAGAACCTTTAATCTGGTTCCAGAACATTTAAGAACCTTTAACTTGCTTCCAGAACCTTTAAGAACTTAATCTGCTTCCAGAACCTTTAACCTACTTCCAGAACCTTTAATCTGGTTCCAGAACCTTTAACCTGCTTCCAGAACCTTTAAACTGGTTCCAGGACCTTTAAACTGGTTCCAGAACCTCTAGCCTGGTTGCAGAACCTTTAAGAACCTTTAATCTGGTCCCAGAACCTTTAATTTGGTTCCAGAACCAGATTAAAGGATGTGGACCTCCCCCTCTGCTCCTCGTTGTTGAAACCGGAGCGGCTCCAGATCTCCGGCCCGTTCGGACTCTGGCTGCTTCAGGTTTGGTTTCCTCTGGATGTTTTGGTGTAATCTCAGTCCTGAACCCGTGGGGTCGGGTCGGGGTCGGGTCACCCCTGACCTTCAGAGACGCCATCGCTCCGGCAGGTGTCCGGCCTCTGCGTTGGCACGGTAACCAAACCCAGCAGGAACGCCGCTCTGGAGTAACGGACCTCTGCGCTTCAGCTACACCTTTTAAATGTTCTGATCGGGTTTGGGTCCTCCTCCCAGGGGTCAAAGGTCAGCAGCGTCTCTCTCTACGTACCCGGCCTGCATGGCCGCCATCTTGCTCAGGGGGTTTCCACAGGCATTCGTAGTAGCCGCTCTGATCTAAATCAGGGATTTTCCCCCGACTGGGAGCTTAACGCTGAATGTGACAGGCAGCCAATCAGAAAGCCGGATTCTTCTCCTGCTTTCTGAGGGGAAATTACCGAAAGTAATCATTGGTTCACCTGGAGACGCCAGGTGAGGCGTTTCCACGGCGACAGGTTCTGCTCTAAGTGGTTCATAGAAACCAGCAGTTCCTCGTGTCGCCACCAGAGGCAGCAAAGAGCTTCTGAACCATGAGCTGTCAGGGGGCGGAGCTACCTGCTGGTGAGGCATCATGGGAATCACGGCGTCCATCCTGGGCGGCGCCATGGGAACGGGACGCTTCGACCTGCAGAGGAGGAAACATGAGAGCGCGGCTGGTTCTACAGGTGAGGCGACCTCAGGTGACCTCTGAGGTGACCCAGGCGACCTCTGAGGTGACCTCTGAGGTGACCTCAGGCGACCTCTGAGGTGACCTCTGAGGTGACTCAGGCGACCTCTGAGGTGACCTCAGGCGACCTCTGGTGACCTCTGAGTGACCTAGGTGACCTCAGGCGACCTCTGGTGACCTCTGACTTCAGGCGACCTCTGAGGTGACCTCAGGCGACCTCTGAGGTGACCTCTGATTCAGGCGACCTCTGAGGGACCTCTGAGGTGACCTCAGGCGACCTCTGGTGACCTCTGACTTCAGGCGACCTCTGAGGTGACCTCAGGTGACCTCTGGCTCACTTGGTCATGGTGAGCGCCAGGCTGTGATGCGCCATCTTGATCTTGTTCTGGGCCTCCAGGTGGGTCATCCCGTCGGTTCCGACGCCGTCGATGGCCACGATGACGTCGCCCTGGACCAGGTTCCCCTGCGCCGCCTTGCTGCCCGGCGAGATCTGGACAGAACCGGGTCGGAACACGGAGAACGGGTCAGGAGGAGTACCGATCCATTCATTCACTGGATGAACCTGGTTCTGACAGAACCGGACCAGAACCTGCCAGGTGAACATGACCTGTCAGAAGTCACCTTTAACCTCCAGCATGACGTCATCATGTGGAAACTTCCAAAACCATTCAGAACCTTTCTGTCCCTCCAGAACCTTCCAGAACCTCTCTGACCTTCCAGAACCTCTCTGTCCCTCCAGAACCTTCCAGAACCTCTCTGACCTTCCAGAACCTCTCTGTCCCTCCAGAACCTTCCAGAACCTCTCTGTCCCTCCAGAAATTCTGTCCCTCCAGAACCTTCCAGAACCTCTCTGACCTTCCAGAACCTCTCTGTCCCTACAGAACCTTCCAGAACCTCTGTCCCTCCAGAACCTTCCAGAACCTCTCTGACCTTCCAGAACCTCTGTCCCTCCAGAACCTTCCAGAACCTCTGTCCCTCCAGAACCTTCCAGAACCTCTCTGACCTTCCAGAACCTCTGTCCCTCCAGAACCTTCCAGAATCTCTGTCCCTCCAGAACCTTCCAGAACCTCTCTGTCCCTCCAGAACCTTCCAGAACCTCTGTCCCTCCAGAACCTTCCAGAACCTCTCTGTCCCTCCAGAACCTTCCAGAACCTCTCTGACCTTCCAGAACCTCTGTCCCTCCAGAAACTTCCAGAACCTCTGTCCCTCCAGAACCTTCCAGAACCTCTCTGTCCCTCCAGAACCTTCCAGAACCTCTCTGTCCCTCCAGAACCTTCCAGAACCTCTCTGACCTTCCAGAACCTCTGTCCCTCCAGAACCTTCCAGAACCTCTCTGTCCTCCAGAACCTTTCCAGAACCTCTGTCCCTCCAGAACCTTCCAGAACCTCTGTCCCTCCAGAACCTTCCAGAACCTCTCTGACCTTCCAGAACCTCTGTCCCTCCAGAACCTTCCAGAACTCTCTGACCTTCCAGAACCTCTCTGTCCCTCCAGAACCTTCCAGAACCTCTCTGTCCCTCCAGAACCTTCCAGAACCTCTCTGTCCCTCCAGAACCTTCCAGAACCTCTCTGACCTTCCAGAACCTCTGTCCCTCCAGAACCTTCCAGAACCTCTCTGTCCCTCCAGAACCTTCCAGAACCTCTCTGTCCCTCCAGAACCTTCCAGAACCTCTCTGTCCCTCCAGAACCTTCCAGAACCTCTCTGTCCCTTCCAGAACCTCTGTCCAGACTCCATCTGAACCTTCCAGAACCTCTCTGTCCCTCCAGAACCTTCCAGAACCTCTCTGTCCTTCCAGATCTGTCCCTCCAGAACCTTCCAGAACCTCTCTGTCCCTCCAGAACCTTCCAGAACCTCTCTGACCTTCCAGAACCTCTGTCCCTCCAGAACTTCCAGAACCTCTCTGTCCCTCCAGAACCTTCCAGAACCTCTCTGTCCCTCCAGAACCTTCCAGAACCTCTCTGTCCCTCCAGAACCTTCCAGAACCTCTCTGTCCCTCCAGAACCTTCCAGAACCTCTCTGACCTTCCAGAACCTCTGTCCCTCCAGAACCTTCCAGAACCTGTCCCTCCAGAACCTTCCAGAACCTCTCTGTCCCTCCAGAACCTTCCAGAACCTCTCTGTCCTTCCAGAACCTTCCAGAACCTCTCAGAACCTTCCAGAACCTCTGTCCCTCCAGAACCTTCCAGAACCTCTCTGTCCTCCAGAACCTTCCGAACCTCTCTGACCTTCCAGAATCTCTGTCCCTCCAGAACCTTCCAGAACTCTCTGTCCCTCCAGAACCTTCCAGAACCTCTCTGTCCCTCCAGAACCTTCCAGAACCTCTCTGACCTTCCAGAACCTTGTCCTCCAGAACCTTCCTGACCCTGTCCCTCCAGAACCTTCCAGAACCTCTCTGTCCCTCCAGAACCTTCCAGAACCTCTGTCCCTCCAGAACCTTCCAGAACCTCTCTGACCTTCCAGAACCTCTGTCCCTCCAGAACCTTCCAGAACCTCTGTCCCTCCAGAACCTTCCAGAACCTCTCTGTCCCTCCAGAACCTTCCAGAACCTCTCTGACCTTCCAGAACCTCTCTGTCCCTCCAGAACCTTCCAGAATCTCTCTGACCTTCCAGAACTGCTCTGTCCCTCCAGAACCATCAGAACCTTTCTGTTCCTCCAGAACCTTCCAGAAGCCCAGCTCAGCTCCGGGTCCAATTGGCTGCCGGATCAGAACCGGACCGTGGAGTCTAACAGGAAGCTGCTCACTGAGCCCGAACAATACCGGGCCTGTGCGGCCGGCGCTGCGGCCCGGTTTCCCAGAACCTCTCTGACCCACATTCAGCCTGCATGGCTCACGTTTCTGGGCCAAGAGACGAACGGGTCGGACGGACCGGACCGGCCGCCATGATCCCTGGTTCTGGTTCAGATCCAAACATTCCTCTGAGGTAATTTAACCTGAATAAACTCGATAAAGTTGATCAGAATCAGAAATCTAACAGAAACATGAATAAAGTTTATAAAAACCAATAAAAACAGAAAAAACAACAAAATAATTAAAATCATAACATTTATAATGTTTTAATAAAATCATAACATTTATTATGTTTTAATAAAATCATAACATTTATTATGTTTTAATAAAATCATAACATTTATAATGTTTTATTAAAATCATAACATTTATGTTTTATTAAAATCACAACATTTATAATGTTTTAATAAAATCATAACATTTATAATGTTTTAATAAAATCATAACATTTATAATGTTGTATTAAAATAATAACATTTATAATGTTTTAATAAAATCATAACATTTATAATGTTTTAATAAAATCATAACATTTATAATGTTGTATTAAAATAATAACATTTATAATGTTTTAATAAAGTTTCTCCAGATATTTAATCTGATTAAATACTTGAAGCTCGTTGTTGAAGTTAATTTTATAATATTTAATATTCCTGTCTGTCGTTTCCATAGCGATCAGGTTTCTGGATCATCTATTTATTTTTAAATTATTTTGTGTTGCTGCTAATTAAAGCTAAGCTAACAGCGCTAACCATAAAATTAGAGTCGTGTCCGAATTCAGGCTCTGCGAAAACTAAGACCGGAAGAGAAACACCTGCGGATCCGGACAGGTGTGTCCGTCACCAACTGGCCCCGCCCCCACCTCAGCGTCACTCATGTTGCCTAGCAACACGACAGCTAAGCAGAGAGCAGAGAAGAAGAAAAAACCCAACGGCGCTGAAGTTTGTTTTTCAGTCATTTATTACTGATTTCTATGTTATTCTTCACCTTTTATAGTAAAAATAGGTCATTATGATTAAATAAACCTATTATGTTTGAAGGTTTAACTTTAATTAATCAATCAAACTGATGTTCTCTGCTTTGAAATATCCAGAGATATGAGACATGGTCACCTTTGGAGTGTTATTGGAAAACAAAACAATGGAACTTTGCTGTAACCTAATATTTTGTTTGGCACATTTTTTATTCATAAACAAAGAATGCTGAGATCATCTCCAATTTTTAAACTTTTTTATCTGAATTCCAGTTATATTTGAAATCTCCTTAATGTATTGGACCATTTGAAAACCTGACTGAATTATTAATGAAATTGGCATCAATCTGTCAATCCTAACATATAAATCCCCTTGTTGCTATTTCAGTTATTGTTTCATTATTTTCATTATTATTTTCATTATTACAGTTATTATTATCATAATGATATTCTATCATTTCTCTGTATTTCGTTTGAAATCTTTTACGCCTCCACAGTTGTATTTGCCTTTCTTGTTTGTACTTACCTTGTGTAAATAAAGTTTTAAATAAAGAATTGGGACAGGCCTTGTCGCCACGCTATGACGTCATCGGCCTACAAATCCGTCCTTCGAAGGACCCAGACCCAGAATTCGGACCCAGCATAGTTCTGCTAATGCTAAGATGCTAAATTGCTGAGCGGCCATGTTTTAAACCAAGATGGCGGATGGAGCTGCTGCTGCTGTGACCTTTAATCTAGTTTCTCAATCCCTGACGTCCCATTACACCGTCTGGTTCTGATGAGAAGGGTTCTGGTTCTGGTTCTGGTGTGATGTGTTTCTGTTTGTTTGGTGTGAAACTGGTGGGTTTCCTTCTGACCTCTGACCTCTTCAGGATCCGGCTGGATCCCTGCAGGTCTAATTTGGGCTGTGCGGATGTGGGATCCCCCCGCTGCTGCAATGGGAGCCGCGGGCCGGGTCAGCGCCGGCTCCGGTTCCGCCGGGTCGCCTTTCACTGTAAAGTTAACCGGAGCAGCTGCAGGAAAACCGACGCCTGCAGAGCAAAGAGCTGCAGCAGCACAAACACGACATCAGAGGGAAGCTGCAGCTGCTGCAGCACAACAGCAGCTACTGAAACCTTCCAGACTGTCCAGAACTTTCCTTTCTCAAATCCATCCTGACGAACAGAACCTCTCAGATTCATCCAGAACCTTTTACTGGACGGGTTTCCATTCAGAACCTGACCCTTTATACCAGAACCTTCCTGCAGTTTGGACCCAAATAAACGTTCTGCTGGTACCAAAAACCCAATCGGTCCTGGTACCAGAGACAGCGCCGCCTGCTGCCGTTTCCATGGTAACCCCTGCTGGTTACCATGGAGCAGACCAGAACAGAACCACAGAACCGCCTCAGGTTCTTCCAGGCTAATGTGGTGGTAAGTAAATGGTAGAGCTGAGATGGTTCTGATGGTTCTGATCCGTTACAACATTAAATAATCCAGATTAATAAATAAATTATAGAAATACATTTTTCCAGGAGCCTCTTCTGATCGTCACAGACGGTTCTGGTTCTCCTGACACCCGCAGAACATTTGAAATCCAACATCAGTAGAACCTCGAGATGCTGCATGAGGTTCTGACGTGTGACCTAGGTGACCTCTGACCTCTGACAGGAAGGTGAGGAGACCTGGGATGAGTTCAGGTAACCTCCAGTGGTCGCTAGCTAAATGTTAGCTGTGCTAACGCTAATGCTCTGCTGCTAGAGGAAGTATGAAGCTAAACTCTGTCGCTAGCTAAATGTTAGCTGTGCTAACGCTAATGCTCTGCTGCTAGAGGAAGTATGAAGCTAAACTCTGTCGCTAGCTAAATGTTAGCTGTGCTAACGCTAATGCTCTGCTGCTAGAGGAAGTATGAAGCTAAACTCTGTCGCTAGCTAAATGTTAGCTGTGCTAACGCTAATGCTCTGCTGCTAGAGGAAGTATGAAGCTAAACTCTGTCGCTAGCTAAATGTTAGCTGTGCTAACGCTAATGCTCTGCTGCTAGAGGAAGTATGAAGCTAAACTCTGTCGCTAGCTAAATGTTAGCTGTGCTAACGCTAATGCTCTGCTGCTAGAGGAAGTATGAAGCTAAACTCTGTCGCTAGCTAAATGTTAGCTGTGCTAACGCTAATGCTCTGCTGCTAGAGGAAGTATGAAGCTAAACTCTGTCGCTAGCTAAATGTTAGCTGTGCTAACGCTAATGCTCTGCTGCTAGAGGAAGCATGAAGCTAAACTCTGTCGCTAGCTAAATGTTAGCTGTGCTAACGCTAATGCTCTGCTGCTAGAGGAAGTATGAAGCTAAACTCTGAGGGTCCGATGAAGGTCCTGGCCGGGTTCTACTGTAGGAAGAATCTGAAGATCAGCAGCAGCTTAATCTGGACCTTCAGCCAGTAGAACCGTCACCGGTCCAGGTCCAGGTCCAGATTTTATTTACACTTCATCTCAGGAAACTGATCAGAGAACAGACTGGACCTCACAGCCAGAACCAGAACCAGAACTGAGCTGCTGCTTCCCTCTGGATAAAAATATCAGGCCCAAATCAACCAGAACATGAGAGGCTTCGTAAGACACCGGTCCACAACAGAACCATCAGAACCAACAGAACCATCAGAGCATCAGATCGGACCAATAAGAACGGTTCTACTGGACCAATCAGAACCTTTCAGAAAACACTCATTTCTAGCGACAGGCTGCTACTGAGACACGATGGGTGGAAAGTTCAGTGGAAGGAAAAACTCAGCATCTACCAGAACCTTTTGAAGCCTTTCATGGTTTCTTCTGATGACAAGTTTTAAGGAGGAACTGATTTCAGTTTCCAGCAGGACTTGGTACCGACCCGCATTACAAACGGTACCGGTTTCTGCTTTAATCACCATGGCAACAGCAGCTAGCAGGCCTGTCGAGAATCTGTGGCCTGATGTCAAGAGGAAGACAGACCTGAAGGCAGCTGGCAGTGAGAAACACTTTGAGGTTTTAGTTACCGACTTAATTCTTCAGGTAGTTGGGCATTTATATTCGTGCTCTTATTTTGAAGTTTGCTGTTTCCTCTCCTTGCATTGGCTTATTTTATAAATGAACTGAACAAATAGCAAGTGCACAACAAATGAATGAATGAATTAGCATTAGCATAACTAATGTTTGTGACTTTAGGGTTAGCTTAGCTCATGTCAGTTAGCCGAGCCGACCACTGGTCACTGTTGGAGCTTCCAGAACCTCAGCAGAACCGCATTCTGGATTTAAACCGTTTTTACTGATCTGGTTTAATGTTCTACAGTTTCCTTCCCGGGTCACCAGCAGAAGAACCCAGTAGAACCAGAACCAGAACCAGCAGAGCCAGACGTCAGCGCGGCCATGTCAGCCAGACAGAACCGGCTATTCAGACACCGAAACATAAACCCGGTCCAGGTTTAGAAGCTGCAGCTCTGCTTTCAGGGGCCGTGGGGGGCCGTGGGGCCATGGGGGGCCACTGGGGGGGCCACTGGGGGGGCCACTGGGGCCATGGGGGGCCACTGGGGCCATGGGGGGCCACTGGGGGGGCCACTGGGGCCATGGGGGGCCACTGGGGCCATGGGGGGCCGTGGGGGGCCACTGGGGGCCGTGGGGGGCCACTGGGGCCATGGGGGGCCGTGGGGGGCCATGGGGGGCCACTGGGGCCAAGGGGGGCCATGGGGGGCCACTGGGGCCATGGGGGGCCGTGGGGGGCCATGGGGGGCCACTGGGGCCATGGGGGGCCACTGGGGCCATGGGGGGCCGTGGGGGGCCACTGGGGGCCGTGGGGGGCCACTGGGGCAATGGGGGGCCATGGGGGGCCACTGGGGCCATGGGGGGCCACTGGGGGGCCGTGGGGGGCCACTGGGGCCATGGGGGGCCGTGGGGGGCCACTGGGGCCACGGGGGGCCGTGGGGAGCCACTGGGGCCATGGGGGGCCATGGGGGGCCACTGGGGCCATGGGGGGCCACTGGGGCCATGGGGGGCCGTGGGGAGACACTGGGGCCATGGGGGGCCATGGGGGACCACTGGGGCCATGGGGGGCCACTGGGGGGCCGTGGGGGGCCACTGGGGCCATGGGGGGCCACTGGGGCCGTGGAGGCCATGGGGGGCCATGGGGGGCCATGGGGGGCCACTGGGGCTATGGGGGGCCACTGGGGCCATGTGGGGCCACTGGGGGCCATGGGGGGCCACTGGGGGGCCGTGGAGGCCATGGGGGGCCACTGGGGCCATGGGGGGCCACTGGGGGGCCACTGGGGCCACTGGGGGGCCATGAGGGGCCGTGGGGGGCCACTGGGGCCACTGGGGGCCACTGGGGCCATGGGGGGCCATGGGGGGCCATGGCGGGCCACTGGGGCCATGGGGGGCCATGAGGGGCCGTGGGGGGCCACTGGGGCCATAGGGGGCCATGGGGGGCCATGTGGGGCCATGGAGGCCACCGGGGCCATGGGGGGCCATGGGGGGCCCCCACATGGCCCCCCTCAGCTGTCAGGCTTCACTGTATCGTCTCCCTGGTGATGAAACCGGAGCTGCAGGCTGATTGGGTCGAGTCCCAGTCCAACCAGAACCTCCATAAGTTTCCCCCCCCTGCTGAAGTGTTGCCCCCCCCCGGCCCGCCGGAGCCCCTGCTTACCCTGGAGACGGTCAGCGGCGTGTTGAAGTCCTTGCCCCCTGCAGCCTGAAGCCCCAGGGTCCGGGGCCCGGCAGGGTCACCGTGTAGCAGCTCATCCCTCCGGCCGGATCGGAACCGCAGAGTCGCTCTGGAGGACAGGAACCGTCTGAGGGGACAGCAGGACGGGCTGAGCAGCACCAGAATAACCCGGGGGGGGGCGGGGGGGCCTGGGGGAGGGGCTGGACTTATATGGCCTGAAAGGAGAGACAGGGAACGCCGGGAACGCCGGGAACGCCGTGACTCACGGGGTTAATATAGACCCACAGGCTACAGGGTCTCCCACGCACACAGGCAGGGGTCGCAGGAAACGTCTCGTTATCTGGAGCTGATGGCGCCGAGAGCTCCGATTGGCCGAGAGCTCCGATTGGCCGAGAGCTCCGATTGGCCGAGAGCTCCGATTGGCCGAGAGGTCCGATAGGAAAAGGTCAGGAGGCAAATACCTCACCGGGACCAGAACCAGTAGAACCACTGGGACCAGAACCAGTAGAACCACTGGGACCAGAACCACTGGGACCAGAACCAGTAGAACCACTGGGACCAGAACCAGTAGAACCACTGGGACCAGAACCAGTAGAACCACTGGGACCATGACCAGTAGAACCACTGGGACCAGAACCAGTAGAACCACTGGGACCATGACCAGTAGAACCACTGGGACCAGAACCAGTAGAACCACTGGGACCAGAACCAGTAGAACCACTGGGACCAGAACCACTGGAACCAGAACCAGTAGAACCACTGGGACCATGACCAGTAGAACCACTGGGACCAGAACCACTGGGACCAGAACCAGTAGAACCACTGGGACCAGAACCAGTAGAACCACTGGGACCAGAACCACTGGAACCAGAACCAGTAGAACCACTGGGACCATGACCAGTAGAACCACTGGGACCAGAACCACTGGGACCAGAACCAGTAGAACCACTGGGACCATGACCAGTAGAACCACTGGAACCAGAACCAATAGAACCACTGGGACCAGAACCAGTAGAACCACTGGGACCAGAACCACTGGGACCAGAACCAATAGAACCACTGGGACCAGAACCAGTAGAACCACTGGGACCAGAACCACTGGAACCAGAACCAGTAGAACCACTGGGACCAGAACCAGTAGAACCACTGGGACCAGAACAGTAGAACCACTGGGACCAGAACCAGTAGAACCACTGGGACCAGAACCAGTAGAACCACTGGGACCAGAACCACTGGGACCTGAACCACTGGGACCAGAACCAGTAGAACCAAACCCGTCCACTGGGACCTCTGGGACCAGAACCGACTGGGTCCAGAGTGTCTTCTCAGTAATCCCTGGCCTTGCTATGCTAGTTGTTAGCCTACCCTAGCCAGAGCTAGCACTAGAGTATGCAATGCTAGTGCTAGCCTAGCCATGCTAATGGCCACTAGAGGAACAGGAAGTCCAGTGGGAACCAGAACCATAAGAACCACCGAGGTTCTTCAACAAGCCTCCATGTTCTTCCTGACCAACACTCTCACCTGATTGGACGAAGCTCTTAAACTACGTGTTTATCCAAAGACGTCCAGCTAATCTGAACCTCTTGGTCCAGAAAACAGCACCGGGTCTCTGGAACCGTCTCCAGCAGTCAGTGGGTCAGAACCTGGACTGGTTTCCTGTCCATCAGACGGTTCGGTTCTGGACAGCAGCAGCGTCTCAGGCGGCTTCACCTGAACATGGTTAGTTTTAGGAATGATGACATCACTCCATCCAGAGTCCAGAACCTTCCAGAACCAGGAACACAAATGGATCCTCACCAGGATCCCTGTTGACCTCAGGCTGGATGACAATCATTAAAACAACCACTAAGAACAGTTTCCCAGATGCTAACCCCAACCTGGATCATGGATATAGCATGTAGCCATTAGCATGTAGCCTGTAGCATGTAACCCGTAGTATGTAACCTGTAGCATGTAGCCTGTAGCATTAGCCTGTAGCATTAGCCTGTAGTATGTAGCCTGTAGCATTAGCCTGTAGCATTAGCCTGTAGCATGTAGCCTGTAGCGTTAGCCTGTAGCATGTAGCCTGTAGCATGTAGCCTGTAGCATGTAGCCTGTAGCATTAGCCTGTAGCATGTAGCCATTAGCATTAGCCTGTAGCATTAGGCTGTAGCATTAGCCTGTAGCATGTAGCCTATAGCATGTAGCCTGTAGCATGTAGCCTGTAGCATTAGCCTGTAGCCTGTAGCATGTAACCCGTAGTATGTAACCTGTAGCATGTAGCCTGTAGCATTAGCCTGTAGCATTAGCCTGTAGCATTAGCCTGTAGCATTAGCCTGTAGCATGTAGCCTGTAGCATTAGCCTGTAGCATTAGCCTGTAGCATTAGGCTGTAGCATTAGCCTGTAGCATGTAGCCTATAGCATGTAGCCTGTAGCATGTAGCCTGTAGCATTAGGCTGTAGCATGTAGCCTGTAGCATTAGCCTATAGCATGTAGCCTGTAGCATGTAGCCTATAGCATGTAGCCTGTAGCATGTAGCCTGTAGCATTAGCCTGTAGCATTAGGCTGTAGCATGTAGCCTGTAGCATTAGCCTATAGCATGTAGCCTGTAGCATGTAGCCTGTAGCATGTAGCCTATAGCATGTAGCCTGTAGCATGTAGCCTGTAGCATTAGCCTGTAGCATTAGCCTGTTGTTCAGGGTATATCTGATCCCAGAGCAGCTGGTTCTGCTCTGCGTCGAACGTCACTCACTAAGTTTAGAGAGGAATCTGACAGAGACGCTGCTGAGCCTCTGCAGGCGTCGGATCCGTCCTGCTGCTGGGCTCCTCCCAGTCGGACCAACAGAGATCCAACAGAGATCCAGATCAACAGAACCGGACCAGCCTCTGAAGGGAACCACAGAGCTCCATTCATCCATCAGCTGTACCTAATAAAGTGGCCCCATCTGAAAGGTCAGACTGGTAAACGGCGCGACCCGTCAGGCTGAGTAAAGGTCAGCTCTGCACCAGAGGAACTGGACCCGAACCAGCAGAGCAGCTGGCTGGAGAAACGTGTTCAGGACTGAATCCACCTGAGCCAGGTAGCCCCGCCCCCCCCGCCCTCAGCTCCGCCCAGCAGGGCCGCCCTGTGCACAGAAACCAGCGAACACCCCGAACTCAACCCGAACCTGTCGGAGAGACCCGGAGAGCAGCTCGGTCCGGTTCCGACTGCGACTGTCGGCTCAGCGGGGGGAGGAGGGGGGAGGAGGGGGGGGGGAACGGTACCGTACCTGGGACGGTACCTGCCACGGAGCAGAGGGAGACTGGGGGGGGGGGGGGGGCGGGAGGAGGGGAGGAGGGGGGGGAACGGTACCGTACCTGGGAGGACGGGTCCGCGGTGGTCCGGGATGCAGCTCCGGTCCCGTCCGGACTCCCTGCCACGGAGCGGAGGGAGACCAGGGGGGGGAGGGGGGGAGGAGCCAGGGGATTTTCATTAACGGGATTTTGATTTAAAGAGGCAGGAGCCTCAGAGCGACGGTAAACAACACGCGCACGCGCACAGCTTCAGTTAATCAAACCGCATTAATTCTCACGCCATAAAGTTTTCCTACGGAGCCCCGTGAGGGACATGCGGGAATCTCTGGTCTATTTTGTAAACAGTCACTAAAGTCAACATAATGTTTCCAACGTGTTTAAAGAGCCTCATTGTTGATCAATAACTGATTGGAAATCGATTTGTTTCCTGCCTGTCAGGTTGGCATGGAAACCACCAACAAAGAGACTCGATCCAAACCCTCAGATGATTTATTACCCGCCATAATAACTCAGAATGAGTCAGATAGTCTGGATGTGTCTTTATTTCTGTCCTAAAGAAAAAGATATAAAACGTCACAGATTAACCCTTTCATCCGTTGGTCACTACAGGACAGCTGAACGTCTAAACGTCATTTCCTGGAGCTTCTTGTGGATGTAGATGTTATAAATCCACACTGACCAGTGGAGTGGAAACTATGCAGCATCAATACACCATCAGCAATACATCCAACATGGCCGACCAGGTCCCTCCTACTGCACACTGTAAAACATATCGTTACGTCAGAAAGAACAATATACTGATGTATTTTCAAATATCACAACTGATCACCTAAAAAAATACATAAAAAAAAATTCCTACTTTTTTATGCCTTAAGAAAATTTAATAAAAAATGGGGGAAAATCCTGATACAAAGGATCATAATCGATGCATGAAAGGGTTAATATTGATGGAAACACCTGATGAAAGCCTCAGGTTATGGAACCGCATGTCCCTCACGGCCGCCATAGATTTAAAATATTCAAAACCAGCCCATGTATTAGTTTGTCATAGTTAAATTAGTGAATGTACTTTTATTTATTAGTTTAATGTCTGTTAATTTATTAACTTCAGTATATTCATTTTGTTAGACATTTTTAAAGTTGTTTATTCATTTATTAATATTCACTTCACTTGCTCTTCTTCTGCTGCTGTTCAATCACAAAATGGCTTCCATAACTTCATGATGTAAAAACAAGAACTCGGATAAATAACCTACCAAAAAACAAACAGCGGATCAAACATGGCGGCCTGTCGGTCCTCATCTTCAAACATGGCGGCCTGTCGGTCCTCATCTTCAAACATGGCGGCCTGTCGGTCCTCATCTTCAAACATGGCGGCCTGTCGGTCCTCATCTTCAAACATGGCGGCCTGTCGGTCCTCATCTTCAGGTAGAGGACAAACCAGCGTCAGAACGGAGATGATTTCAGGATAAAGAGTCATTTATTCTGGCCGAACGGCATCTTGGGAGATCAGAAACATCCGGTTTTTACAGCAGAGGACGAACATCAGACCGTCTGGAACAGAACACAGAACACCGCCATCTTTTTTAAAACACGATGTCGAAGCTGCGGCCTGCCGCTAACCAGCACCGCGCATGCGCATCACGCTCAGCAACAACAAACGGAAGGGTTGCCAGATCCGAGTCTCCAGCGCAAAGGCAACATGAAACCGGCATAAATTAATAACAGTCCGTTTCTCAACCTCTGGTAAAGCTAATGCTAAGATGCTAGGATAATTTAGAGAAACACGTTTTATAGATAGATAAATAGATAGATAGATAGATAGATAGATAGATAGATAGATAGATAGATAGATAGATAGATAGATAGATAGATAGATAGATAGATAGATAGATAGATAGATAGATAGATAGATAGATAGATAGATAGATAGATAAAACTATTGGTGTGTCAGTAATTCATTAAAACTCTTCATTGTTTCTTGATCCATCTTTAAATAATATGTTTACCACTAAATTGCTTATTTGAATAAGAACAATGAAGATTTCTGGAATACATTTTATTTATTTTTCATTAATTTATGCAAATATCTTAAATATTCAGTTTGGATTTCATGTCAATCAAACTCATGAGCTTCTTCTTCTGGTGTTTGTGAACCAACTGAACTTTACTTCCTGGTCCGGTCCATCATCGCCATGGAAACTGAGATCCTCGGCCTTCAGAGCAGACGGGTTCTGGAGAACCAGAACATTTTAGATCCGGTGATGAAATGAGAACCTGGATCTGACCTGAAGGATCCAGTTGATCCGGACTGGAGACATCCCCGATTCTTCATCCGGTTCTTTTTTCTCAGATTATAATCTGAGCTGCAGAGCATCACTGATGTGTGCAGAACAGAACCAGACGGAGCGGCTGGAGAACAGATCTTTATTTAGCAAAATAAACAGGGTCGGCATAAATACCCAGAACATTCACAAACATTAATATTTACAGGTGTGGGAGGATCTAAAGGGACAGAACCACTCAAAGGTTCTGGACTGAAGGTTCTGTTCTAGCAGCCGGGTTCAGTTGGAGGTTCTGGTCCAGTTTTCCTGAGCAAACCAAGAGCAGAGAAACATTCTAGATCAGAAGCTGGACTTTAACATCCCGACCCCACGGGGTCAAAGGTCGTTCACCTGGAGCCCAAACCTCACAGTGACATCATGTGGTCTGGAACCAATCAGCTTCAGGAAGGGGTTCTGATCCAGTTCAGCTGAACCGGCTTTGGGTTCCGGAACCAGAAAACATCTAAACATTCAGAACAATAAAAACTGAAACTGGAAAAACATCCCAAAAATACACAACAACAAACATGAACAAAACATCAGAACCCGACCCAGGACCGGTTGGTTCTGTTTGGGGTCAACTGGGAGTGGGTCAGTCGGAACCAACCAATCAGAGCAGAGGACAGGTATGCAGACGTTTTCAGATGAATCTCGTCAGAACCGTCCAGCTGGTTCTGCTCCCTCACCGGCTCAGTTAATCCCGATCCGGATTCTGTCCCGACACGTTTCTGTCCGAATCTGGAATAAATCGTTTAAAGCTGAACTTGATTTCCTGACAGCTCAGCAGGGCGAGAACCGCTAGCTAACAGCTCAGCTGCGCTAATGCTAATGCACCAAGCATTTATGTTAGCTCCATTGATGCTAAAACGCTAATTACAAACATGAGTTCAGCTAATGCTAACATGCTAACCACAAGTATTAGCTTTGCTAATGCTAAGCATTTATATTAGCACCAAGCATTTATATTAGCTCCATTAATGCTAAAATGCTAATCATAAACATGAGTTCAGCAAATGCTAATATGCTAACCACAAATATTAGCTTTGCTAATGCACCAAGCATTTATATTAGCTCCAATAATGTTAAAACGCTAATCACAAACATGAGTTCAGCTAATGCTAACATGCTTACCACAAGTATTAGCGTTGCTAATGCTAATGCACTAACCATGACTGTTAGTTCCATTACTGCTAAAGTTCAGTTACAATAGAGCATCTAGTGGAAGCTAACATTAAAGCGCTAAACAAAACATTAACCCAGCTACTAGTAGATTAGCATATTAGCGCCCACCACTGCAGCTTGTTTAGTTTTATTACTTTCACATCAGAAACTTCAGATCTTTGGTTGTTGATTTTATGGAGACAAAATGGATTTAGTTTAGAACAACAGGTCTCTGGTTTCTGCCTTAAGTAACTTTGACTCATTTCTGGTTTCATCTGCTGGGGTCTGAGCCGGTCACATGGCTGGGGGCGGGGCTCTAGCAGTCCTGGGGGCGGGGCTCTAGCCTGGCCCCGCCCCCAGGACGCCGCCGGACGCTTTGGGCCGGGACGTCCGCGACCCGCTGCGGCCGATGGACAGGAAGGGGCTGGTCTCCGAGGTGATGACGATGCTGGGGATCCGGCCCATCTGTCCCCTCATCAGCTGTCCCTCTGAGGTGTCTCCGCTCTGTCCAGGGGGGACATAGAGGTCAGTAGGGGGACAACATGGAGGACATACAGAGGGAACGGACGGTCGTCTCCACCCACATTTGGGACGCAGCTGCGCTCACTGACTCCTCCCATGGACATGGTGTCAAACGACGTCTGGAGGAGACAAAGAGACCAAATGTCAGCTGGACAGTCTGGGACAAACCAGAGACAGAGGACAGAGTCTCTGAAGTCCAGAAGGACAAACTGGAACAGGTCCAGATCCACCAAAGAGCCGGAACCAGGAGGTCCTGCAGGAGACGAGCGTCTTGCCAGGTCCAGGTTGGTGTCCTGAAGGACAACGTCCCTCCAGACGTCCCACAGCAGGAGACGCACAATTACAGAGTTCAGACGAAACAAATCTGATGTGAAGCCAGATCCAGATCCTGATCCAGATCAGATCCAGATCTGATCCAGATCTGATCCAGATCAGATCCAGATCCAGATCTGATCCAGATCAGATCCAGAGCAGATCCAGATCCAGATCCAGATCTGATCCATGTCAGATCCAGATCAGATCCAGATCTGATCCTGATCCAGATCAGATCCAGATCTGATCCAGATCCTGATCCTGATCCAGATCAGATCCAGATCTGATCCAGATCCAGATCCAGATCCAAATCAGATCCAGTTCCAGATCCAGATCCAGATCCAGATCCAGATCAGATCAGATCAGATCCAGATCCGATCCTGATCCAGATCCAAATCAGATCCAGTTCCAGATCCAGATCCAGATCCAGATCCAGATCCAGATCCAGATCAGATCAGATCAGATCCAGATCCGATCCTGATCCAGATCCAGGTCAGATCCAGATCAGGCGTTGACCTTTTCAAAGATTCCTGAGTCGTGGTTCCTCAGCTTGGCCTTGAAGCTGGTCGACTGTTTTCCGCCCTGCGGCTCGACTGTGTCTCTGCTGATGTCACAGGAAACCTGGCGACTCGCCGGCCGCGAACCCAGACTGGACAGATCGGCCTCCGTGTCCGTCAGACCCTGCAACGGGAAAGCCAACGCTCAGCGCCACTTCCTGTCTGCAGAGGAAACGCTCAGCGCTAGTTCCTGTCTGCCGAGGAAACATTCAAATCTACTTCCTGTAGGCAGAGGAAACGCTCAGCTCTGCTTCCTGGCTTCCTGTCTGCAGAGGAAACACTCAGCGCTACTTCCTGTCTGCACAGGAAACACTCAGCGCTACTTCCTGTCGGCAGAGGAAACGCTCAAATATACATCCTCTCTGCAGAGGAAACGCTGCAGTGTGCGTCTCACCGATTCGCTGTCGGAGGCGGAGGAGAGGCGGGGCTTGGCGGCGCCGTGCCGGTATTGGCTGCTGATGTCGGAGCTCTGGCTGGTGACGGTGGATCGGCGCGTCGACAGGAAGCTGCTGCTGGAGGAGCGAAGGTCACGCGGACGGACGCACAGCACCGCCCCCAGACACGGGACGTACTTGGCCAGAGCCAGCCTGGAACCACAGAAGAAGAAACTCCACCAGGTCCGGCCAGCAGGGGGCGGCGCCAGACGGACCGTCAACCTGAGCGCTGTAAAAACTGAGAGCTGAGTTCATGCGCTCCAGTTAGCAGCCATTAGATGATTCAGGTTTGATCCAGATTAACGTCCTGATCGACCCGATCAGCCATCTGAGCATCACTGACCCACTTCCTGTCTGCTCTGGACCGCAGCACCAGACCCGGCGACTGAACCGGGCCGACATTTACACAGTTTCCATTTTCCAAATTATTTTAGGTTCAGTGAACAAATTAATTTTGTTATTAAACAAGATTTGGTTATATTTAGACAAGTTTAATAAATAAAATTAAAGCTAATCTGGGTGTCAAAGTCATTTTCTAGTCAAACTTTCTGGATAAACTGGTTATAAAAGGTTAAATATTTCTGTTGTACTTTATATTTTGCATTGTAGGAAAATTATCTTGGTTATAATTTTACCCTGATTAAAAATGAAAAGTTTCTTGAACTGCGTATGGGGGCCAGCACAAATCACTCAAAGGGCCCAAAACGGCCCTCGAGCCACACTTTGGACACCCCTGACTCAGGGCCTCTAGGCCAGCAGGGGGCCACCAACAGCGCAGTAGATTTAAAATACAACAAAATGTCAATGAATTTGAAATGGTTCCGAGTTTCGAATTTATTGGAGTGATAATTATGCTAACCCAGCTAATGGCTACATGCTAACAGCGTGAGTGATAATTATGCTAACCCAGCTAATGGCTACATGCTAACGGCGTGAGTGATAATTATGCTAACCCAGCTAATGGCTACATGCTAACGGCGTGTGGCGCCGCCCTGCTGGCCGGCGGGTCTCACCTGTACTTCGGGTGTGTGATGGCGTAGATGATGGGGTTGTGGATGGCGGAGGCCTTGGCGATGACGGCGGGGACGGAGTTCATGTAGGGGGTCAACATGTCCGCGTACCTGAAGCAGAGCCAATCAGAACGCCTCGTTAAGGTCTGTCAGGCACCAATCACAGCGCCTCGTTAAGCCCTCAGCCAATCACAGAGTCTCATTAAGATCTGTCAGGCACCAATCACAGCGCTTCGTTAAGCCCTCAGCCAATCAGAGCATCTCGTTAAGCCCTCAGCCAATCACAGCGCCTCGTTAAGCCCTCAGCCAATCACAGCGCCTCATTAAGCCCTCAGCCAATCAGAGCGCCTCGTTAAGGTCTGTCAGGCACCAACCGGTTTAGTGAATGTTGGTTCCAATAAACTAGCCGTTCTTAAGGCCCCCAGCTGGTCAAAAGAGGAAGATTTTACTTGGTCTAACAGTTTTTCCAGTAATCCACTCATTTCTCGTGAAAGTTTGATCTTTTGTAGTAAAAGCTGCATCTGCAGCCAAAATGCTCCTGCAGCTCAGGCCTGAAGCTGGAATGAACATTAATGCAGCGCAGAGCCGATCTGGTGATTAATTATAGATTAACGACTGAATAGAAACATGTGATTAACAGGAGATTCTGGTGAAGCTAAAACTGAACTAGGTGGAACAAATTTAAACAATGAGAAGATTTTCTTTATCTGAAATGTAAAATGTTCAGATTTATTGTTCAGTTTTGGTTTAGATATTGTTCTGACTGTTTCTCTCATATTTTTTATTAAATTACCCTGATAGTCCTGATGTAGATTGTGTTAAATCAAAACCCAGAAGAAAACGTGGTTAACCCTCATCTTCTTCTACTGTGACACAATTTTCTCAGAGTTGGAGCCAAATTAAGGATTTGACCGTACTCCTGCAGTTAGCATTAAATATTAGCATTAGCTTAATGTTTGTACTGATTTGTTTGCGTACATCAGTCAAACATTTCCTGATTTGTGGGGAAAAGTGAGACCTGCATGCCTTCATAATGGCAGCCATCATAGCGCTACGTGGCTCATAGCAGCTTCGCTACTAAGCTACGTGGCTCATAGCAGCTTCGCTAGTAAGCTACGTGGCTCATAGCAGCTTCCCTACTAAGCTACGTGGCTCATAGCAGCTTCGCTACTAAGCTACGTGGCTCATGGCGGCTTCGCTACTAAGCTACGTGGCTCATAGCGGCTTCGCTACTAAGCTACGTGGCTCATAGCGGCTTCGCTACTAAGCTACGTGGCTCATAGCGGCTTCGCTACTAAGTTAAGTGGCTCATGGCGGCTTCGCTACTAAGCTACGTGGCTCATAGCGGCTTCGCTACTAAGCTACGTGGCTCATAGCAGCGTCGCTACTAAGCTACGTGGCTCATAGCGGCTTCGCTAAGCAGCTACGTAGTTTTAAAGGCTTCGTTACGAAGCTGCGTGGCTCATGGCGGCTTCGCTACTAAGCTACGTGACTCATAGCGGCTTCGCTACTAAGCTACGTGACTCATAGCGGCTTCGCTACGAAGCTACGTGGCTCATAGCGGCTTCGCTACTAAGCTACGTGGCTCATAGCGGCTTCGCTACTAAGTTAAGTGGCTCATGGCGGCTTCGCTACTAAGCTACGTGGCTCATAGCGGCTTCGCTACTAAGCTACGTGGCTCATAGCGGCTTCGCTACTAAGCTACGTGGCTCATAGCGGCTTCGCTAAGCAGCTACGTAGTTTTAAAGGCTTCGTTACGAAGCTGCGTGGCTCATGGCGGCTTCGCTACTAAGCTACGTGACTCATAGCGGCTTCGCTACGAAGCTACGTGGCTCATAGCGGCTTCGCTACGAAGCTACGTGGCTCATAGCGGCTTCGCTACGAAGCTACGTGACTCATAGCGGCTTCGCTACGAAGCTACGTGGCTCATAGCGGCTTCGCTACGAAGCTACGTGGCTCATAGCGGCTTCGCTACGAAGCTACGTGGCTCATAGCGGCTTCGCTACGAAGCTACGTGGCTCCCCGTCATGAAGCCGTTGTCAGGAGGAAACCTCAGTCTGGGTCACAGAGCAACAATGCTGATGGCTTTTATTAAATGTATCATGTCACCAGAGGCTGTTTGACCAGCTGGGCTCATGACAGGGTCCCGGTTTGTTAAGTCTCTAATTTGATTTGGAAATCTTTACTTTCTTTCCTGAAAACTGAACAGAAACTTTACTATCACTGCTTTGGCCTTAGATAAAACGATCATAAATATGCAGATTAATTAAGACATAGAGGTCTTCCTCCACAGAGCTGTGTGTGTGTGTGTGTGTGTGTGTGTGTGTGTGTTTGTCCGTCCTACCCTGCGAAGGCGGTGAGGGCGACAGCAGAATACGGCGACCAGGACACGACGTACAGCAGGATGACGATCAGCGCGATCTTCGCCATCTTCCACTCGTTCTGCAGCCGGTGGAAACTTTTCACCGCGTCCCGAGAGCCGCTGAGCTTCCCGACCGCCCTGCGCACACACACACACACACACACACACACACACACGCAACACACACACACACACACACACACACACACGGTGGGTCGCCAGGCCTCCAGAACCACAGCACCTGAACAGAACCGGGACCGACCGGTTGGTGGAGCGGATGGCCCTGAAGATGAAGACGTAGCAGTAGATGATGATGAAGAGCGGCAGGAAGAAGACGAAGATGAAGAGCAGCATGGTGTAGGCCCGCACCGAGGGGGTAAAGGTCATGTAGTCCCAGGTACAGGAAGTGAGGAGGCCCTCAGGGACGTAGGCGCCTGGAGGGGGAGTCACATGTTAAACACAGTGTTTCCAGTCCTCATTATTTTATTTGCCTTTTGTTTGTTTATGTCATATATTTAAAATGTCCTCCACTTCCAGGGTTAAATATTCATCATAAACTTTATTCATCTTTCAGAATCAGATCTTTCCTCATAGTCATCATATAACTGCAAACAGGTCTAAAAACAACATTTATCCCAAAAACTTCAGGAACGATTAATAGTCTAGTGACAGTCGTGATGACGTCGTCGTCGTGACGACGTCATCGTCGCGTGTTCTCACTCCAGCCGAAGAACGGCGGCAGGCTCCAGCCCAGCGAATACGCCCACGCCGCCAGCAGGATGAGCAGCGCCCGTTTCCGTGACAACACGCCGATGGAGGTCAGAGGGCGCGTGATGACGAAGTAACGGTCGATGGCGATGACCATCAGCGTGATCATGGAGCAGATCCCAAACGTGGCGCCGCAGAAAGCGTAGAGCTCGCAGCCTGCAGAGCAGAAGAAGAACGACGGGTCAGTCGGTTCTGGAACCAAACACTCTGGACTCAGTGAAGAACCAGTCAGGAACCAGAGAGGAACCAGTCAGGAACCAGAGAGGAACCAGTGAAGAACCAGTCAGAAACCAGTCAGAAACCAGTGAAGAACCAGTGAGGAACCAGTGAGGAACCAGTGAGGAACCAATCAGGAACCAGTGAAGAACCAGTCAGAAACCAGTCAGAAACCAGTGAAGAACCAGTGAGGAACCAGTGAAGAACCAGTCAGGAACCAGTCAGAAACCAGTCAGGAACCAGTCAGGAACCAGAGAGGAACCAGTGAGGAACCAGTGAAAAACCAGTCAGAAACCAGTCAGGATCCAGAGAGGAACCAGTGAAGAACCAGTCAGAAACCAGTGAAGAACCAGTGAGGAACCAGTGAAGAACCAGTCAGAAACCAGTCAGAAACCAGTGAAGAACCAGTGAGGAACCAGTCAGGAACCAGTGAAAAACCAGTCAGAAACCGTAGTGAGGAACAGTGAGAGTCAGAAACCAGTGAAGAAGAACCAGTCAGAAACCATCAGACAGGAAACCAGTGAGAACCAGTGAGAACCCAGGTGTAAAGAAACCAGTCAAGAAAACCAGTCAGGAACCAGTGAAGAACCAGTGAGGAACCAGTGAAGAACCAGTCAGAAACCAGTCAGGAACCAGTGAAGAACCAGTCAGAAACCAGTAGGAACCAGTGAGAACCAGTGAAACCAGTCAGAACCAGTCAGGAACCAGTGAGGAACCAGTGAGGAACCAGTCAGGGAAACCAGTCAGGAACCAGTGAAGAACCAGTCAGAAACCAGTCAGGAACCAGTGAAGAACAGTGAGGAACCAGTGAAGAACCAGTCAGGAACCAGTCAGGAACCAGTGAGGAACCAGTCAGAACCAGTCAGGAACCAGTGAAGAACCAGTCAGGAACCAGTCAGGAACCCGTGAAAAACCTAACGTCAGGAACCAGTGAGGAACCAGTGAAGAACCAGTCAGGAACCAGTCAGGAACCAGTGAGAGAACCAGTCAGAAACCAGTCAGGAACCAGTGACAAGGGAACCAGTCAGGAACCAGTGAAAAACCAGTCAGGAACCAGTCAGGAACCAGTGAGGAACCAGTGAAGAACCAGTCAGAAACCAGTCAGGAACCAGTGAAGAACCAGTGAGGAACCAGTGAAGAACCAGTCAGGAACCAGTCAGGAACCAGTGAGGAACCAGTGAAGAACCAGTCAGGAACCAGAGAGGAACCAGAGAGGAACCAGAGAGGAACCAGTCAGGAACCAGTCAGGAACCAGTCAGGAACCAGTCAGGAACCAGTGAGGAACCAGTCAGAAACCAGTCAGGAACCAGTCAGAAATCAGTGAAGAACCAGTCAGAAACCAGTCAGGAACCAGAGAGGAACCAGTGAGGAACCAGTCAGAAACCAGTCAGGAACCAGTCAGAAATCAGTGAAGAACCAGTCAGAACCAGTCAGGAACCAGTCAGGAACCAGTCAGGAACCAGTCAGGAACCAGTGAGGAACCAGTCAGGAACCAGTCAGAAACCAGTGAAGAACCAGTCAGAAACCAGTCAGGAACCAGAGAGGAACCAGTGAGGAACCAGTCAGAAACCAGTCAGGAACCAGTCAGAAATCAGTGAAGAACCAGTCAGAAACCAGTCAGAAACCAGTCAGGAACCAGAGAGGAACCAGTGAGGAACCAGTCAGAAACCAGTCAGGAACCAGTCAGAAATCAGTGAAGAACCAGTCAGAAACCAGTCAGGAACCAGTCAGGAACCAGTCAGGAACCAGTGAGGAACCAGTCAGGAACCAGTCAGAAACCAGAGAGGAACCAGAGAGGAACCAGTCAGGAACCATTGAGGAACCAATCAGGGGAACCGTTCCAGTTTGTCGCCCCTGGTGTTGGCCTTCCCCCGGTTGCCATGGTTACCTCTCTCCCCGAAGATCCACCTCTTGTTCATGCTGGTGGTGAAGAAGACAGGTGATTGGCTGAGACACATCAGCAGGTCGGCGACGGCCAGGTTGATGACGAACATGTTGGCCGGCGAGCGCAGGCTGCGGCTCCTGCAGGGGGCGCAAACCATCATTTTAAACCACAAAACTAACACATTTTAAATAAAAACTAAAAAGAAATGCAGAAATAAACGAAATAAAAACTTTTCTTGAATCATATGGCAGATTTATGCCACCAGGGGGCGCCTCTATGCTGTCATATTTACAGATTTAAAAGGTTTTGAAAATATTTCATGTTTCTTTTGGTTTGAATCATTTGGGTTTTAGTGAACTTTCTCAGTCAATCTGAATTTCTTCATATTTCCAGCAGATTTTTGGCTGAATTTAAATGTTTTGACCAAAAATGATTTTAAGAAATAGATTAAATTAATGTTAATTAATGTTGATCTGAGAAAACGACAGAAATGTATTTACAATACAAATAATTCAAACTTTTACAGATTGGATAAAATAAAAATTTATTTTTAAGATCAAAACTTGACAATTTTTCCTTAAATTATTATTTTTCCCAGGTAACATTTTGGTGTTGATTTAGCCCGTATTCCAGGTTAAATTCAGGATTTCTGCCAAATCAATTTTAAAAGTTTCTCTGCAAAAATAAAATATTTCCTTGAAGAAAAATAAATAAAGACTCAAATCAAAGCAGATCAATAACAGCAGATCAGGTTTTATTTTTAGATACATTTATTTTTAACGTGAATATTTCAGGATAAAGTCGGTTTGTGGATCTGATGGAAGGATTCTGGATCAGAACCATCAGGATTAAATCTGGATCAGAACCATCAGGATTAAATCTGGATCAGAACCATCAGGATTAAATCTGGATCAGAACCATCAGGATTAAATCTGGATCAGAACCATCAGGATTAAATCTGGATCAGAACCATCAGGATTAAATCTGGATCAGAACCATCAGGATTAAATCTGCTGGTTTTCCTCTAAACAAACATCGGATCGATGAAGCCACATCAGAACCGGCCGGACTTCCCAGGAGGACGGATCGATAATTCGCCAATCGAATCGTTCCTTAAGAACAAAGATGTTCGCTGAGGACAGATGGATGGGCCGGGTCGATAAACAGGGGGGGGGGGGGGGGGGTCCGGACCCCCAAGTCTTGGAAGAGTCTAGAATTGTCCCCCCCAAAAAATAATTGCAAGTTTGCATTTAAATAATATCAATATTATAATACAGTAATACCATATTGGGGTTAGGGATATGATATCAATATTGGGGGTATTGATATCATAATATCAATATGATATTATTGTAATATAATATCATATTGATATTATATTATTATTATTAGAATTATATAATTATTAATATAATTATTATTATCAATATATTATCAATATATTATTATAATATTGATACTATAATAATATCAATTTGATATTATTATAATATCATATTGATTTGATATTATCATATTGATATTATTATAGTATTATAATAATATCAATAATATCATTATGATATTATAATAATATCAATATGATATTATTAGGCAAAAGAAACAAAGAACAAACTAAATCTCCCATTTATCTCAGAAAATAATAATACATTTTTAGGTCCCCCGCTGAACCACACAGGGCACTGCAGAGAGGAGCTAGCTGTTAGCTGCTAGCTGTTAGCTGCTAGCTGCTGGTTGTTAGCTGCAGCACAAACATAAAACAGTTGGTAAGTAAATATTTTAAAGACATGCAACACCTTTTATTAACTTTCACTGCTCAATAAGAAGAAAATATCAGACTGCAGTTCATTGTTTTCTTACTTTAGCTGAATCATGATAATCTGCCTCATTAGCTAAGCTGCAACATTGCTTTCATGGACTTAAGCTTTTAATTTCCAAAGTTAAATTCCTGCAGATCTAAGCTCTTCTTTTCTTTTGTAGTGAAAAACATTCCTCCAAATTTAGTCTAAATTAAATAATTTCACAGTGAAAAACAAAAAAAGTCGCTCAGCCAATTGGATTCAGGAAGATAATTAAATTTTTTTTTATTTAATAGGCAAGTAAAAAAATAAAGTTGTGGCAAACGCTAAATTCTTTATCTATAAAAACATTCAGCTTCCTGTTTTGCAATGTAATTATGAAATTATTAGTTTATTAAACAGAGCAGATGATCAAACATTTACGTTTTGACGGCCTTCATTAACCGCTGGTCAGATTTGGCCATAAATGTCCTCCATACCTGCAGAAGGCGTAGATCACCAGGAAGTTCCCGACGACGCCCGTGACGCCGATGGCCAGGATGACGGAGCCGATGGTGTAGTGGGCGTGGTCAGGGACGTCCACAGTGGGGAACGGCTGGGGGGCCGGAGCCGCCATCGCCACCTGGTGGACAAACAGAGTTACAGCTAGCCGAGGCTACGTCGCCACCTGGTGGACAAACAGAGTTACAGCTAGCTGAGGCTACGTCGCCATCTAGTGGACAAACAGAGTTACAGCTAGCCGAGGCTACGTCGCCATCTAGTGGACAAACAGAGTTACAGCTAGCTGAGGCTACGTCGCCACCTGGTGGACAAACAGCATTACAGCTAGCTGAGGCTACGTCGCCATCTAGTGGACAAACAGAGTTACAGCTAGCCGAGGCTACGTCGCCACCTGGTGGACAAACAGCGTTACAGCTAGCTTCATGTAGCTGAACCCTCAGCCTGTCCATCTAAGTTTTGTTTGTTTCAGTTGGTAAATGTCCTGCTGATCAGATTTGATCGTTCCTCTGCTGTGAGATTAGTTTTTCCTCTGATTTGCAGACGGTTCTCATCTCGTCTGTTTCCCTCTGATGTCTGCTGACCTCATCAGGAGCTGATTGACCTTCAGCATCAGAGTTAATTACTGATGGATCAGATCTGATCGTCAGATTGATCAGCTCTGTTCTCCGCTGCTCATGTCTGCCCTCGTTACCCAACCGCCATCTTTCATCAGCCGATCCTCCGGGTCAGAAGTTTGCATATGTCTTACAAACACTGATAAGCTGATCGAGTGATGAAGATGTCCTCCTCTTCCTCGGCCTCTCAGGCGCTGCAGTCGGTCCTCCAGCCGGTCAGACGTCAGATTTACACGCAGGCCCTGAATGCATCGCAGCAAACTCCAATAGATCCAGGCAGAGCCTGTAACCTTGGTATCCTAGCAACCAGTGGCGAGGCTCAACATGCGGCGACAGCATCGTCTTCCTCCTGTGCCGCCTCTGGACCAGCTGTGGTCCTGCTGCTTCATCCTGATGTTTCAAAACTAAACTCAGGTTTTACAACTTTAACTGATCAATAAAGTCATCAGGTTTTCCTTAGAGGCGTGAAAACGTCTGATCTAAATCTGCTCTAATCTGAGACGTCAGATTAGGATTAGAGTCGGTTTTCATTTCAAAGATTTTCAGTCATAAATTACATTATTTTCAATGATCAGATTGTTTGGTTCTGTTTGGGTCAAACATCCCGCTCCGACCCGGTTCTGTTCTGGATGTTCCCGTCTCAGCGGGTCGGGCCCTCTCCTGTCTTTGCCCAGAGGTTTCCTAATCCGTCCTGACTGCTGGACAGAAGGTCAAAGGTCACAAGACGCACAGCGACACAGCAACCAGAACGCTAGAGAGACAGAGGAGCTCGTCCTGCAGGGAGCGCAACGTTTTCCAACAGTTTCAGACGTTTTCTGACAGTTTCAGACGTTTTCCAATATTTCAGGGGTTTTCTGACAGTTTCAGACGTTTTCTGACAGTTTCAGACGTTTTCCAACAGTTTCAGACATTTTCTGACATTTGCAGACATTTTCCAATATTTCAGACATTTTCCAACAGTTTCAGATGTTTTCCAATGGTTTCAGACGTTTTCTGACAGTTTCAGATGATTTCCAATATTTCAGGTGTTTTCTGTCAGTTTCAGTCGTTTTCTGACAGTTTCAGACGTTTTCCAATGTTTCAGATGTTTTCTGACAGCTTCAGACGTTTTTCCGACAGTTCCAGACATTTTTCTACAGTTTCAGACGTTTTCCGACAGTTTCAAATGTTTTCCAATGTTTCAGATGTTTTCCGACAGTTTCAGACGTTTTCCGACAGTTTCACATTTTTCAGATCTGGGTTGTAAAATGAAAATCCACATGTTTGCTTTAACTAGGACGTCAGCGGCTGATCAGAGGCCTCTGCAGTAAACCGTGACTAATCTTCCCGTTTCCATGGAGACGTCCCGGTCCGGTGCAGCAGCTGACCCGGTGGGTCAACACGCGGCTCAGGCTGCAGGAATGTGAGCTCAAACCGCTCCATAGATGGAGAACCGGCGAGTCCAACGGGTCGGAACCGCCTGCTTCTCTTCTCTGGGTCAGCAGCCACAATGGCGCCTCCTACTGGCACAACGCTGGAAGGTCCAGTTCAGACGTTCAACTGGTTCAACTGGTTCAACTGTTCAACTGGTTCAGACGCCCCTATTTCTCAGGGGCGTCTATTTCTCAGACGCCCCTGTCTAACTCCGCCCTGGGCAGCTGCCCATTTAGCCCTCATCAGGAACATCAGGACCTGAATCAGCACCGATGTTACGAGTTGTGACCTAAAGACAGGTTGAATGTTCATCCTTTTAAACAGAATTACTGATAAAGTTCACATTCAGACCTGATGGTCCAAATAACCAGAACAGAACCAGAACCAGCAGCCGGGCAGTGGAAAGTTGGCAGGAAGCTGAGCAGCAGCGGCGCATCGACAGATGTTCTGAGAACAAATGTCAATAAGAGAGCAGCGGCTGCAGAGGACAGCCTGAACCCGCAGTTCTGCAGGTTCTGGAGGTTCTGGAGCAACGAGGCGAACCCAAACTGGACCCACTGAGCAACAAGGGGAGGAAACCCACAGAGACAGAGAACCTGAGAACCAGAGAACCTGACCACAGGTGATTCAGCTCAATGAGCAGGTCCGGTTCTACAGGTCCGGTTCTACTGGTCCGGTTCTACTGGTCCGGATCTACTGGTCCAGTTCTACTGGTCCTGCTCTACTGGTCCGGTTCTACTGGTCCGGATCTACTGGTCCAGTTCTACTGGTCCTGCTCTACTGGTCCGGTTCTACAGGTCCGGTTCTACTGGTCCGGATCTACTGGTCCAGTTCTACTGGTCCTGCTCTACTGGTCCGGTTCTACAGGTCCGGTTCTACTGGTCCGGTTCTACTGGTCCAGTTCTACTGGTCCTGCTCTACTGGTCCGGTTCTACAGGTCCGGTTCTACTGGTCCGGATCTACTGGTCCGGTTCTACTGGTCCAGTTCTACTGGTCCTGCTCTACTGGTCCGGTTCTACAGGTCCTGCTCTACTGGTCGGGTTCTACTGGTCCGGTTCTACAGGTCTGGTTCTACTGGTCGGGTTCTACTGGTCCGGTTCTACAGGTCTGGTTCTACTGGTCCGGTTCTACTGGTCCTGCTCTACTGGTCCGGTTCTACAGGTCTGGTTCTACTGGTCCGGTTCTACTGGTCCGGTTCTACTGGTCCTGCTCTACTGGTCCGGTTCTACAGGTCTGGTTCTACTGGTCTGGTTCTACTGATCTGGTTCTACTGGTCCGGTTCTACTGGTCCGGTTCTACTGGTCCTGCTCTACTGGTCCGGTTCTACAGGTCTGGTTCTACTGGTCTGGTTCTACTGATCTGGTTCTACTGGTCCCGGGTTCTACTGGTCCAGTTCTACTGGTCCTGCTCTACTGGTCCGGTTCTACAGGTCCGGTTCTACTGGTCCGGATCTACTGGTCCGGTTCTACTGGTCCTGCTCTACTGGTCCGGTTCTACAGGTCCTGCTCTACTGGTCGGGTTCTACTGGTCCGGTTCTACAGGTCTGGTTCTACTGGTCGGGTTCTACTGGTCCGGTTCTACAGGTCTGGTTCTACTGGTCCGGTTCTACTGGTCCTGCTCTACTGGTCCGGTTCTACAGGTCTGGTTCTACTGGTCTGGTTCTACTGATCTGGTTCTACTGATCTGGTTCTACTGATCTGGTTCTACTGGTCCGGTTCTACAGGTCCGGTTCTACTGGTCCGGTTCTACTGGTCCAGTTCTACTGGTCCGGTTCTACTGGTCCGGTTCTACTGATCTGGTTCTACAGGTCCGGGTTCTACTGGTCCGGTTCTACTGGTCCGGTTCAGTAGATTAAAGTTCTAATCCAGGTGATTAGAAAGAAGATGTACCATCGTTAACTATGTTTTTATTCTGTTGCCTTTATCTTTTGTCTCAATTTAAAACAAACTTGGAAAAAATAAATAAATAAAATTAAACTAAACATCTGGACCTCCTGATCTAAACATGATCTAAACCTGATCCTAACATAATCTAAACATGATCTAAACATGATCTAAACATGATCTAAACATGATCTAAACATGATCCTAACATAATCTAAACATGATCTAAACATGATATAAACCTGATCCTAACATAATCTAAACATGATCTAAACATGATACAAACCTGATCTAAACATGATCTAAACCTGATCCTAACATAATCTAAACCTGATCTAAACATGATATAAACCTGAGCTAAACATGATCTAAACATGATCTAAACCTGATCTAAACATGATATAAACCTGATCTAAACATGATATAAACCTGATCTAAACATGATATAAACCTGAGCTAAACATGATCTAAACATGATCTAAACATGATCTAAACATGATCCTAACCTGATCTAAACATGATCTACACATGATCCTAGTGTGAGATAATGGACATCAGAAGTAATTACCCCCCCTCCCTTTTCTGTGTTTTGTTTATTTGCTTCCATTGTTCTTGTCCTGTCTGCTCTTCAGCTGCTCTTCTCTTGCCGAGATGCGCGGTGCTGCAGTGACAGCGCTTCGCCACCAGTGGGCGCATAGAGCGCAGTGACGCTCCTGACTCAGCGAGCCAATAAGCGCAGTAACGGCTGGTCAGCGGAGGCGCTTCACTGTTGCTCTCATGTTTCCACAGCATTCATAGAAATAAAAGAATCTGCGCAACACCACACTGATTAATTTTTAAGTGTGCAACACTAACATGATCTAAACATGATCTAAACATGATCCTAACCTGATCTAAACATGATCTAACCATGATCCTAACATGATCTAAACATGATCTAACATGATCCTAACCTGATCTAAACATGATCCTAACCTGATCTAAACATGATCTAACCATGATCCTAACATGATCTAAACATGATCTAAACATGATCCTAACCTGATCTAAACATGATCCTAACCTGATCTAAACATGATCTAACCATGATCCTAACATGATACTTAAACATGATCCTAACCTGATCTAAACATGATCTAACCATGATCCTAACTGATCTAAACATGATCTAAACATGATCCTAACCTGATCTAAACATGATCTAAACATGATCCTAACCTGATCTAAACATGATCTAACCATGATCTAACATGATCTAAACAGACTAACATGATCCTAACATGATCTAAACATGATCCTAACCTGATCTAAACATGATCTAACCATGATCCTAACATGATCTAAAATGATCCTACTGATTAAACATGATCTAAACATGATCTAACTGATCTAAATATGATCTAAATATGATCTAAACATGATCTAAACATGATCCTAACCTGATCTAAATATGATCTAAACATGATCTAAACATGATCCAACTAATGATCTAAACAATGATCTAAACATGATCCTAACCTGATCTAAACATGATCTAAACATGATCCTAACTGATCTAAACATGATCTAAAACATGATCTAACACTGATCTAAACATGGTCTAAACATGATCCTAACCTGATGTTAACATGATCCTAGAAACATATTCTAACATGATCTAAATATGATCTAAACATGATCTAAACATGATCCTAACCTGATGTAAACATGATCTAAACATGATCCTAACCTGATCTAAAAATCATTTAAACATGATCCTAACCTGATCTAAATATGATCTAAACATGATCTAAACATGATCCTAACCTGAAAGTAAACATGATCTAAACATGATCCTAACCTGATCTAAATATGATCTAAACATGATCTAAACATGATCCTAACCTGATTAACATATTAAAATGATCTAAACTGATCTAATATAACATGATCTAAACATGATCCTAACCTGATCTAATAATCTAAACATGATCTAAACATGATCCTAACCTGATTAAACATGATCTAAACATGATCCTAACCTGATCTAAATGATTAAACATGATCTAAACATGATCCTAACCTGATCTAAATGATCTAAACATGATCTAAACATGATCCTAACCTGATCTAATACTATGATCTAAACATGATCTAAACATGATCCTAACCTGATATAAACATGATCTAAACATGATCCTAACCTGGTCTAAATATGATCTAAACATGATCAAAACATGATCTACACATGATCCTAACATGATCTAAACATGATCTAAACATGATCTAAACATGATCCTAACATGATCTAAATATGATCTAAACATGATCTAAACATGATCTAACATGATATAACCTGATCTAAACATGATCCTAACCTGTCTAAACTGATCTAAACATGATCCATAACCATGATCTAAACATGATCCTAACCTGATCTAAACATGATCTAAACCTGATCTAAACATGATCTAAACATGATCCTAACCTGATCTAAACATGATCCTAACCTGATCTAAACATGATCCTAACCTGATCTAAACATGATCTAAACATGATCCTAACCTGATCTAAACATGATCCTAACCTGATTAACATGATCCTAACTGATCTAAATACATGATCCTAACCTGATCTAAACATGATCCTAACTGATCTAACATGATCCTAACTGATCTAAACATAGATCTAACATATCAATGACAATGATCCAACTGATCTAAACCATGATCTCATACTACATGAAAACATGATGACCCAATCCTCTCCCCTCCTCTCTCCTCTCTGATCCCAGTGAACTTGCTCACCGTGGGTCCGGCCGCTCCGTGGAGATGCAGATCCTGGATCCGCTGAGCCGAGCCGGGCTCGCTCCACGCGGGAACCGTGGACAGCGCCAGAGTGTCCGGAGTGTGTGCGGTCCGCAGGAGGAGCTGGAGCCGCGGGAGGCCAGCAGCGGCAGCGGCGAGGAGGAAGAGAGAGGAGGAGAGGAGGAGGAGGAGGAGGACTGCTATCCACCGCTCTCTCTCTCTCTCTTGGAGCCCCGCCCCCTTTCTCCTCTGGCCCCGCCCCTCCGCGCTCTAACCTGGACAACAGGTGAGAAAGGTGAACCAGTCAGAACTCGGTCGGAACCAGACACACACAGGCTTCCTCCCAAGCCTCATTGCTGATCTCCACAGCTCTTCTTCCCACAGGTTCGTGACCCCCAGGTCTTAATAGAGATTATAACTGTTGGCTGAAGTAGTTGATTTTCACACTCAGAGACATTTTGGTAGCTGAGCATCGCCGTGTTCTTCAAAATGTCGTCCCTCACCTGTAAATACCGACAGAAGTCACGTCTGTGAATATTATATTAGGTGATTAAAGGACACCAAGTTTGGTCCGTCCATTAAATCAGACAGAAATAAATCCCAAGTGGAAAACGGGGGATTATCACCTAATGGAGTGAAGAGAGATGCTAGGTGAGACCTGCCTCAGCTTCTGGATTGTTTGCCAGGCTGTAACATAAGGTGAGAGGGTTACTACAACACATTTCTAAAGGTTTACGTTTGTTAAGGTAGGATTTTCACAGGGATGTTAGACATGGAGGTCTTTACATCAGGCCAGAGAGAAGCTGGTCTCTGGATCCAGTCAGCTGAGCTGGGAGGTGGAGACATCTTCAGACGAGGGTTTCTCTCCGTCCATATGAAAGAACTCAACCAAATACTTAAAGTCTTAATGGTTTTAAAACAGACTGGAGCCATCTGGTCATAGTAACCTGGTAGGACGTTCAGAGCAACAGGCCGAGCAGTGAAGTCCTCCATCTGTCCAGGTCCAATCGAACAGCTCAAACAGGGGACATTACTTTTATACATCTGATCAAACACAGGTGTGACCTGACAAAACTCTCTGGAGGTCACTGAGGGGGGATAAGGATGGAACAACCTCTGATTGGTTGAGATTGAATTTATAACCTGAAACGTCACTGAATTTACTGATGGTCTCACTGAGAGACGATGTTTCAACCATAAAGGTGGTTTCATGCTGTGTTTCTGTGTCCATGGTCAGGATCACTGTCCTCCTGAACGCTCACTGTTCCAGGAATTCATTTTAGTTTTATCAGCAATTCATCAAATCATACATTTAATCTGGAGAGAAAAACTCTCACCTCATAAATACAGAGGAAAAAAATGTGAGAATAAAACATTCAAGAGATGAAAATGAATCAGAACGAAAGGAGAAAATAATTATTACTTATTTTTTACAGTGGAGGTAATCCGGCAGGAATTGGTGAGACATGTGGCTAACGCCAGGCCGGGAATCGAACCTGCGGGTCCCAGAGAATCCTCTGGGGTTCTGAAGGTTCTGGTTCTGTGATGGCGAACATGTGGAAAAACGTCCATAGGATCCAGATGTTCCTCCACTGAGGAACGAGTTCAATAAAAATGTTTGTTTTGGTTTAAAATCAAAAATAAAATCTGAAAAAATGATCTTAATCTAATGGATCCAGCCTTATTAATGCAGCAGATTATAGATAAATTAACCCAGAAATCATAAAGTTGGACGTTAAATATCATGGTTCTACTGGGAGAGAAGCTGGAGGGACTGGGAACATAATTAATGGTTTAAATGTTGATGAGAGAGCAGCTGCAGGTGGTCAGTTCAGATGCATTTTGGATTTTTAATCATTTTTGAGAAATGAAACAAATTCTCATGTTTTTATTGTTATTTTTTTACTGGTTTGATTCTGTTTGCTTGTTGTGGAGAATTTTCCACATTTTGGGACAATAAAAGATTTTTCTTTTATAATAATCGGCCCGTTTCTCTGGTTCTGGTTCCTCCTGGGTCCAGTCCGTTCCTCTCTCTGCTCTGGAGGTTCTGGTTCTGGTCCAGTTTGGATCCTGTCTGCTCCTTGTCCCGGTTTTGTTGGGTTTCTGGTTCTGGTCAAGGTGAGTTTGTAGAACATGACCTGAATCTCTGCAGTTTCGTAATGTTCATCAGACTGATGGCTTCGGAGCCGAACCGGGTCAGAGTTCAGGCTTAGTGGTTCCGTTTCATAACTGGGAGGCTCCATGCGTTTCCTGCAGCCGCCGGCAGGGGGCGGCGGCGCGGCGGCGGGGCGGCGCGGCGCTTCACAGCGGCAGAGGAAGAAGAAGAGGCGCAGCTGGTTCCGAACCAGCCGGTCCGCATTGATCGGAACCAGAACTCAGGATGAGTGAAGAGCTGCGGGCCGAGCTGGAGGACTTCCTGCGGAAGCTGGACATCCAGACCAGCTGCGTGGAGCATCTTCCGGTCAGAACCGGAACCGGTTCTGTTCAGAGGGAACCTGTTGAATCCCGGCGCCATTTCCGCCTGTTTTAACTAAATCCTCCTAATTTGAACGTTGTGAGCAGCTGGCGGTGATAATAACTTCATATTTTGTTGTCCTCTGACTCGCTCTGTGATTCGGCGTGTAGCATCTTCCGGTCAGAACCGGAACCGGTTCTGTTCAGAGGGAACCTGTTGAATCCTGGCGCCATTTCCGCCTGTTTTAACTAAATCCTCCTAATTTGAACGTTTTGAGCTGCTGGCTGTGATAATAACTTCATATGTTGATTAAATCTGACTCGCTCTGTGATTCGGCGCCATCTTTCAGCATCTCGGACCTTCAGGTTCGGTTCGGATGAAGGTTCTGCTTCTCCACATGAGCACATCCAGAGTGACCCACTGGGCTCGGTTCGTCAGCCGAACCTGTCATCAGATCCGGATCGCCTTCAGTCATGAGCTGGGAGGTTATTCTGGGATTTATTCTGCTGCAAAACGTTGTTAATCCAACAATCTGCAGGTTTTCAAACGGAATCTTGTTTTTAAACGTCAATTTATTCATTTCATTGTTTCTGCTGAATCGCTGATAACTGACCAGGTTTATGGGATAAATATCATAAATTAAATTAATTTTCTGAACTTTTCAGAAACTTTCAGTTTTCATGACTGACTCGTTTTAGTAGCGCTGATCCATCTGCGCCACGTCATAACACACAGCCGGTACCGAGCCGGTACCGGTACCGGCTCGGTACCGGCTGTGTGTTGAAGCTGCAGGATCAGCTCTGCGAACTGGACCTGGTTCCGTTTGTAACAACATTAATCTGATGCATTCAGCCTCCATTAGAGGGAAACTGGTGTTAATTTGACTATTAATTCATTCATAAATGTCACAATTTGAAGGTAAATATGTATTTATGAAGGAGATTATTTAGTTTGATGATGTTAACTAATATTTATAATGTTATATTATGGTGTTTGCTAAATAAGTGTGTAGTTTGGTAGCTAATATTCAGTAGAAAGCTAAACATTTAATTACCAAACTAATATTTAATATGAAGCTAATTATTTAATTTATCTTGTTTATTAAACATGTAGTTTGACGCTGTGACATTTTTAAATGAATTAATAACTTGGTAAAAACATGAAATGAGAGAATTTAGCCTGAGGCCAAATAACTGGGATTATTGCTGATAATTTGTGAATAAGTTTCTGAACAGCAGCTCACAGTCGTTTAGTTTGTTTTGGGGCTGGAGGTAAAGAGACTCTTCCTCCAGGTGACTCTTCGTCCTCCTCTTCCTCCTGCAGGTCTTCACAGTGGAGGACATGATGCTTCACCTGCAGGACGTCAGCGGCGCCGTCACCAAGAACCTCTTCCTGAAGGACAAGAAGAAGAAAAGCCTGTGGCTGGTGTCGGTTCGCCACGACCGCCAGGTGAGGCCGATTGGCCCAGCCGGCCCCCGATTGGCCCAGCCGGCCCCCGATTGGCCCAGCCGGCCCCCGATTGGCCCAGCCGGCCCCCGATTGGCCCAGCCGGCCCCCGATTGGCCCAGCCGGCCCCGATTGGCCCAGCCAGCCTCCGATTGGCCCAGCCGCCCCCCGATTGGCCCAGCCGGCCCCGATTGGCCCAGCCGGCCCTTGATTGGCCCAGCCAGCCTCCGATTGGCCCAGCCGCCCCCCGATTGGCCCAGCCGGCCCCCGATTGGCCCAGCCAGCCCTTGATTGGCCCAGCCAGCCTCCGATTGGCCCAGCCGCCCCCCGATTGGCCCAGCCGCCCCCCGATTGGCCCAGCCGCCCCCGATTGCCCAGCCGCCCCCGATTGGCCCAGCCGCCCCCCGATTGCCCAGCCGGCCCCCGATTGGCCCAGCCGCCCCCGATTGGCCCAGCCGCCCCCGATTGGCCAGCCGCCCCCCGATTGGCCAGCCGGCCCCCGATTGGCCCAGCCGGCCTCCGATTGGCCAGCCGGCCTCCGATTGGCCCAGCCGGCCTCCGATTGGCCCAGTCGGCCTCCGATTGGCCCAGCCGCCCCGATTGGCCCAGCCGCCCCCGATTGGCCCAGCCGCCCCCGATTGGCCCAGCCGCCCCCGATTGGCCCAGCCGGCCCCCGATTGGCCCAGCCGCCCCCGATTGGCCCAGCCGCCCCCGATTGGCCCAGCCGCCCCCGATTGGCCCAGTCGGCCTCGATTGGCCCAGACTCACCTGTCTGTCCGTCTGCAGGTGAACCTGAACGATCTGGCCAAGAAGCTCGGCATCGGCAGCGGCAACCTGCGCTTCGCCGACGAGGCGGCCATGATGGAGAAACTCAAGGTGTGTCCGGGTTCTGGAGGCGGTTCTGGTTCTGGTGGGTCAGACTCCATGTTGGTGACGTCTTCCTGTCCCGCCAGGTGGGTCAGGGCTGCGCCTCGGCGCTGGCGCTGCTGTTCGACTCGGACCGGAGCGTGCGGCTGGTTCTGGACCGGGACCTGCTGGACGGCGGCCATCAGCTGGTCCACTTCCACCCCATGACCAACAGCGCCACCATGGGGCTGCGGCCACAGGACCTGCTGCGCTTCCTCAGGGAGACGGGTCACGAGCCCGTCCTGGAGAACTTCCACTAGCAGCTGGACCCGGTTCTGGTTCTGGACCTGGACTTCTGTCTTTCTGTCCTGAGCTTCAGGTCGGAGGAAGCAGAACTTTTAACACGACTCCTGATGGTTTTAGTTTGGTTCTAAGAACTTCAGCCTGAGGTCCAGAAACACGATTTGGACCTCCAGGTTCTGGTTCCGTCTCATTCTGTCTCTGGTTGTCAACAGTCTCACAGATAAATGTCCAGTTTTTATTAAAAGTCGCCTGCAGAACCTGTTTAAACCCAAACAGAAGCAAAATGCCTGATGGGAGATTCCTCCATCGGGTCCAGAACCCGGTCCAGGTTCTACTAGAACATCCAGAAACCAGTGAAACCAGTGAAAACCCAAAGAGAGAAGAAACAAACTTATTTATCATGAAGTTCTGACAGAAACAGAAACTAATGATAGTAAATAAAGAGGAAAAAACTAAATATTTATACCAAAGGAAGCTTAAATGTAGCCATAACTCTCCTGACATGCTAACAGCTAGCATCAGCCAGCAGTAACATTAGCAGAGCCGTTAGCTGCTCTGCTAATGTTACTGCTAGCATGCAGCAGGAGTAACATTAGCAGAGCCGTTAGCTGCTCTGCTAATCCGCCTCCTTTGCTTTTGCTTCTCTAAATCTCTGACCGTCTGGTTGGAAGGATGTTGGATCAGATGAACTTCCTGCTCCTCTGGGGTCAAAGGTCAGCCTCTATTGGGGCTTCTGAGATGCTAATCAGCAGCTCTGGGAGCTAGCAACAAGACCCCGTTGCCATGGTTACGCATCATAACAACAGAGTGAAAATCCTTCCAGCTGCTCAGCATCCAGAACCACAGAGAAGAACGGTCCAAAGTTGGCCAGAACCAGCAGAACCGGACCGGAAACAAGATGACCTGATTGAAGCTTTAATAAACTGGGTTATAAGACAGAACCTGATGAGAACCAGGTTCTGTTAAAAGGTTCTGATTTTATTAACTGGAAGCAGAAAATCAAGAGAAATAAATTTTTAATCTGCGTCACTGACAAACTTTTCATTTTCTACAGAAAATAAACAATAATGTCTTTATAAACTCATCAAATCGTTTAGTTTTTGTTGGTTCTGACGAACCCGGTCCAACAGAACCTCTACAAACAGAAACGTTCAAAATATGAACAAATGACAAACATTAAATTTACATTTTAAACTTCAGGAACATTTGGCAGAAATCAGGAATGAGGAGTGTGTGTGTGTGTGTCTCTGTGTGTGTGTCAGTGTGTGGGTCTCTGTGTGTGTGTGTGTCTCTGTGTGTGGTGTCAGTGTGTGGGTCTCTGTGTGTGTGTGTGTTCAGTGTGTGTCAGTGTGTGTGTGTCTCTGTGTGTGTGTGTCTCTGTGTGTGTGTCAGTGTGTGGGTCTCTGTGTGTGTGTGTGTCAGTGTGTGTCAGTGTGTGTGTGTCAGTGTGTGGGTCTCTGTGTGTGTGTGTGTCAGTGTGTGTCGTGTGTGTGTCTCTGTGTGTGTGTCAGTGTGTGTGTGTCAGTGTTGTGTGTGTGTCGTGTGTGTGTGTCAGTGTGTGTGTGTCAGTGTGTGTGTGTGTGTCTGTGTGTGTGTCTGTGTGTCAGTGTGTGTGTCTCTGTGTGTGTGTCAGTGTGTGTGTTGTCAGTGTGTGTGTGTGTCTCTGTGTGTGTGTCAGTGTGTGTGTGTCAGTGTGTGTGTGTCAGTGTGTGTGTGTCTCTGTGTGTGTGTCAGTGTGTGTGTGTGTCAGTGGTGTGTTGTGTGTGTGTGTAGTGTGTGTGTGTGTGTTGTTCGTGTGTGGTTGTGTGTGTCAGTGTGTGTTGTGTGTGTGTGTGTGTGTCAGTGTGTGTGTGTCAGTTGTGTGGGTCTCTGTGTGTGTGTGTGTCAGTGTGTGTCAGTGTGTGTGTGTCTCTGTGTGTGTGTCAGTGTGTGTGTGTCAGTGTGTGTGTCAGGTGTGTGTGTTGTGTGTGTGTCGTGTGTGTCAGTGGTGTGTGTCTCTGTGTGTGTGTCAGTGTGTGTGTCTCTGTGTGTGTGTCAGTGTGTGTCGTGTGTGTGTGTGTCTCTGTGGTGTGTGGTCGTGTGTGTGTGTCTGTGTGTGTGTCAGTGTGGTGTGTCCTTGTGTGTGTGTCATGTGTGTGTGTCATGTGTGTGTGTGTCTCTGTGTGTGTGTCAGTGTGTGTGTGTCAGTGTGTGTGTGTTCAGTGTGTGTGTGTCTTGTGTGTGTGTGTCAGTGTGTGTGTCTCTGTGTGTGTGTCAGTGTGTGTGTCAGTGTGTGTGTGTCTGTGTGTGTGTCGTGTGTGTGTGTGTGTCTGTGTGTGTGTGTCTCTGTGTGTGTGTCAGTGTGTGTTTGTGTGTGTCTGTGTGTGTGTCTCTGTGTGTGTGTCAGTGTGTGTGTGTCTCTGTGTGTGTGTCAGTGTGTGTGTGTCAGTGGTGTGTGTGTGTCAGTGTGTGTGTGTGTGTGTCAGTGTGTGTGGTGTTGTGTGTGTGTTGTGTGTGTGTGTCATTGTGTGTGTGTCAGTGTGTGTGTGTCAGTGTGTGTGTGTGTTGTGTGTCGTGTGTGGGGGGGGGGGGGGGGGGGGGGGGGGGGGGGGGGGGGGGGGGGGGGGGGGGGGGGGGGGGGGGGGGGGGGGGGGGGGGGTTTTTTTTTTTTTTTTTTTTTTTTTTTTTTTTTTTTTTTTTTTTTTTTTTTTTTTTTTTTTTTTTTTTTTTTTTTTTTTTTTTTTTTTTTTTTTTTTTTTTTTTTTTTTTTTTTTTTTTTTTTTTTTTTTTTTTTTTTTTTTTTTTTTTTTGTGTGTGTGTCGTGTGTGTCAGTGTGTGTGTGTGTCAGTGTGTGTGTGTCAGTGTGTGTGTCAGTGTGTGTGTGTGTGTGTCTCTGTGTGTGTGTCAGTGTGTGTTGTCTTTGTGTGTGTGTCAGTGTGTTGTGTGTCTTGTGTCAGTGTGTGTCTGTGTGTGTGTGTCAGTGTGTGTGTGTCGTGTTGTTGTGTGTGTGTGTGTCAGTGGTGTCGTGTGTGTGTCAGTGTGTGTGTCTCTGTGTGTGTCTGTGTGTGTGTGTGTTGCAGTGTTGTGTGTGTCTCTGGTGTGTCAGTTGTGTGTGTCAGTGTGTGTGTGTGTCGTGTGTGGGTGTGTCTTGTGTGTCAGTGTTGTCAGTGTGTGTGTGTCAGTTGTGTGTGTCAGTGTGTGTCTGTGTGTGTTCAGTGTGTGTGTGTGTCATGTGTGTGTGTTCGTGTGTGTGTGGTCAGTGTGTTGTAGGTGTGTGGTGTGGTGTGTCGGTGTGTGTGTGTGTGTGTTGTGTGTGTGTCAGGTGTGTTGTGTGTGCTGTGTGTTGTGTCGTGTGTGTGTGTCATGTGTTGTGTGTTCAGTGTGTGTGTGTGTCTCGGTGTGTGTGTGTGTTGCAGTGTGTGTGTCTTGTGTGTGTGTGTCAGTCGTGTGTGTCAGTGGTGTGTGTTGGTGTGGTCGGTGTGTGTGTCACTGTGTGTGTGTCTTGTGTGTGTTCTGTGTGTAGTGGTGTGTGTGGTCAGTTTGTGTGTGTGTTGTCGTGTGTGTGTCTCTGTGTGTGTTGTGTGTGTTGGCTGTGTGTGTGGTCGTGTGTGTTGTGTCTGTGTGTGTGTGTGGTCTGTTTGTGTTGTGTCCTGTGTGGTGGTGTTCTGTGTTGTGTGTCAGTGTGTGTGTCTCTGTGTGTGGTTGTGTCAGTGTGTGTGTGTGTGTTTGTCCTGTGTGTGTGTGTGCTTGTGTGTGTGTGTGTGTTCTTGTCGTTGTGTGTGTCAGTGTGTTGTGCTCTGTTGTGTGTGTCAGTTGTGTTGTGTGGTGTGTGTCTGTGTGTGTGTTGTCCTGTTGTGTGTTCTGTTGTGTGTCAGTTGTGTGTCCTGTGTGTGGGTGTGTGTGTGTGTGTCTCTGTGTTGTGGTGTAGTTGTTGTGCTGTGTGTGTGTGTGTGTTGTGTGTCGTGGTGTGTCGTGTGTGTGTCTTTGTGTTGTGTGTCTGTGTGTGTGGTGGTGGTAGTGTGTTTGTTGTGTGTGTGTGTGTCTGTGGTGTGTCAGTGTTGTGTGTGTCTTGTGTGTGTGTGGTTCTGTGTGTGTGTGTCTGTGTGTGTGTCGTGTTGTCGTGTGTGTCTGTGTGTGTCGTGTGTGTGTCAGTGTGTGTGGTGTGTCGTGTGTGTCGTGTTTGTGTGTGTGTGTTGTCAGTTGTGTGTGTGTGTTTGTGTGTGTGTGTCGTTTGTGTTGTGTCGTGTGTGTGTGTGTCGTGTTGTGTCAGTTTGTGTTGTGTTCTGTGTGTGTGTGTCGTGGTGTGTGTCGTGTGTGTGTGTTGTGTTGTGTGTGTGTCGTTGTGTGGTGTCATGTGGTGTGTCTGTGGTGTGTGTCAGTGTGTTGGTGTGTGTGTGTGTCAGTGTGTGTGTGTGTTGTGTGTGTGTGTTGTGTGTGTGTCGTGTGTGTGTGTCTTGTGTGTGTGTGTGTTGTCGTGTGTTGTGTGTGGTTGTGTGTGTTCTGTGTGTGTGTCAGTGTGTGTGTGTCAGTGTGTGTTTGTGTGTGTTCTGTGTGTGTGTGTCGTGTGTTGTGTCAGTGTGTGTGTGTGTTGTGTGTGTTGTCGTGTGTGTGTGTGTTGTGTGTGTGTCAGTGGTGTGTGTGTCAGGTGTTGTGTGTGTGTCTCTGTGTGTGTGTCAGTGTGGTGTGTGTTTTTGGTGTTGCAGTGTGTGTGTGTCGTGTGGTGTTGTGTGTTGGTTGTGTCAGTTGTGTGTGTTGTGTCAGTGTGTGTGTTGTGTGTTGTCTGTGTGTAGTGTGCGTTGTGGTCGTGTGTGTGTCAGTGTGTGTGTTGTCATGTGTGTGTGTCTGTTGTGTGTGTGTGTTGTGGTGTGTGGTGTGTGTGTCGTGTGTGGTGTGTGTGTTAGTGGTGTGTGTCTGTGTGTGTGTTGTGTGTGTTGTGTGTTGTCTTGTGTGTGTGTGTGTCTTGTGGTGTGTCAGTGTTGTGTGTTTGTGTGTGTCTGTGTGTGTGTGTCAGTGTGTGTCTGTTGTGTGTGTGTTGTGTATGTGTGTGTTGTGTGTGTGTGTTGGTTGTGTGTTGTGTGTGTGTGTGTGTGTGTGTGTGTGTTGTGTCAGTGTTTGTTGTTGTCGGGTTGTGTGTGGTGGTGTGTGTGTAGGGTGTGTGTGGTTGGTGTGGTTTGTGTGTGTGTGTGTGTGTGTGTGCTTGGTGTGTGTGTGGGTGGTGTGTGGGGTGGTGGGGTCTGTGTGTGTGTGTCTTGGTGTGTGTGTTGTGTTGTGTGTGTTGTGTGTCATGTGTGGTTGTGTCAGTGTGTTGGTGTGTCAGTGTGTTGTGTGTGTGTGTGTGTGGTTGTGTCAGTGGTGGTCGTGTGTGTCAGTGTGTGTCTGTGTGGTCGTGAGTGTGTGTGTGTTGTCAGTGTGTGTGTCAGGTGTGTGTGTCGTGTGTTCATGTGTTCGTGTGTGTGTGTCAGTTGTGTGTGTGTTGTGTGTGTGTGTCATGTGTGTGCTGTTGTTGTGTGTGTGTCATGTGTGTTGTGTCAGTGTGTGTGTCATGTGTGTGTGTGGTGTTGTGTGTTGTGTCATGTGTGTGTGTGTCTGTGTGTGTGTAGTGTGTTGGTGTGGTCAGTGTGTGTGCGTGTGTGTTGTCATGTGTGTGTCAGTGTGTGTGTCAGTGTGTGTGTGTGTGTGTGTCAGTGTGTTGTGTGTGTTGTCTGTGTGTGTGTCAGTGTGTGTGTCGTGTGTGTGTGTGTGTGTTGTCAGTGTGTGTCTTGTGTGTGTGTTCTGTGTGTGTGTGTCAGTGTGTGTGTGTGTCAGTGTGTGTGTGTTCGTGTGTTGTGTGGTGTGTCGTGTGTGTGTGTCTGTGTGTGTGTCAGGTGTGTGTGTGTGTGTGTGTGTTTGTGTGTGTGTCATGTGTGTGTGTGTGTGTCAGTGTGTGTGTGTCAGTGTGTGTGTGTCTGTGTGTGTTCTGTGTGTGTGTGTCAGGTGTGTGTGTCAGTGTGTGTGTGTCGTGTGTGTGTGTCAGGTGTGTTCGTAGTGTGTGTTGTGTGTGTCAGTGTGTTGTCAGTGTGTGTGTGTTTTCGTGTGTGTTCGTGTGTGTGTGTCAGTGTGTGTGTCAGTGTGTGTGTCTCTGTGTGTGTGTCAGTGTGTGTGTGTGTCAGTGTGTGTGTGTGTGTCAGTGGGGTGTGTGTGTGGTGTGTCAGTGTGTGTGTGTCTCTGTGTGTGTGTGCAGTGTGTGTGTGTCAGTGGTGTGTGTGTGTTCTGGTGTGTGTGTGTCAGTGTGTGTGTGTGTGTCAGTGTGTGTGTGTGTGTCAGTGTGTGTGTGTGTGTGTGTGGTCAGTGTGTGTGTCTCTGTGTGTGTGTCAGTGTTGTGTGTGTCAGTGTGTGTGTGTCAGTGTGTGTCAGTGTGTGTGTCTCTGTGTGTGTGTGTCTGTGTGTGTGTGTCAGTGTGTGTGTGTGTCAGTGTGTGTGGTCAGTGTGTGTGTTGTGTGTGTCAGTGTGTGTCAGTGTGTGTGTCTCTGTGTGTGTGTGTCAGTGTGTGTTGTGTCAGTGTGTGTGTGTGTCAGTGTGTGTCAGTGTGTGTCAGTGTGTGTGTCAGGTGTGTGTCAGTGTGTGTGTTGTGTGCAGTGTGTGTGTGTCAGTGTGTGTGTCAGTGTGTGTGTGTGTGTCAGTGTGTGTCAGTGTGTGTGTCTCTGTGTGTGTGTCAGTGTGTGTGGTGTGTCAGTGTGTGTCAGTGTGGTGTGTCTCTGTGTGTGTGTCAGTGTGTGTGTGTGTCAGTGTGTGTCAGTGTGTGTGTCAGTGTGTGTGTCTCTGTGTGTGTGTCAGTGTGTGTGTGTGTTGTCAGTGTGTTTCAGTGTGTGTCAGTGTGTGTGTGTGTGTCAGTGTGTGTGTCAGTGTGTGTGTGTCAGTGTGTGTGTGTCAGTGTGTGTGTCAGTGTGTGTCAGTGTGTGTGCCAGTGTGTGTGTCAGTGTGTGTCAGTGTGTGTCTCTGTGTGTGTGTCAGTGTGTGTCTCTGTGTGTGTGTCAGTGTGTGTGTGTCAGTGTGTGTCAGTGTGTGTCAGTGTGTGTGTGTCAGTGTGTCTGCATGCCTAATGAGGCTGTGTATTGTATTGTTGTATTGTTGTATGAAATTAGCAGCTGAATGACCTGCAGGTTTCCAGGGTTTTTTTCTCAGCTCCGGTTCTGATGTGTTTTTTCATTGTAAGGGTTTGTTTTTGTTCTGGCTCGGTTCTGGTCCGGTTCTGGTCCGGTTCCGCCCTGTCACCTGTTGTCCTGGCGCTGCTGCTGGCCCTTTAAGGGATCCAGGAAATGAGCTGCTGCAGGAGGAGGAAACAGGTGAGCTGCTGACAGGATGATGTCATTCCTGGTGAGTCTCCTGCAGGAGGAAGAGGAGGAGCAGCAGCAGGAGGAGCAGGAGGAAGAGGAGGAGCAGCAGGAGGAGCAGCAGAGGAGGAGCAGCAGGAGCAGCAGGAGGAGGAGCAGGAGGAAGAGGAGGAGCAGCAGGAGGAGCAGGAGGAAGAGGAGGAGCAGCAGGAGGAGGAGCAAAGGAGCAGCAGGAGGAGCAGCAGGAGAGGCAGCAGCAGGAGGAGCAGCAGCAGGAGGAGCAGCAGGAGCAGCAGGAGGAGGCAGCAGCAGGAGAGAGCAGCAGGAGGAGCAGCAGGAGGAGCAGCAGGAGCAGCAGGAGAGCAGCAGGAGGACAGCAGAGCAGCAGCAGCAGGAGGAGCAGGAGAGCAGCAGGAGGAGCAGCAGCAGAGAGAGCAGGAGGCCCAACAGGCGGTGTGAAGGTGAGCCGGTCTCGGTCGCTAAAGGAACGTTCTGCCGTGAAGATCCGGATCAGATGGAGACTCAGGTGAAGTTTCTCTCGGAACCAGATGATGTTTGATTCACTTTATTAACATTTAGACTCATTTTAACAGGTTTAAATCTGAGATAATCTCCAGTTTAAACTGATTTTAAACCTCCCAGAACCGGATTGGCTCAGTAAATGTTTCCTAAAATGAATAAATTTAGTCTCGGATTGATAAACTGGTTCTGCTGCTAATCAGGAAACAGGTTCGGTCCAGTTTAACCACTTTAACTTCAGGCTGTAATATTTAAAAAGTCAGTTTTAAAATGTTTTTATATTTTAACTGCAGTTTCTGCCTCAGAGTCGCGTCATCCTGATGATGTCATCAGATAATAACTTTTCATTAGCTAACAGCTGTTAGCTAATGAAACCGGAGCTCATCGTCTGTTAGCTTTCCTGCTAACAGATGAAGAAATGTTTTGACTAACTTTTAATTTGGATGGCTGTAAATTAATTTTCTGGATAAATTTCTAAAGCGATGATTTATTTTGTAAACATTCAGCCGAAATCCGTTCTGGTTATTAACAGATCAGAATCCTTCACGTTTATATTCATGCTCTTATTTTGAAGTCTGTTTAAGCAGCATTTCCATTTCCTGCCTCTTTTTTTTTCAGTAAACTTTATTGAGCAACAGAAGAATCCAAAGTAACCGAACGAACATGACAGCATCTGTTCTGGAGCTGCTGTGACTCTTTCAAGACGAGTCTTCCAGTCTCCATGGCAACCGTTCAGCTGGGTGGACGTAGCCCCGCCTTCGAGGCGTAGCTCCTCCCCCACTCAGCTCCTTCAGACTAGCCAGCAGCAATTAGAGTGGCAGAGAAACAAACACTACCTGTAAACATTTTAATAATTTCATTGATCTTTGCTGAATGAAATGAAATTTAAATAAAAATAAACCTTTGAGATCTCTGGTCCTCATGATAGGCCAGAGGTTCTTCACCTGGGTTGGTCCGGTGGGTCGGTCTCAGGCCGGAGCCTCCGCCGCCCAGGTAAAGACACACTGACGTCATGATGACGCTGCGCTTTGCAGAGGATCAGTTACATCGCTCAGCCAATCAGAGCTGAGGAGGAGCCTGATTGGAGGAGCTTCACTCTCAGCTGGGATTTGAACTTGTGTCTTTATTTACTTCAGCAAAACTCACAGTTTTTACCAAACTCTGTATCTTTCTGTCTTCTAAATCTGCTCCTTAGTCGCATCTTTTCGGGTTGGTGCTGCCTCTAGTGGTGAGGGGAGGTAACACAGCTAATATAATTACATTACTAAATCAGAATATCTTTATTATTTATTATTAGTTTTTCATTCTCTTAAGAATGTAGAGCTAATTAAATGATCTAGACCTTAAAGTGGTTCCAGTTTCTCTCCAGTTCCAACCTGGTGAAACATTTTAAATACTTTGTGTCGTTCCTGGACAGTCAGATCAACTTCACTGAAAACACTGACTATGTTTAGAAGAATTGTCCTCAGAGTCTCTACCTTTAAGAAGACTTGGAGACATAGAGGTGAAACAACTAGACTCTAGATGTTTCACCTCTATGTCTTGGATTTGGGGGAAACCATCATATTTCCTTCATCACTACAGACGGTTCATTGAACCCGGTTCGGTTCCTCAGAAAGGTTAAGACCCTCTAGAACCTCTGGTCCAGTCTGTGTATGTTTAGGGCCGGCTGTGAACGAGCTGCAGCTGAGAGCAAACTGTTACGGCTCTGTTGTGTGTGTGTGTGTGTGTGTGTCATCATCATATGACTGCTAGAGTAAACAGCTGGGATGTGATATGGGACAACAGAGGTGATGTCATGCAGGACACACACACACACACACACACACACACACACACACTCGCAGGTGTGTGTGTGTGTGTGTCACCTGACAGGATGTTTAATGTTCAGCTGCTCCAACCAAACTGGTCGTCATGTTTCTCCTCCTCTGATCATCATTAAACTCCACCAGCTGTTCCTGGTTTGACCTGAACAAGATGGCCGACTTGGTTCACCGGGACTCAGGTGTGTTTCAGCCACCTGGACGTTTCCTTCCTGTTCCTGCTGGATTCTCATCTCCCTTCACTTCTCTGGCTGGGATTTCTCCCATTGACAGAGTTTCTATTTCGGTTTGAGGAAGACGCTCCGCGAGCAGACTGGACTAGACTGGTCCAGACTGGACTGGTCCAAACTGATCCAGACTGATCCAAACTGGTCCAAACTGGTCCAGTCCAGACTGGTCCAGACTGGTCCAGACTGATCCAGACTGGACTGGTCCAGACTGATCCAGACTGATCCAAACTGGTCCAAACTGGTCCAGTCCAGACTGGTCCAGACTGATCCAGACTGATCCAAACTGGTCCAAACTGGTCCAAACTGGTCCAGACTGGTCCAGACTGGACTGGTCCAAACTGATCCAGACTGATCCAGACTGGACTGGTCCAGACTGATCCAGACTGATCCAAACTGGTCCAAACTGGTCCAGACTGGTCCAGACTGGTCCAGACTGATCCAGACTGGACTGGTCCAGACTGATCCAGACTGATCCAAACTGGTCCAAACTGGTCCAAACTGATCCAGACTGATCCAGACTGGACTGGTCCAAACTGGTCCAAACTGATCCAGACTGGACTGGTCCAGACTGATCCAGACTGATCCAAACTGGTCCAAACTGGTCCAAACTGGTCCAGACTGGTCCAGACTGGTCCAGACTGATCCAGACTGGACTGTCCAGACTGATCCAGACTGATCCAAACTGGTCCAAACTGGTCCAGACTGGTCCAGACTGATCCAGACTGGACTGGTCCAGACTGATCCAGACTGATCCAGACTGGACTGGTCCAAACTGGTCCAAACTGATCCAGACTGGACTGGTCCAGACTGATCCAGACTGATCCAAACTGGTCCAAACTGGTCCAAACTGGTCCAGACTGGTCCAGACTAGACTGGTCCAAACTGATCCAGACTGATCCAAACTGGTCCAAACTGGTCCAGACTGATCCAGACTGATCCAAACTGGTCCAAACTGGTCCAGACTGGTCCAACTGGTCCAAACTGGTCCAAACTGGTCCAGACTGGTCCAGACTGGACTGGTCCAGACTGATCCAGACTGATCCAAACTGGTCCAAACTGGTCCAAACTGGTCCAGACTGGTCCAGACTGGACTGGTCCAAACTGATCCATACTGATCCAGACTGGACTGGTCCAGACTGGTCCAGACTGGTCCAGACTGGACTGGACTGGTCCAAACTGATCCAGACTGGTCCAGACTGATCCAGACTGGTCCAGACTGGTCCAGACTGGACTGGTCCAGACTGATCCAGACTGATCCAGACTGGTCCAGACTGGACTGGTCCAAACTGATCCAGACTGATCCAGACTGGTCCAAACTGGTCCAAACTGGTCCAGACTAGTCCAGACTGATCCAGACTAGTCCAGACTATTCGAAACTGGTCCAGACCGGTCCAGACTGATCCAGACCGGTCCAGACTGATCCAGACTGGACTGGACTGGTCCAAACTGGTCCAGACTAGTCCAGAGTGATCCAGACCGGTCCAGACTGATCCAGACTATTCCAAACTGGTCCAGACTGGACTGGTCCAGACTGGTCCAAACTGGTCCAGACCGGTCCAGACCGGTCCAGTCTGGTCCAGTCTGGACCTCCAGTAATCCCAGTACTGAGCGGCATGTCGGCCCAGTTGGTCTCTTCAGCCAGTAGGAAACGTCTCCTCAGGTTTACTGGTTCTTACTGGGAACTGAACTCTGACCAGTTTGACCAGCTGTCAGAGGTCCAGGTTCTGGTCCGGTCAGCTTGGACCGGACCAGAACCTGGACAGGTCCCAGAACCAGAGGTCAGAGGTCGATGGTTCTGTTTAAACTCATTAAATCTCATATTTAGGAACATTTCCAATAAACTCTGAATTTTATGTTTTATAATTAGAAAAATTCAGATAATTTTTGAATTTCTGTGGAAAAACTGGAAGATTTGACTAAAATCAAGAGAGGAAAAAATGACTAATAATTAGAAACATCAATAATCAGTTTTTAGGTTTTTAAGCCACAAAGAACCAGAAATATAAACATTATTCTGACTTGGTTCTGTTAATTAAATTAATGAAATATTTCTGTTTATTAAGACGCTTTAAATTAATGAAATATGAGCTTAAATCAGAAAACATCAGTGACCTTTGACCTCTGTGTTCCCGTTCTGATGTTTTCCCATTAGAGGAATAAAAACCTGCATCAGAACCTCGGCCTCCATCTGGACCGGTTCTGTTTGTCCTGCTGAACCAGAGCAGGAGCCGGAACCGCTCAGACCCGGTTCTGCTTGCAGAGATAAGGTCCAGAGTGGTTCTGACCCGGCAGGAGCTGAAAACAGGCGGGTCGTTTTCCACAGCAGGAAACAGGAAGCAGGACGGTTCTGACCCGGCTCTGGTTCTGTTTTAACATAAACAGATCATCAAAACCCCATCCGAACCCCATCAGAACCTCATCAGAACCTGTTCTGATGAGGTTCTAATTCAGTGTTTTAATGTGGTTCTGGACCTGAAAGCTGTAGATCTTAATAAACTCAGAACCAGAACCTTCAGCTGCTGCTAAACCCAGAAGAGTCTAAAGGTCTCGGTTCTTTATGAGCAGAACCCGGCTGTTTAAAAGGCTGAGCCGGTTGGGCCCGGTTGGGCCCGGTTTAATAGAAGCCAGGCGGAGGAGGAATGTTTGAGGTTCTGAGCTGCGGTTCTGATCAGATCTCCACCCAAACCCAGAGCTGCAGCTGCAGCAGACATCCCGACTCGCTGTAGCTGGTTCTGGAAGGTTCTGATGACCCGAATGCTGCAGAACCAGATGCGACGGGTCCTGGTTCTACAGGGACTACAAGGTCCAGTTTATGATCAGAACCAGAACCAGAGTAAACACCGGCTGTGCTAACGCGGAGCTAATTTTAGCATTTTTGCTAATGCTGACGAAACGTTAGCGCACTTAGCTTCCCTGATAAATTCTAAATTTACTCAGCTGATTTTTTAAAACTTTCAGTTGAATAAATTTCAACATTGTTTATGTCCATGCTCTTATTTTGAAGGGTTTGAAGTCTGTTTCATTTCCTCTCCTCTCACTTTTTCTAGAAACTTTGAGGATGTGACAAACAAATGGAAGAAATTATACCGAATACATCGTTTATACGAGCAAACAGCCGTTAAAAAATACAGATAATTGCTTTGATTTAATTTAGTGGTTTAGCATTAGCTTCTGCTAAATAGCATGTTGGTGTAGTGACTTAGTGTTAGCATAGCTAATGCTTATGGCGAATAGTTTATGGTTAGCATAGCTAATGCTTATGGTCAATACTTTATGGTTAGCATAGCTAATGCTTATGGTCAATACTTTATGGTTAGCGTAGCTAATGCTTATGGTCAATACTTTATGGTTAGCGTAGCTAATGCTTATGGTCAATACTTTATGGTTAGCATAGCTAATGCTTATGGTCAATACTTTATGGTTAGCGTAGCTAATGCTTATGGCGAATAGTTTATGGTTAGCATAGCTAATGCTTATGGTCAATACTTTATGGTTAGCATAGCTAATGCTTATGGTCAATACTTTATGGTTAGCGTAGCTAATGCTTATGGCGAATAGTTTATGGTTAGCATAGCTAATGCTTATGGTCAATACTTTATGGTTAGCATAGCTAATGCTTATGGTCAATACTTTATGGTTAGCATAGCTAATGCTTATGGTCAATACTTTATGGTTAGCGTAGCTAATGCTTATGGTCAATACTTTATGGTTAGCGTAGCTAATGCTTATGGTCAATACTTTATGGTTAGCGTAGCTAATGCTTATGGTCAATACTTTATGGTTAGCGTAGCTAATGCTTATGGTCAATACTTTATGGTTAGCGTAGCTAATGCTTATGGTCAATACTTTATGGTTAGCGTAGCTAATGCTTATGGTCAATACTTTATGGTTAGCGTAGCTAATGCTTATGGTCAATACTTTATGGTTAGCGTAGCTAATGCTTATGGTCAATACTTTATGGTTAGCGTAGCTAACCTTTTGGCTAGCAGTGCTTCACAGATACAAGCTGAATATTTCATAAGAAAACCAGAAACTGAACCGATTAAAGCATCAGAACCAGAACCAGAACTCTTAATTTCAGAACCGAGACCAAACCCAACAAACAGATCCGATGTGGGGCCTCGTCATCCAGCTCGGCCCGGTTCCTGTGTTGCTGTGTTTTGGGTCTGCAGCAGAACCGCAGTGTGTTCTGTTTGTAGTAAACGGGTCAGGATCAGAACCAACGAGTCAGCAGGGAGCTGCGTTGGTTCTGATCGATGCTCACAGCTTCTACCGGATCAATAACCTGATCGATACTCAGAGCCGCCGGCTGCTCGGTCAGCTCACAGCGGCGATCCAGGTCCAAACGGTTCTGATGGGTCGACCCGGTCCAACCTGCTGCTGAGGGAGAAAATAACTTTTGATTTGGGTTTTTTATATTTGGGGATCAATTTATATAATTAAAGAAGAATAAATTGAAAACAATATAATAATTAAATCATATGTTTAGTTTTTTTGTTCACTGGTATTTTTTGCTTGTTTGGTTAAAAATTTAATTTGTTTTTTCCTGTAATCGTCTTCGTCTCTGGAAACTCAGGAATAATAAACATGAAAATGAAAAGCCAGGAAATGTAGAAACAGATTAATTAAAGTGAAGAAATTAATAAAATATCTTAAATCATCTCATTTAAAGTGAAAATTCAAAACTAAAGAAATAAAAAGAAAAATACTTAAATTTACTGAAAACGACAACAAAAACGTGGATCTGATTAATTTAAACGTTGATCTGAATGTGAGGAAATGATCCTGGTTCCTCATGCTGGACTTTGACTAGGCCGCAGCTCTGCAGCCGTCAGAACCACCGGCTCGTTCCTCCCGAACTTTTTATTTCTGTTTTTAGTTTTTAAGAAGAAGAAAAGAATCAAACTGTAACAAACCGGAACCAGGTTTATAATGGAGCTGATGACGTCACAAAGTTTCATCCGGTCAACCTGAAGGTTTTCGCTCCTGGACCCACCGGAACCCAAATGGACCGGGTCAACCGGGTCCGCTGGGTCCCTGCCCCCCTCACGCGCACAGCGCTGCGCGCTCCCGGCCGTGCCCGCGCCCGGCTGTGCGCGTGCGCGTGCCCGTGCTGCAGGTAGTGACTCCGCCCCCTCCGCTCAGCACAATACCCGCCGCTCCGGTCCGCTCCGGTCCGGTCCGGTCCGGTCCGTCCTGTCCGGGTCCAGTCCGCCGGGTGAAGGTCTCGCCCTCCGGCCGCAGGTGAGCCGCGGAGCCGAACCTCGGGGTTCCGGTTCTGACCGTCCTGCTCGCTGTGATGCTTTGCTCCGCAGTCCGGTTCCGATTCTGGAGCTGCGGTCCTCTCCGGTTCGGCCTCGTCCCGGCCTGCGGTGCTGGTCGGGCTCGGTTCCGGCCCGGTTCCGGTCCGCTCCGGGCTCTTTGTTCCCTGAAGTTTGCTGAAGTGACGTCATGCTGCCGCTTCACGCTGCGGTTCGGCCGGTTCCGTTCAGCCCGGGTCCGGGTCGGGTTCGGCTCTGATGGATTCGGATGGTTCGGGTTTGATGAGAACCGTCCGGGTTGGTTCGTGGGTTCTGGATCTGCAGGAGGAGCCGGTCACACACCGACCCGGTTCTGGTTCTGGACCCGGTTCTGGTTCTACTACCACTGGAACAAAGTTTCTGTTGTGTTCCACCAGAAAGTTCTGATCTGAGCAGAACTTTCCTGAAAGCTGAGGAAGGAGACCAGAACCGGTTCTGAAGGTTCTGGACTCATCCTGAACCCAAAGCTGCTGTGGTTCTGGAAGGCCCGGTCCAGATTAATTACAACTCAAACCAGAACCATGACCGGGTTCTGCTCGGACCAGGAGAGTTCTGGTGGACCCGACCCAGCCTGGTTCTACTGGGTCAGGCCTTTGGGTTCTGGTGTTACTGGGCCCATTAATGAGGTTCTGGATGTTTTCATTCTGGTGCCAGAAGCTGGTTCTGATCGACCCGTTCAGCCGGTAACACACTGACTGCTCAGCTCTTCTCCATTGGACTGGATCTGGACCAGAACCAGCCGGTTCTGATGCTGCCACCGCCGTGCTTCAACACTGAGGAGACTCCAGCTGTCCGGACCAGAACAGAACCCTGGTTCTGGATCCGGTTCTGGATCCTGTCACCCTAATGCCTGAGGCAGAGAGGTTCTGACCGGACCGGTTCTGAAACATCCGGGTCAGCAGCAGAACCATGAGGAAGAGCAGCTTATTAAAGTGAAACCAGAACTTTGGATCTGGTTCTGATCCGGTTCCACGTCCAGGTTCTGTTCAGGTGGAGCTCAAAGGATCGGATCAGAACCTGGTTCTCCAGAACCACAGTGGCCTTCAGGTCCAAACGAGCTGAAAACGCATGAATGACGTGAACAGGAAGAGGAAGTCTGGAACAGGAAGGGAAATCCAGGAAACAGGAAGTGAAAACAGTTTCTCCACAGAACTAAATCCTCCAGACCAGCAGGGGGCGTCAGACACCTGGACTGAAGGTCGGCTCCCCCTGGTGGCCTGGAGGATTTACGTTTACGTTTCGTTTATGCGTTTGCTGCTCAGTTGGACCTGCTGGCTGCCGTACAGAACCAACAGGAAGTAGCTTTGATTTCTCATACTGTCCAAATATTCTGTCAAGTTCTGACTGTGACCCGGTTGGATTTCTCACAACCAGCACCTGGCACCGCTAGCTACAACATTAGCTGCTCTAAAAATCATAGTTATGCTAATGCTAAAGCTCTACTCCAACATGGTGCTTAGGAGAAGCTAATGCTAATGTGCTACTCCAACATGATGCTTAGGAGAAGCTAATGCTAATGTGCTACTCCAACATGGTGCTTAGAGAAGCTAATGCTAATGTGCTACTCCAACATGGTGCTTAGGAGAAGCTAATGCTAATGTGCTACTCCAACATGGTGCTTAGGAGAAGCTAATGCTAATGTGCTACTCCAACATGGTGCTTAGGAGAAGCTAATGCTAATGTGCTACTCCAACATGGTGCTTAGGAGAAGCTAATGCTAATGTGCTACTCCAACATGGTGCTTAGGAGAAGCTAATGCTAATGTGCTACTCCAACATGGTGTTTAGGAGAAGCTAATGCTAAAGTGCTACTCCAACATGGTGCTTAGGAGAAGCTAATGCTAAAGCTCTACTCCAACATGATGCTTAGGAGAAGCTAATGCTAATGTGCTACTCCAACATGATGCTTAGGAGAAGCTAATGCTAATGTGCTACTCCAACATGGTGTTTAGGAGAAGCTAATGCTAATGTGCTACTCCAACATGGTGTTTAGGGGAAGCTAATGCTAAAGCTCTACTCCAACATGGTGTTTAGGGAAGCTAATGCTAAAGGGCTACTCTAACATGGTGCTTAGGAGAAGCTAATGCTAATGTGCTACTCCAACATGGTGCTTAGGAGAAGCTAATGCTAATGTGCTACTCCAACATGGTGTTTAGGAGAAGCTAATGCTAAAGTGCTACTCCAACATGGTGCTTAGGAGAAGCTAATGCTAAAGCTCTACTCCAACATGATGCTTAGGAGAAGCTAATGCTAATGTGCTACTCCAACATGATGCTTAGGAGAAGCTAATGCTAATGTGCTACTCCAACATGATGCTTAGGAGAAGCTAATGCTAATGTGCTACTCCAACATGGTGTTTAGGGGAAGCTAATGCTAAAGCTCTACTCCAACATGGTGTTTAGGGGAAGCTAATGCTAAAGGGCTACTCTAACATGGTGCTTAGGAGAAGCTAATGCTAAAGTGCTACTCCAACATGGTGCTTAGGAGAAGCTAATGCTAAAGCGCTAAATTCAGCCATGTTGATTCCCACTACAGGCGGCAGCAGTGATGCATTCTGGGTACAGAATGAGCTTCATTCGCCACATGTGAGGAGAGGAAACGAAAATTATGCTAAAGAGCTAAGCTAAAGTTAGCTCTGCTGTTAGCGCATTAGCAGAAGTATCAGCCGGGTTCTGATCCAGGTGTGTTGACCCAGAAGCAGAACGGACCAGCCAGCTGAGGTTCTGGTTGGACCGTTTGGACCACAGCATGACGCAGCCTCCACCGTGCTTTACACATGGAGCTCTCCGGTTCTCCTCCGGGTCTCTGGATCCAGTAGAACCGTTCCTGGTTCTGGAGCGTCAGGATCGAATGGATCCACTTCCAGAGTTATTTTTGAAGGTGGAACCGGACCCAGAATCATCCTGCAGGCCGAGCCAAACGGGTCGGCGGCTCCGTCTTCACCGACTCTCCGTGGTCCGGTCGTCTGCCGTGGGTTTAAATGGACCGGACCCAGGTACCGGTCCGAACCGGGTTCCTGCCGTCTCTCTGATGATGAGACCTTAAGTCATAGCAACTTTTAAACAGAGTGAAGAAAGAAAACGGTACCAGAGGTTCTGAAGCGGCTCTGGCAGTTCGGAGCAGAACCAGAGGTTCTTCCTTCGGGATCTTGGTCCAGATTTGTGGACCTCAGTGGCACCGCCTGGCGGCAGACAGAACCAGTCGGGTCCAGTCTGTCTGGCTGCTGCTGTAGTAAACAAGCGACACCCTGAGCGTCTCAGAACCGGCTCCCTGGGTGGGTCCGTTCCTCCAGAACCCCTTCGGTCCTACCATGTGGTTCTGAGTCACAGTCTGGTCCCAGCCGGTTCTGACCCAGACGGCTGCAGTGACTAAACCAGTAATTCTGGGTTTTCCTCTGTCATTACTGGGAGCCTCAGTTCTGCTGCGTCAGCGTTCAGAACCGGGCCGGGCTCTGGTTCTGGCCCGGCCTACAGGTTCTGATCCGGCCCGTCAGCTTGGTGTGGCGTCAGGATTTTCTCAGGTTCAGGAAGAGAAACGGGAATCTTCTTGTTGCAGCTTGATCGGCTCGTTCTTCTTCTCCTGCAGATCTGTGCCGACCCCAGACGCCGCCGCTGACCTTTGACCCCTGGCCTGCCTTTGAAAGTGTCCGATTTGGGAAAGGAAACCTTTCCTTGAATCCTCCTGAAGCTGACGAAGAAATCTTTTATTGATGTTTGTGGTAAAAGAAACGTAAAGCTGATTTTTGGTTAGTCGGAGTTTCTCGCTGCTCTCTCCGACGACGGATCTGGAGGACCAGGACGCTGATTCGGGCGCTAGCAAGGAGGAAGCTGTCTGGAAGAGAACTACTTTGCTGGGGGCTGCGGAGGCCCCAGGGATGGTGGCGGCGACACAACATGGCGACCGTCGACTCCCAGTAAGGGACGGAGCACGACCGGACAGAACACTGCTTCTGAACAGCGGCCCAGCAGGTAGGACACACTGAACAACAGGGCCCAGAGGGACCAGACACGAGGACACTGAGAAAGAGCACGAACAGAACACTGCGTACAGAACACAGAGAACACTGAGGATGAGAGACACTGAGGACACTGAGACAGAGACACGAGAACACTGAGAGAGACACTGAGAGACTGAGAGACACTGAGACAGAGACACTGAGAGACAGAGAGACACTGAGAGACACTGAGAGACACTGAGAGACACTGAGACAGAGACACTGCAAGAGACACTGAGAGACACTGAGACGAACTGAACAGAGACACTGAGAGACATGAGACACTGAGAGACACTGAGAGACACTGAGAGACAGAGACACTGAAGAGAGACACTGAGAGACAGAGACACTGACTGAGAGACATGAGAGACACTGAGACAGAGGACACTGAGAGACTGAGACACTGACAGAGACACTGGAGAGGACTGAGAGACACTGAGAGACACTGAGAAGAGACACTGAGAGACAGAGACACTGAGAGACTAGAGACACTGGCAGAGACACTGAGAGACTGAGAGACACTGAGACAGAACACTGAGAGACAGAGGACACTGAGAGACAACACTGAGAGACACTGAGAGACTGAGAGACGAACACTGAGAGACAGAGACACTGAGAAGAGACACTGAAGACGAACACTGAGAGACAGAGACACTGAGAGACAGAGACACTGAGAGACTGAGAGACACTGAGAGACAGAGACACTGAGAGACAGAGACACTGAGACAGAGACATGAGAGAGAGACACTGAAGACAGAGACACTGAGAGACATGAGAGACACTGAGACGAGACACTGAGAGACTGAGAGACACTGAGAGACAGAGACACTGAGAGACAACTGAGAGACACTGAGAGACTGAGAGACACTGAGAGACAGAGACACTGAGAGACAGAGACACTGAGAGACAGAGAGACACTGAGACAGAGACACTGAGAGACACTGAGAGACTGAGAGACACTGAGAGACAGAGACACTGAGAGACACTGAGACAGAGACACTGAGAGACAGAGAGACACTGAGACAGAGACACTAAGAGACAGAGACACTGAGAGACTGAGACACTGAGAGACACTGAGAGACACTGAGACAGAGACACTGAGAGACAGAGAGACACTAAGACAGAGACACTGAGAGACTGAGACACTGAGAGACTGAGACACTGAGAGACTGAGACACTGAGAGACACTGAGAGACACTGAGACAGAGACACTGAGAGACTGAGACACACAGTTCCTGTTGCTTCTCTGAACAGATGCTAAAACATAGAAATCACATGTAGAACATCTGATCAGTTTAATTCTATGAAGTCGGCGTCTGCTTGGAGCGACTCTTCACCATCACCCTAATCTGCAGCTTCGCTCCTCAGATTCTCCACCAGAATCAGAACCGAACCCGACCGGACCGACCCAGAACTTTATTACTGCAGTCAGAGGAACCATGGCAACGGTTCAATTAGCTTTAGCTAATTAGGGTAGGGTTAGGGGGGCGATTTACTCTATTATTATTATTATTTATTATTTAGTCGGTTTTAAAAATAGTTTTATTTGAATTTATTGATTAGTAATATTTAAAAAAACTGATTTATTGTTACGTTTTATTTTGTTGCTAATTAATATTTGAAAATATGATTTAAAATATTTTAGTTCATATAATTAATTATTATAATATATCTATTGTTTTATTGTTTAGTGTTAATTAAATAATAATAATAAAGCTTAATTATTACTGGAGGAACTGTTGTTAATTATTAGTTATTAATTAGTTTTTTTAATCTCTAAATGATATTTAAATCTGCTGATTCGTCGATACGGTTAAGTTCTGACCCGGTTCTGGTTCTGACCCGGTTCTGGACCGCTGTGTTCCTGCTGCAGTAGAACCTCAGAACCTTTCCCAGCGCCGGTTCCGGTCCAGTTATCTGAGAGGTCCGAACCAGTGATGGTTCTGATGAATCGGGCCGGACCGAACCGACCTGTCAGAACTCTGTGATCCTCGGTTCTTCCAGAACTTCCCTGCAGCCATTTGGACCTCAGAACCAGAACCGCAGCGCTGCGGCGTCCTGACCCGGTTCCGCTGCCAGGTTCTGCTCCGGGCGTCCCGCAGAGCCGTGAGCAGACGGTCCGGTACCAGAACCCGGCAGCATATTGGACCCGGCAGGGGGGCGGGACAAACGGAGCTGAGTCAGCACTTCCTGCCGGGTCGGTTCAGGTTCTGCTCAGCTCGCCTCTGGTTCGCTGGCCCGGTTCCGACCCGTATCACCAGCTCGTGGTGCTGGTCACCATGGCAACCCAAACATCGTCAGGCCCGGTCCAGGTGACAGAACCAGAACGGTACCGGTGACACCTGCTGGTGGAGGCGGGAACAGCAGCGATCAGAACCAGTTAAACCTGGAGACGGACCTGAAGAACCAAGAGGTTCTACAGAACCGGTCCGTCTTCATCTTCATCAGAACCACAGTAGGCTGCTGCAATCGGATTGGTCCGTTTGGACCCAGAACCAGAACCAGAACTGTCCCATGTATCTGACTGTGAATAAAATGATGATAAAGGTTCTGGTTCATGTTCAGGTTCTGGTTCTGAGGTTCTGGTTCTGGTTCTGTCCCCAGGTTCTGAGGTTCTGGTTCTGGTTCTGGTTCTGTCCCCAGTTCTGTTTGGTCTGGTTCTGGTTCGGTTCTGGTCCTGGTTCTGGTTCTGTCCCCAGGTTCTGAGGTTGGTTCTGTTCTGTCTCCAGTTTCTGAGGTTCTGGTTCTGGTTCTGGTTCTGTCCCAGGTTCTGAGGTTCTGGTTCTGGTTCTGGTTCTGTCCCATGTTGTTCTGTCTCAGGTTCTGAGGTCTGGTTCTGGTTCTGTCCCCAGGTTGGTTCTGGTTGTTCTGTCCCCAGGTTCTGAGGTTCTGGTTCTGGTCTGTCCCCAGGTTCTGAGGTTCTGTTCTGGTTCTGTCCTCAGGTTCTGAGGTTCTGGTTCTGGTTCTGGTTCTGTCCCCAGTCTAGGTCGGGTTCAGGTTTGAGTCTGGTTCTGGTTCTGTCCCAGGCCTGAGGTTCTGGTTCTGGTTCTGTCCATGTTCTGAGGTGGTTCTGGTTCTGTCCCCAGGTTCTGAGGTTCTGGTTCTGGTTCTGTCCTCAGGTTCTGGTTCTGTTTGGTTCTGGTTCTGTCCCAGTTCTGAGTTCGGGTTCTGGTTCGTCCCCAGGCTCTGAGGTTCTGGTTCTGGTTCTGTCCCCATGTTCTGAGGTTCTGGTTCTGGTTCTGTCCCCAGGTTCTGAGTTCTGGTTCTGGTTCTGTCCTCAGGTTCTGAGGTTCTGGTTCTGGTTCTGGTTCTGTCTCCCCAGGTTCTGAGGTTCTGGTTCTGGTTCTGTCCCCAGGTTCTGAGGTTCTGGTTCTGGTTCTGTCCCAGGTTCTGAGGTTCTGGTTCTGGTTCTGTCCCAGGTTCTGAGGTTCTGGTTCTGGTTCTGGTTCTGTCACCAGGTTCTGAGGTTCTGGTTCGGGTTCTGAGGTTCTGGTTCTGGTTCTGTCCCCAGGTTCTGAGGTTCTGGTTCAGGTTCTGAGGTTCTGGTTCTGGTTCTGTCCCCAGTTCTGGTTCTGGTTCTGGTTCTGTCCCCAGGTTCTGAGGTTCTGGTTCTGGTTCTGTCCCCAGGTTCTGAGGTTCTGGTTCTGGTTCTGTCCTCAGGTTCTGAGGTTCTGGTTCTGGTTCTGTCCCCAGGTTCTGAGGTTCTGGTTCAGGTTCTGAGGTTCTGGTTCTGGTTCTGTCCCCAGGTTCTGAGGTTCTGGTTCAGGTTCTGAGGTTGTTCTGGTTCTGGTTCTGTCCCCATGTTCTGGTTCTGGTTCTGGTTCTGTCCCCAGGTTCTGAGGTTCTGGTTCAGGTTTTGAGGTTCTGGTTCTGGTTCTGTCCCCAGGTTCTGAGGTTCTGGTTCTGGTTCTGTCCCCAGGTTCTGAGGTTCTGGTTCTGGTTCTGTCCTCAGGTTCTGGTTCTGGTTCTGAGGTTCTGGTTCTGGTCCTGTCCCCAGGTTTCTGAGGTTCTGGTTCAGGTTCTGAGGTTCTGGTTCTGGTTCTGGTTCTGGTTCTTTCCCCAGGTTCTGAGGTTCTGGTTCTGGTTCTGGTTCTGTCCCCAGGTTCTGAGGTTCTGGTTCAGGTTCTGAGGTTCTGGTTCTGGTTCTGGTTCTGTCCCCAGGTTCTGAGGTTCTGGTTCTGGTTCTGGTTCGGTCCCCATGTTCTGGTTCTGGTTCTGGTTCTGGTTCTGTCCCCAGGTTCTGAGGTTCTGGTTCAGGTTCTGGTTCTGTCCCCATGTTCTGAGGTTCTGGTTCTGGTTCTGGTTCTGTTCCCATGTTTGGTTCTGGTTCTGTCCCAGGTTCTGAGGTTCTGGTCTCCAGAGTGTCTGTCCCCAGGTTCTGAGGTTCTGGTTCAGGTTCTGGTTCTGTCTCCCATGTTCTGAGTTCTGGTTCTGGTCGGTTCTGCTCGGTCCCAGTTCTGGTTCTGGTTCTGTCCCCAGTTCTGAGGTTCTGGTTCTGGTTCGCTGTCCCCAGGTTCTCTGAGGTTCTGGTTCTGGTTCTGTCCCAGGTTCTGAGGTTCTGGTTCTGGTTCTGTCCCAGGTTCTGAGGTTCTGTCTGTCGTCTGGTTCTGGTTGTCTGTTCTGGCCCAGGTTCTGAGGTTCTGGATCAGGTTCTTAGGTTCTGGTTCTGGTTCTGTCCCCAGGTTCTGAGGTTCTAGGTTCTGGTTCTGGTTTCTGTCCCCAGGTTCTGAGGTTCTGGTTCTGGTTCTGGTTCTGTCCCCAGGTTCTGAGTTCTGTTCAGTTCTGAGGTTCTGGTTCTGGTTCTGTCCCAGGTTCTGAGGTTCTGGTTCTGGTTCTGGTTCTGTCGCCCCATGTTCTGGTTCTGGTTCTGTCCCAGTTCTGAGGTTCTGGTTCTGGTTCGGTTCTGTCCCATGTTCTGGTTCTGGTTCTGTCCCCAGTTCTGAGGTTCTGGTTCTGGTTCTGGTTCTGTTCCCATGTTCTGGTTCTGGTTCTGTCCCCAGGTTCTGAGGTTCTGGTTCTGGTTCTGTCCCCAGGTTCTGAGGTTCTGGTTCTGGTTCTGTCCCCAGGTTCTGAGTCTGGTTCTGGTTCTGGTTCTGTCCCCAGGTTCTGAGGTTCTGGTTCTGGTTCTGTCCCCAGGTTCTGAGGTTCTGGTTCTGGTTCTGGTTCTGTCCCCAGGTTCTGAGGTTTCTGGTTCTGGTTCTGGTTCTGTCCCCAGGTTCTGAGGTTCTGTTCAGTTCTGAGGTTCTGGTTCTGGTTCTGTCCCCAGGTTCTGAGGTTCTGGTTCTGGTTCTGGTTCTGTCCCCAGGTTCTGAGGTTCTGGTTCTGGTTCTGGTTCTGTCCCCAGGTTCTGAGGTTCTGGTTCTGGTTCGGTCTGTCCCCATGTTCTGGTTCTGGTTCTGTCCCCATGTTCTGAGGTTCTGGTTCTGGTTCTGTTCTGTTCCTGTTCTGGTTCTGGTTCTGTCCCCAGGTTCTGAGGTTCTGGTTCTGGTTCTGTCCCCAGGTTCTGAGGTTCTGGTTCTGGTTCTGGTTCTGTCCCCAGGTTCTGAGGTTCTGGTTCTGGTTCTGGTTCTGTCCCCAGGTTCTGAGGTTCTGGTTCTGGTTCTGGTCTGTCCCCAGGTTCTGAGGTTCTGGTTCTGGTTCTGGTTCTGTCCCCAGGTTCTGAGGTTCTGGTTCTGGTTCTGGTTCTGTCCCCATGTTCTGGTTCTGGTTCTGTCCCCAGGTTCTGAGGTTCTGGTTCTGGTTCTGTCCCCAGGTTCTGAGGTTCTGGTTCGGTTCTGGTTCTGTCCCCAGGTTCTGAGGTTCTGGTTCTGGTTCTGGTTCTGTCCCCATGTTCTGGTTCTGGTTCTGTCCCCATGTTCTGAGGTTCTGGTTCTGGTTCTGGTTCTGTTCCCATGTTCTGGTTCTGGTTCTGTCCCCAGGTTCTGAGGTTCTGGTTCTGGTTCTGTCCCCAGGTTCTGAGGTTCTGGTTCTGGTTCTGTCCCCAGGTTCTGAGGTTCTGGTTCTGGTTCTGTCCCCAGGTTCTGAGGTTCTGGTTCTGGTTCTGGTTCTGTCCCCAGGTTCTGAGGTTCTGGTTCTGGTTCTGTCCCCAGGTTCTGAGGTTCTGGTTCTGGTTCTGGTTCTGTCCCCAGGTTCTGAGGTTCTGGTTCTGGTTCTGGTTCTGTCCCCAGGTTCTGAGGTTCTGTTCAGGTTCTGAGGTTCTGGTTCTGGTTCTGTCCCCAGGTTCTGAGGTTCTGGTTCTGGTTCTGGTTCTGTCCCCAGGTTCTGAGGTTCTGGTTCTGGTTCTGGTTCGTCCCCATGTTCTGGTTCTGGTTCTGTCCCCAGTTCTGAGGTTCTGGTTCTGGTTCTGGTTCTGTCCCATGTTCTGGTTCTGGTTCTGTCCCAGGTTCTGAGGTTCTGGTTCTGGTTCTGTCCCAGGTTCTGAGGTTCTGGTTCTGGTTCTGGTTCTGTCCCCAGGTTCTGAGGTTCTGGTTCTGGTTCTGTCCCCAGGTTCTGAGGTTCTGGTTCTGGTTCTGGTTCCGTCCCCAGGTGTCTGAGGTTCTGGTTCTGTTCTGGTTCTGTCCCCAGGTTCTGAGGTTCTGGTTCTGGTTCTGGTTCTGTCCCCAGGTTCTGAGGTTCTGGTTCTGGTTCTGGTTCTGTCCCCATGTTCTGTCGGTTCTGGTTCTGTCCCCAGGTTCTGAGGTTCTGGTTCTGGTTCTGTCTCCCAGGTTCTGAGGTTCTGGTTCTGGTTCTGGTTCTGTCCCCAGGTTCTGAGGTTCTGGTTCTGTTCGGTTCTGTCCCCATGTTCTGGTTCTGGTTCTGTCCCCAGTTCTGAGGTTCTGGTTCTGGTTCTGGTTCTGTTCCCATGTTCTGGTTCTGGTTCTGTCCCCAGGTTCTGAGGTTCTGGTTCTGGTTCTGTCCCCAGGTTCTGAGGTTCTGGTTCTGGTCTGTCCCCAGGTTCTGAGGTTCTGGTTCTGGTTCTGTCCCCAGGTTCTGAGGTTCTGGTTCTGGTTGTTCTCGTCCCCTGGTTTCCGGGTTCTGGTTCTGGTTCTGTCCCCAGGTTCTGAGGTTCTGGTTCTGGTTCTGGTTCTGTCCCCAGGTTCTGTGGTTCTGGTTCTGTCTGGTTCTGTCCCCAGTTCTGAGGTTCTGTTCAGGTTCTGAGTGTTCTGTTCTGTCTTCCCAGTCTGAGGTTCTGGTTCTGGTTCTGGTTCTGTCCCATCGGGTTCTGGTCGGTCTGGTTCTGCCCCTGTTCTGGTTCTGGTTTCTGTCCCCAGGTTCTGAGGTTCGGTTCTGGTTCTGTCCCCAGGTTCTGAGGTCTGGTTCTGGTTCGGTCTTCCCCAGTTCTGAGGTTCTGGTTCTGGTTCTGGTTCTGCCCCAGTCTGGTTCTGGTTCTGTCCCCAGGTTCTGTGGCACCTGGACATCTTCCGTCGTAGTTTCCGGCAGATCTCGTCCCATAAGTGTCTGGAGGATCCTGTATCTCTGCGCCCTGAAGGTCGAGACCAGGAGTCCGGCCCGGTTCTGACCCGGTCCCGGCCCGGTCCTCTGACCCGCTGCTGCTCTCTCCAGAACATCTTTGCCCGGTTCCGTCCGCAGTGAGGCGGTTCTGCCGTCCGATCGCTGCGCTGCGCTTGGCCAAGAGCTTCCAGAACCGCAGCGCTTCCACTGGGTCGTCATGGACGACGCCGCGACGTGTTTCGTGGGACCGGACCGGAACCGGGTCGGGACCGGACCGGGTCGGAACCGGACCAGGTCGGGACCGGGACCGGACCGGGTCGGCGGACCGGGTCGGAACCAGACCGGGTCGGGACCGGACCGGGACCGGACTGGGTCGGGACCGGACTGAGCGGTTCTGGCCCAACCCGGACCGGGTCGGATCCACAGCCTCACTCCGGTTCTGTGTTGACAGGAAAACATCCTGATGAGGATCCACTTCCACATCTCAGACGAGACCCAGCAGGACGTTTGCACCGCCAGAGACTGTGTCCCACACCAGAAGTTCGCCATGACGATGCTGGAGCAGGTGAGGACAGACAGGAGGACAGACAGGAGGACAGACAGGAGGACAGCGGGAGTAGACAGGAGGACAGACAGGAGGACAGACAGGAGGACAGACAGGAGGACAGACTGGAGGACAGACTGGAGGACAGACTGGAGGTGTGTCGGTGTGTAGAGCAGGTGAGACTGACCTGGTGTTTCTCTCCCTCTCCTGTCTCTGTCTCACCCCCCTGTGTCTCACCCCCCTGTGTCTCACCCCCCTGTGTCTCCACCCCCCTGTGTCTCACCCCCCTGTGTCTCACCCCCCCTCGGTCTCACCCCCTGGTCTCTCCCCCTGTCTCCCCTGTGTCTCACCCCCCTGTGTCCCCCCCCCCCCCCCCTGTGTCACCCCACTCCCCCCTGCTGTCCCTCACCCCCCTGTGTCTCACCCCCCCCCCGTATCCTGTGTCTCACCCCCCTGTGTCTCACCCCCCACCCTGTTCTCCCCCCCTGTGTCCCCTCCCCCCCCCCTGTTCTCACCCCCCTGTGTCTCACCCCCCCCCCTGTGTCTCCCCCCTGTCCCCTGGTCTCACCTTCCTGTCTCCCCCCCTGTCTCCCCCCCCGTCCCCCTGTGTCTCCCCCACCTGTGTCTCACCCCCCGTCCCCCTGTGTCTCACCCCCCCTGTGTCTCCCCCCCCGTCTCCCCCCCTGTCTCCCCCCCCCCTCGTGTCTCACCCCCCTGTCTCACCCCCCCTGTGTCTCACCCCCCCGTCCCCCTGTGTCTCACCCCCCCTGTGTCTCCCCCCCTCCCCTCTGTCTCCCCCCCCTGTGTCTCCCCCCTGTCTCCCCCTGTCCCCCTGTGCTCCCCCTCCTCTCCCCCCCTGTCTCCCCCCCCCCCTGTCGTCTCCCCCCCCTGTCTCCCCTCCCCTGTGTCTCCCCCCCTGTCCCCCCCCTGTCCCCCTGTGTCTCACCCCCCTGTGTCTCACCCCCCCGTCCCCCTGTGTCTCACCCCCCCTGTGTCTCCCCCCCTGTCCCCCTGTGTCTCCCCCCCTGTTGTCTCCCCCCCTTTCTCCCCCCCTGCCCCCTGTGTCTCCCCCCCTGTCTCCCCCCTGTCCCCCTGTGTCTCCCCCTCCTTTCTCCCCCCCTGTCTCACCCCCGTCCCCCTGTGTCTCACCCCCCCTGTGTCTCCCCCCCCTGTCTCCCCCTCCCCTGTGTCTCCCCCCCTGTTCTCCCCCCCTGGTCCCCCTGTGTCTCACCCCCCTGTGTCTCCCCCCTGTCCCCCTGTGTCTCACCCCCCCTGTGTCTCCCCCCCCTGTCTCCCCCTCCCCTGTGTCTCCCCCCCTGTCTCCCCCCCTGTCCCCCTGTGTCTCACCCCCCTGTGTCTCACCCCCCCGTCCCCCTGTGTCTCACCCCCCCTGTGTCTCCCCCCCCTGTCTCTCCCCCTCCCCTGTGTCTCCCCCCCCTGTTCTCCCCCCCTGTCCCCCTGTGTCTCACCCCCCTGTGTCTCACCCCCCCGTCCCCCTGTGTCTCACCCCCCCTGTGTCTCCCCCCCTGTCCCCCTGTGTCTCCCCCTCCCCTGTGTCTCCCCCCCTGTCTCCCCCCCTGCCCCCTGTGTCTCCCCCCCCCTGTCTCCCCCCCCTGCCTCCCCCCCTGTCCCCCCAGTGTCTCTGCAGCGGCTGTGGATCGTCCTCTGACCCGCTGCCCTTCGTCCAGATGGTTCACTACGTCTCCACCACGTCTCTGTGGTGAGTTTCTGTCAGAGCCGCCATCTTGGGCTCCAGCGCCGTAGCTAGGCAACGGCGTAGCTAGGCAACGGCGTAGCTAGGCAACGCCTCCGTGTCGCCCTGGCAACCAGACTCTGCAGCAGGTGTAGTGAGACCAGGAGGCCGTCCAGCTTCTATAAACGTATTTCTAGACGTTTACAGGAGTAAATGAATCAGAATCCAGTTTAGAAACCAGAATGAAAAGATGTTTAGATGTTTCACCAAATGAAGTTCAGACATTTATGAGATTAAAACATCTTAAAGGAAGCAGAGGACACAGGGTTTACTCTGCTGGATGCTGATTGGCCGACGGGTCGGCCTGCTTCCTCCTCCCCAGCAACCAGGCGGTGAAGATGCTGGAGTCCAGAGACAAACCGACGCCCAGCATGTTTGGTCAGCTGCTGCGCAACGCCAGCATGGGGGACCTGCGGACCTGCCCAGTAAGACCCAGTAGATACTGGGACTGGGACTGAGACAGACCGGGACCGGGACTGGGACCGGGACCGGGACTGGGACTGAGACTGAGACAGACTGGGACTGGGACTGGACCAGGACCAGGACTGGGACTGAGACAGACCGGGACTGGGACCTGGGACTGGGGACTGGACTGGGACTGGACTGAGACAGACCGGGACTGGACTGGGACTGGGACTGGACTGAGACTGAGACAGACTGGGACTGGGACTGGACCAGCCCAGGACTGGGACTGAGACAGACTGGGACTGGGACTGGACCAGGACCAGGACTGGGACTGAGACTGAGACAGACCGGGACTGGGACTGGGACTGGACCAGGACCAGGACTGGGACTGAGACTGAGACAGACTGGGACCGGGACTGGGACTGGGACTGGGACTGAGACTGAGACAGACTGGGACTGGGACTGGACCAGGACCAGGACCAGGACTGGGACTGAGACAGACTGGGACTGGGACCGGGACTGGGACTGAGACTGAGACAGACCGGGACTGGGACTGGGACTGGGACCGGGACTGGGACCGGGACTGGGACTGGGACTGGACCGGGACTGGGACTGAGACAGACCGGACTGGACCAGGACCAGGACTGAGACTGGGACTGGGACTGGGACCGGGACTGGGACCGGACTGGGACCGGGACTGGACCAGGACCAGGACTGAGACTGGGACCGGGACTGGGACCGGGACTGGGACTGGGACCGTGACTGGGACTGGGACTGGACCGGGACTGGGACTGGGACAGGGACCGGGACTGGGACCGGGACTGGACCGGGACTGGGACTGGGACAGACCGGGACTGGACTGGGACTGGGACTGGGACCGGGACTGGACCGGGACCGGGACTGGGACTGGGACTGGACTGGGACTGGGACCGGGACTGGGACTGAGACTGAGACAGACTGGGACTGGGACTGGACCAGGACCAGGACTGGGACTGAGACTGAGACAGACTGGGACCGGGACTGGGACTGGGACTGGGACTGAGACTGAGACAGACTGGGACCGGGACTGGACCAGGACCAGGACTGGGACTGAGACAGACTGGGACTGGGACCGGGACTGGGACTGAGACTGAGACAGACGCGGGACTGGGACTGGGACTGGGACCGGGACTGGGACTGGGACTTACCGGACTGGGACTGAGACAGACCGGGACTGGACCGGACCAGGACTGGGACTGAGACTGAGACAGACCGGGACTGGGACATGGACCGGGACTGAGACTGAGACAGACCGGGACTGGGACGGGACTGGACCGGGACAGGACTGGGACTGGGACCGGGACTGGACCGGACCAGGACTGGGACTGGGACCGGACTGGGACTGGGACTGAGACTGAGACAGGACTGGGACCGGGACTGGACCGGGACCGGGACTGAGACTGGACCGGACTGGGACCGGGACCGGACTGGGACTGAGACAGACCGGGACTGGACCGGGACCAGGACTGGGACTGGGACAGACCGGGACTGGACCGGACCAGGACTGAGACTGGGACCGGGACTGGGACTGGGACCGGGACTGGGACTGGGACTGGACCGGGACTGGGACTGGGACCGGGACTGGGACTGGAACCGGGACTGGGACTGGGACTGGGACCGGACTGGACTGGACCGGGACTGGGACTGAGACAGACCGGGACTGGACCGGGACCAGGACTGGGACTGGGACAGACCGGGACTGGACCGGGACCAGGACTGAGACTGGGACCGGGACTGGGACTGGGACCGGGACTGGGACTGGACCGGGACTGGGACTGGGACTGGACCGGACTGGGACCGGGACCAGGACTGGGACTGGACCAGGACTGGGACTGGACCGGGACTACGGGACTGGGACTGGACTGGACCAGGACCAGGACTGAGACTGGGACCGGGACTGGACCAGGACCAGGACTGAGACTGGGACCGGACTGGGACTGGGACCGGGACTGGGACCGGGACTGGGACCGGGACTGGACCAGGACCAGGACTGAGACTGGGACCGGGACTGGGACCGGGACTGGGACTGGGACCGGGACTGGGACTGGGACTGGACCGGGACTGGGACTGGGACCGGGACCGGGACTGGGACCGGACTGGGACCGGGACTGGGACTGGGACAGACCGGACTGGACTGGGACTGGGACTGGGACCGCTGGACTGGACCGGGACTGGGACTGGGACTGGGACTGGGACTAGGGACTGGGACCGGACTGGGACTGAGACTGAGACAGACTGGTGACTGGGACTGGACCAGGACCAGGACTGGGACTGAGACTGAGACAGACTGGGACCGGGACTGGGACTGGGACTGAGACTGAGACAGACTGGGACTGGGACTGGACCAGGACCAGGACTGGGACTGAGACAGACTGGGACTGGGACCGGGACTGGGACTGAGACTGAGACAGACCGGGACTGGGACTGGGACTGGACCGGGACTGGGACTGGGACTTTACCGGGACTGGGACTGAGACAGACCGGGACTGGACCGGGACCAGGACTGGGACTGGGACCGGGACTGGACCGGGACCAGGACTGGGACTGGGACCGGGACTGGGACTGGGACTGGAGACTGAGACAGACTGGGACCGGGACTGGACCGGGACCGGGACTGAGACTGGACCGGGACTGGGACCGGGACCGGGACTGGGACTGAGACAGACCGGACTGGACCGGGACCAGGACTGGGACTGGGACAGACCGGGACTGGACCGGGACCAGGACTGAGACTGGGACCGGGACTGGGACTGGACCGGACTGGGACTGGGACTGGACCGGGACTGGGACTGGACCGGGACTGGGACTGGACCGGGACTGGGACTGGGACTGGGACCGGGACTGGGACCGGGACCAGGACTGGGACTGGGACTGGGACTGGACTGAGACAGACCGGGACTGGACCGGGACCAGGACTGGGACTGGGACAGACCGGGACTGGACCGGGACCAGGACTGAGACTGGGACCGGGACTGGGACTGGGACCGGGACTGGGACTGGACCGGGACTGGGACTGGGACTGGACCGGACTGGGACCGGGACCAGGACTGGGACTGGGACCGGGACTGGGACTGGACCGGGACTGGGACTGGGACTGGGACTGGACCAGGACCAGGACTGAGACTGGGACTGGACCAGGACCAGGACTGAGACTGGACCGGGACTGGGACTGGGACCGGGACATGGGACCGGGACTGGACCGGGACTGGGACTGGGACCGGGACTGGGACCGGGACTGGACCGGGACTGGGACTGGGACTTGGACAGACTGGGACTGAGACAGACTGGGACTGGACCGGGACCAGGACTGGGACTTGGACCAGGACTGGGACTGGGACTGGGACTGGACTGGACCGGACCGGGACTGGGACTGGACTGGGACTGGACCGGGACTGGGACTGGGACTGGGACTGGACCGGGACTGGGACTGGGACTGGACTGGGACTGGACTGGGACTGGACCGGGACTGGGACTGGGACTGGGACTGGACCGGGACTGGGACTGGGACTTGGACAGACTGGGACTGAGACAGACTGGGACTGGACCGGGACCAGGACTGGGACTTGGACCAGGACTGGGACTGGGACTGGGACTGGGACTGGGACTGGACTGGACCGGGACCGGGACCGGGACTGGGACTGGGACTGGGACTGGGACTGGACCGGGACTGGGACTGGACTGGACCGGGACCGGGACTGGGACTGGGACTGGGACTGGGACTGGACCGGGACTGGGACTGGGACTGGGACTTGACTGGGACTGGGACTGGACCGGGACTGGGACTGGGACTGGACTGGGACTGGACCGGGACCGGGACTGGGACTGGACTGGGACTGGGACCGGGACTGGGACTGGGACAGACTGGGACTGAGACAGACTGGGACCGGGACTGGACCAGGACCGGGACTGGGACTGGGACAGACCGGGACTGGACCAGGACCGGACCTGGTCCAGTCCCGGTCCAGGTCTGTCTCAGTCTCAGTCCCAGTCCTGGTCCTGGTCCAGTCCCGGTCCCGGTCCAGGCCCCGTCCTCATTCCGGTCCCGTCCTCAGAGCCGGTGCGGCCAGCAGCTCCGGATCGCCCGGGTTCTGCTCAACAGCCCGGAGATCGTCAGCATCGGCCTGGTGTGGGACTCGGAGCGTTCGGACCTGGCCGAGGACGTGATCCACTCCCTGGGGACCCGCCTGCGCCTGGGAGACGTGAGGACCGAGCCGGAGGGGAACCGGGGCGCGGTGGGCACACGGGCTGACCCGGTTCTGGTTCTGCAGCTGTTCTACAGGGTGACGGAGGACAAGGCCCGGCGGGCCGAGCTCTACCTGGTGGGCGTGGTCTGTTACTACGGCCAGCACTACTCCACCTTCTTCTTCCAGACCAGGATCCGGAGGTGGATGTACTTCGATGACGCCCACGTGAAGGAGGTGAGACCCGGAACCGGCCGGCCCGGTTCTGACGGAGCCCGGTTCAGGGCCTGTCGGTCCCAGCCTGGTGAATCAGCCTTTACATTGACGCAGTACAAATAATTATAATATTCAGAATGTCTCACTGAACTATAAAGTATTAAAAACCAGAAACATTCATGTTTTATAAATCAGATTTAAACGGATCCACGACTAGATGAACCTGTTGCCATTTTCCATTTGTTTAAAATATTGTGGTTTTGATACACCAAAACTCATAATTACTTCAAAAATTTACTTATATTTATATTTGTCACCCATGGCGGTCGCCATTTTTCATTGATGACGTCATCAGGTCCGTTCTGTACCGGAGTAAAAACAGGAAGGCTAAAAAATAAAAAACACAGGAAGGTTAAAAATAAATAAAAACAGAGCTAAAAAAAATAAACACAGGAAGGTTAAAATAATAAAATAAAAAACACAGGAAGGCTAAAATAATAAAATAAAAAACACAGGAAGGTTAACTTTGCCCCAGTAATTGTTTATCATGTTGCGTTTGACTGTTGTCATGTTTGATAATGCCACGTTTGTCACAAAAAAATAAAAATTGAGACAGAATCTGGATAATTTCCCACATGAAATAAGTGAGAGCCAGAGTGAAACACAACCAGGACCTGATTTGGACCTGGACATTTCTCCACAACACTTTGAGACATTTATACCAGCAGAACCAACGACGCTAACAAGTGATGTTAGCTTAACAAGCTAAAAATGAAGGCCTGCTGCTGCTGAGACAGGCAGAGCTGGACGCTCTTTGAGATGCTAACAGGAGCTATACGGCCCGATCCAAGGTCCGGTGTCGGTGGTGTAGCTGTTAGCCCAGCACCGAACTCTAAGCAGTACAGCTGATACCGAACCAGACACATGGAGAAACGTCAAAGACAAGACGTTAACGGAGCCATTACTGCTGGAAGTGCTAACGGAAATGCTAACGAATAGCCCCATTACTGCTGGAAATGCTAACATAGCCATTACTGCTGGAAATGCTAACGGAAATGCTAACGAAGCCATTACTGCTGGAAAATGCTAGCATACAGAAATGCTAACGGAAATGCTAACGGAGCCATTACTGCTCTGTTAGGTTATAATGATACTAAAATAATGTGAGATAATAAAATAATGTCATAATAACTTGAGAATAAAATTGTATTAAACCAATAGTAAAGTTATAAAAATACAAGAAATAGTCATAAATATGAGCATAATGTCAGAGAATAAAGTCATATTTTACTGATAATCTGGAGAAATAATTAGATTATGATGAAGGATCTGCTCCTCTTCCTCACGTCAGCTCACAGTTCCATCCACTCCATCCATCTATCTCTCTCTCCTCTAGTTTTTCATTCTTTGTGAAACAGGAAATCCCTCCATTGTTTGTTGGTGCAGCTGGTTGGTTCAGAGGTCAGAGGTCAGATCAGTGAACACTTTTCACCCACGCTGCAGATCAGCTCCCGTCTCTTTCTGCCTGTTAAATGAGCCGTTACTCTCTTTGCTCTGGTCCGGTCCGGTCCGGTCCGAGCGCTGCTTTGGGAAACGGAGGACGGGTGGAAACGATAAAAAAGAAAAGCTAAAGGAGGAAGAGGAAGTTGTTCTTCCTTCGGGGAGACGGTGAGACGCTGCTGGTAGGATTTGGGTCATGTTCTCACGTTTACAGCAGAATCAGACGTTAAAACGTTTCCAAATACGTGGGTCTCGTTTTAGAGGAATGTCAGAGAAACTGGTCAGTTCGATTTCTTCAGTTCATGGAAAGTTTTCAGTTAGACGGGAATCCATCTGAGTTTATTCAGAAAACCTGAATCAATACTGAGAGTAACTGGTGTTTGAGTGAACGACTAAAACTACTATAGAGGATTATTATCATTAATAGTTTGTTTCTTAGGGTTACGTTGGAAAAGAAAATGGAGGTTAATGAGGATGGATGATGGATAGTTGATGGTTGACGGTTGTTGGATGGATGATGGTTGTTGGATGGATGATGGATGGATGGATGGATGGATGGATAGTGATGGTTGTTGGATGGATGATGGTTGATGGATGGAGGGATGGATGGATGGATAGTTGATTGTTGTTGGATGGATGGTTGGATGGATGGATGGATGGATGGATAGTTGATGGTTGTTGGATGGATGATGGTTGATGGATGGAGGGATGGATGGATGGATAGTTGATTGTTGTTGGATGGATGGTTGATGGATGGGATGGATGGTTGGATAGTTGATGGTTGACAGTTGTTGGATGGATGATGGATGGTTGGATGAATGATGGATGATTGGATGGATGGATGGATGGATGGATGATGGATAGTTGATGGTTGTTGGATGGATGATGGTTGATGGATGGAGGGATGGATGGATGGATAGTTGATTGTTGTTGGATGGATGGTTGGATGGATGGATGGATGGATAGTTGATGGTTGTTGGATGGATGATGGTTGATGGATGGAGGGATGGATGGATGGATAGTTGATTGTTGTTGGATGGATGGTTGGATGGATGGATGGATAGTTGATGGTTGTTGGATGGATGGTTGGATGGATGGATGGATAGTTGATGGTTGTTGGATGGATGATGGTTGATGGACGGATGGATGGATGACGGTTGTTGGATGGATGATGGATGGATGGATGATGGATGGTTGTTGGATGGATGATGGATGGATGATTGTTGATGGATGGATGACGGTTGTTGGATGGATGAATGGATGGATGGATGGACAGTTGATGATTGACGGTTGTTGGATGGATGAATGGATGGATGGATGGTCGTTGGATGAATGGATGGATGGTTGTTGGATGAATGGATGGATGATGGATGGATGGTTGTTGGATGAATGGATGGATGATGAATGGATGGTTGATGGATGAATGGATGGATGATGGATGGTTGTTGGATGGATGGATGGTTGATGGATGAATGGATGGATGATGGATGGTTGTTGGATGAATGGATGGTTGATGGATGAATGGATGGATGGTTGTTGGATGAATGGATGGATGATGGATGGATGGTTGTTGGATGAATGGATGGATGGTTGTTGGATGAATGGATGGATGATGGATGGATGGTTGTTGGATGAATGGATGGATGATGAATGGATGGTTGATGGATGGAAATTCAGCCGTCGTTTCCATAGAAACCGGTTCTTGTTGAATAAACCTGAGGCTCAGTGTGAAAATTGTCTCTGATTTTTATGCTGACTCTGAAACATCCCATAATAGTTTCTGTGTCTATATGACTCAGAAGCAGAAACATTTGTTCCCATGGCAACCAGCGCAGAGCTCAGGTCTCCTCTGGTTTTTGGTGGTCGGTTCTGGGATTAGCCCTCAGAACTGGATCCAGTCCAGAACTGGACCTCCAGCGTTCTGAGGTCTCAGTGAACGGGTCCAACATGGCTGCTGTCCCCCCCCCCCGTTTCTGCCGTTCCCTCAGATCGGGCCCCGGTGGAAGGACGTGGTGTCGCGCTGCATCAAGGGCCGCTACCAGCCGCTGCTGCTGCTGTACGCCGACCCGCGCGGGACGCCGGTGACCCCGCAGGGCCCACAGGACCCGCCGCCGCGCCGCGACCCGCAGCGCCTCCACAAGGCCGGCTACGACAGCGAGGACTCGGGTAACCCGGAGCCGCAGACACCAGGGCTGGAGGGCTACCGGCTACCCTACAGCAGCTAGCTGCTACAGAGCTACCGGCTACCCTACAGCAGCTAGCTGCTACAGGGCTACCGGCTACCCTACAGCAGCTAGCTGCTACAGGGCTACCGGCTACCCTACAGCAGCTAGCTGCTACAGGGCTACCGGCTACCCTACAGCAGCTAGCTGCTACAGGGCTACCGGCTACCCTACAGCAGCTAGCTGCTACAGAGCTACCGGCTACCCTACAGCAGCTAGCTGCTACAGGGCTACCGGCTACCCTACAGCAGCTAGCTGCTACAGGGCTACCGGCTACCCTACAGCAGCTAGCTGCTACAGGGCTACCGGCTACCCTACAGCAGCTAGCTGCTACAGGGCTACCGGCTACCCTACAGCAGCTAGCTGCTACAGGGCTACCGGCTACCCTACAGCAGCTAGCTGCTACAGGAGCTACCGGCTACCCTACAGCAGCTAGCTGCTACAGAGCTACCGGCTACCCTACAGCAGCTAGCTGCTACAGGGCTACCGGCTACCTACGCCAGTGCTACACAGTACCTACGCAGCTAGCTGCTGGAGGGCTACCGTAGCTCTCTGTGTGTTTAACTCATAAATGTCCCATCGCTGCCCCCTGCAGGCCGCGAGCCGTCCATCTCCAGCGACACTCGAACCGACTCCTCCACAGAGAGCTACTGCGGCCGCCAGTCCTCCAGTCCTCCCAGTCCTCCCAGTCCTCCCAGTCCTATCATGAGGCCGTGGCGAGTCGCTGGTCATCGGACTCCCAGGGAACGCTGGTCAGCATGGAGCGACCCGACAGAACGACAGAACGCTGCAGGCCTCCCTCTGCAGCCTGGACGCCATCGGTACCAGACTGTCCTCTGCTGTCCTCGCTCACTGCTTCGCTCATTCATTCATTCACCGTGTTGCATGATGGGTAAACCATCCCATAATGCCTCTCATTGTAAGGCCGTGTGGCGGATGAGCAGCCTCTGAGGAAAGGAGGCGGGGCCGCAGACAGGAGGCGGAGCTCCAACAGGTCTCTGCGAATCAAACCAGAACTCAATCCGCCATCAGCAGGTTACCACAGCGATGGTAGGCGGGGCTTAGATTAACGAGGAAACGCTAAAATAAATTATAATCCAATGAACAGGAAGGTAGAACAAAAGATCAGAATAAAGAGTTAGTTTATAAAACAAAACAAGCAGGTGATGAAGATGATGAGGTTTGATTTAATTAAACCAGTCTGATTAAACCAGTTTAACCAGTTTAAACTGGTTTAATCCGGTTCGGACTGTTTTAATCCGGTTCAAACCAGATTAAACCAATCTGATTAAACCGGTTTAACCAAATTAAATTGGTTTAATCCAGTTCAGACTGGGTTAATCTGGTCTGTTCTTCATGCCCTCATTCTCTCGCCTTTGGCTCCTCATCGCTGCTGTCCTCTGTCGTCCTCCGTCTCTCCTCTCGTCCTCCTCATGTTTTTCTCCTCCGTCCTCCAGGAGAAACCTTAAAGGAGAAGCAGGCTCCTCGGCGCCTCCCCAAACCTTCATCCTCCTCCTCCTCCTCCTCAGCCAGTCGCCTCAGAGACTTTAAGGAGACGATGACCAACATGATGCGCCCGCTGTCCTCCTCCTCGTCCTCGTCTCTGCCGGGCGCCGTCCTCTCCTCTGAGCTGCCCTCCTCCTCCTGCTCCACCCAGCTCCTCCCCCTGTGCTCCTCCTCCGCTCCGGTCCAGGACTGGGAGGCCGGCAGCACCAGCAGCGAGTCCAAGGCCAGCTCCTCAGGAGGAGCAGGGAGGTGGAGGCCGCGGAGGGAGGCGCTCAACATCGACTCCATCTTCACGCGCGAGAGGCGGAGGCAGGCGGGATACAGCCCGCTGGGGGGAGGAGCCTGTGAGGCCGACGGGGCCCAGCAGGAGGCGCCGTTCTCCAGGACCCTCCCCAGCTCCTTCACAGGGCCGCAGCTCCCTGCGCCTCCTGCTGCTCCCAGGCTGATCCAGAGGATGGAGAGCGGCTACGAGAGCAGCGGGAGGAACAGCGGCAGCCCCGTCAGCCTGGACCTGGGAGACAGGTGAGACGGTCGGGCCCAACCTACAGGTGAAAGGTCACGGAGGGACCTGAATTTCAGGTCGGAGTGATATTCCATCTAAGGAGTTGTTTTTGCGAAAGGATCTTTGGACTCACTAGGTCGAACTGTCCAGACAGCTTTCTTGGAAGGAAAGCTGTCTGGACACGATGGCATCAACAAGCTCAAACAAATTAGTCTATTGAGAAAGAACAGATGTTGCGAGGTCTGTTGAAATCTTAGAGACTTTGTTTGGATTTCCAAAAGTACATTAAAGGTCGCCTAATACACTCTAAGTCAGAAAGCACGCCGAGTCTGCTGGCGAAAACAACACGCATCCAATGAAGACCTGAGATGTATATTAGGAAGTGATGGTCAGACTTCGAGAGAGATTTTTCCTCAAGACCCCGACGTGATCTCGGGTCACCTGATCAAATGGTGACCCGACGTGATCTCGGGGTCACCTGATCAAATGGTGACCCCGACGTGATCTCGGGGTCACCTGATCAAATGGTGACCCGACGTGATCTCAGGTCACCTGATCAATGGTGACCCGACGTGATCTCGGGGTCACCTGATCAAATGGTGACCCCGACGTGATCTCAGGGTCACCTGATCAATGGTGACCCGACGTGATCTCGGGTCTCTGACCTCTCTATCCTGACTCTGTCCTGATCTCAGGGTAGAGTCTGGGGTCAAAGACACCAGTTAAGACTTGACCTTTGGATCCCATCATATGACCCGCTGTGTCTGCAGGCAGAGTGGTGTGAAGAAGCCTTCCTCCTCCTCCTCCTCCTCCTCCTCCTCAGGACCCTCGTGGAGGAGCATCAGGTCAAAGAGCAGCGGCGCTCTGCTGCAGGACGTCTCCTCCTCCAGCAGGGGGAGCCTCGGTACGACGGCTGCCGTCTGTAGGTCCGATCCAGAGTCCGTCTGTCTGTAACCTGCTGTTCCTGCTGCTGCAGCGCCCCCCGCAGGCTGCAGCGAGCTGGACCAGCTGCAGGAGGAGGTGCTGAGGAGAGCCAGGGAGGAGGAGCAGCAGCGGCGGCAGGAGAAGGAGAGGGAGGAGGCGCTGGGCTTCAACCCCAGACCCAGCAAGTACCTGGACCTGGACCAGCTGCAGATCCAAGGTAAACCAGGTTCTGGTGGCTGAACCAGGATGGCGAGCCCTGCTGGGTCTCCTGTTCTGGTTCTGGTTCTGTTGGACTCCAGCTCCTGCGGAGCCTCCAGAACCTGAAACGGGTCCCGGCTGGTTTCCATGTGCAACCAGACTCTGGTCTGAATCAGAAACTGATCTGGACTTTGAGTCTTGGAGGGATGAGCCTCATCATGCTGATGGCTTCAAAGGTCCACAGGAGGTTCTGACGGGTCCAAAATGGACCCAGATGTTCCACGTCAAACCGTGTCCTGGACTCTGATGCCATGTTTCTGTTCCTGGCTGTGGTATCTGCTGCTGTAGCTCAGCTGCTTCCAGGTTCCACCTGTGATTTGGGGGACAGTTAAATACAGACGAGTCACTTTGACCCAAACAGCCAGAAAACGGTCCAAACTTTCCATGAAGATTCCCTGGATGGTGATGAAGATTCCCTGGATGTTCCTTCAGTCAGTCGAGTTTTAAATACTCCAGATGTGGTGAGAGTCCAGAATATGAGCTGAGAGACTCAGAGAGAGAAAACTGGACACACAGCAGCTTTAACACATCAAATCCCAACTCGATCGACCCGACGGGTCAGAGGAAGGAACCAGGAACCAGAGCTGATTGGGTCACTGATAATACATTCATTAGAAACACGTTTTACATTCAGACGTCTCACTTTAACCAGAGCTTCTTACCATTTGAATCAGAGTTGTTAGTCAGTGTGTGTCAGTGTGTGTGTGTATGTGTGTGTGTGTGTGTTGTGTGTGTCAGTGTGTGTGTGTGTGTGTGTGTGTGTGTTCTGTGTGTGTGTGTGTGTGTGTGTCATGTGTGTGTGTCGTGTGTGTGTGTGTGTGTTGTGTGGTGTCAGTGTGTGTGTGTGTGTGTGTGTGTGTGTGTGTGTGTGTGGTCGTGTGTGTGTGTGTCAGTGTGTGTGTGTGTCAGTGTGTGTGTGTGTGTGTGTGTGTGTGTGTGTGTGTGTAGTGTGTGTGTGTGTGTGTGTGTGTGTGTGTGTGTCAGTGTGTGTGTGTGTGTGTGTGTGTGTGTGTGTTCTGTGTGTGTGTGTCAGTGTGTGCGTGTGTGTCAGTGTGTGTGTGTGTGTGTGTGTGTGTGTCAGTGTGTGTGTGTGTGTGTGTGTGTGTGTGTGTGTGTGTCAGTGTTGTGTGTGAGTGTGTGTGTGTGTGTGTGTGTGTGTGTCTGTGTGTGTGTGTCAGTGTGTGCGTGTGTGTCAGTGTGTGGTGGTGTGTGTGTGTGTGTGTGTTGTGTCAGTGTGTGCGTGTGTGTGTGTGTGTGTGTCTGTGTGTGTGTGTGTGTGTCAGTGTGGTGTGTGTGTGTGTGTGTGTGTGTCTGTGTGTGTGTGTGTGTGTGTGTCAGTGTGTGTGTGTGTGTGTGTGTGTGTGTGTGTGTCAGTGTGTGTGTGTGTGTGTGTGTGTGTGTGTCTGTGTGTCTGTGTGTGTGTGTCAGTGTGTGTGTGTGTCAGTGTGTGTGTGTGTGTGTGTGTGTGTGTGTGTGTGTCAGTGTGTGTGTGTGTGTGTGTGTGTGTGTGTGTGTGTGTGTGTGTGTGTGTGTGTGTGTCTGTGTGTGTGGTCAGTGTGTGTGTGTGTGTGTGTGTGTGTGTGTGTGTGGGGTCAGCAGATTCAGCAGCAGGAATCTTCACCACTGATCTGCTGAACAAACTCAAACTGAAACACAAAGGAAGTGATGAACAAACAGCTGCCATAGTTACTGACTGTGTGTGTGTGTGTTGTGTGTGTGTGTGTGTCCTGCAGGTAAAGCCGACAGCTTCGACAGGTGTGTGATGGAGGCGGAGCTCCTGTTGGACCAGTCGCTGCGCTCGGAGCAGGCGGGTGACGTTGCCGCGGCGATCTCTGCGGTCAATGAAGCCGTCTGTAAGCCCCGCCCCCTTTGTCTGGCTCCGCCCCTTCGTAGCGAATCTCAGGGTGGACGTCCCGACACGTTTGTGTTGGGGAACCAGAACCAGAACCTTCGGTTTGGGTTTCCTGGTTCTGACCCACAGCGCCACCATGAGGCCGCATCACTTCCTGTTTCCTTTAAACATTATCATCGTTATTATTTATGCATCTTTTATTCTTTTTCCCATTGTCATTTTCTGTTTCCATGTTTCCCATTGTCATTTTCTGTTTCCATGGTTACGTTTTCCTGCGCCGCTGCAGCCAAGCTGCGGCCGGCGGCGGCTGGGGGCGGAGCCAGCAGCCACAGCCGGCTGCAGCGCTGCGTGAGGAGATGCCGCAGCCTGCAGCAGCGGCTGCAGCAGCGGCTGCAGCAGCTGGAACAGCCCAGGTACCACCTGCTCCGCTCAGCCAATCACAGCCCAGCTGGCTCAGCCTGCTGGGCGCAGCGCTGCCCCCTGCTGCCAGACCAGAGTGGAGCTGCTGGATCTTTTCTCCATTTCTGTGACATCAGTCTGACGTCATGATTCTAAGCCCCGCCCCCTGGGCAGCAGGAGGTCGTCCTCTGGCTGACCTCTGTCTCTCTCTGTCCTCTGCAGATCAGCGTCTGTCCCGCTCCCAGTACTTCTGACAGACGAGCAGGGCGACCAATCAGCTGCCCAGCAGGACCACCAGGCTCCTCCCCCTTTCACCTGCCTTGTTAAGCCCCTCCCTACTGCATCAGCTTCGCCCTCTGACCCCACCTCCAGCAGGAGCCCCTGCTCTGGCTTTGGGAAACCCCTCGGTAGCGCCCGGTCCCTCCCTGCTCTGGACGTCGTGGCTCCGCCCCCTCCACCGGAAGAGGCGTGGCCTGACCCGTCACAAGCCCCGCCCTCTGCTGGAGGTAACACCAGGTGTCATGAGATGATGGAGGTGGCCACGCCCCCAAGTATAGCCCCGCCCTCTTCCCCCGGCCCAACCAGGAAGTGGTCCTGTTTAACTCCGGAGCAGCTGGATGACTCTCCCTCAGGCTCCGCCCCCACTGTGGGCCGGCCAATCAGGAGCTGCTCCCCACCAGCCAATCAGCTTCTCAGAGACGCCCCGCCTGTGCAGCGCTGGGCAGAAAACGTCAACAGATACTACAACTCCCAGCATGCAGCGGGGGAGGAGCTGTCTGAGCTGGAGACGCTGTACCAGGCCAGCCTGCAGGCTCCCAGCATGCCGCGGGGCGGCCGTGGCGTCAGCCCAGGCTCCCAGCATGCCGCGGGGCGCCGTGGCGTCAGCCCGCAGGCTCCAGCATGCCGCGGGCGGCCGTGGCATCAGCCCGCAGCCAGGTGGGAGCGCAGACGGGCAGGAAGTCCTCGACGTAAACATCAGAATGACCACTTCCTGTCTCTGTTCCAGACGCGAGGAGAACGCCGTCCGGATCCAGACGCTCCAAAACGCCGACGGCTGAGATCGAGAGCAACGCCTACAGGAGACCGGGCTCACCTGGAGAGCAGGTAGAGCCCACAGGAAGCAGGAAGTGAACATCCTGTTGACTTCCTGCTTGACTTCCACTTGTGGTAGAAACAAGTTTTAAAATCTTTAACCTGAAGAACGAAACCAGATCCAGCCTGAAACTGAAACCAGAACCTTCAGATGGAGTCCAATAGAACCTCTTCCTCATTGGCTCACAGCTCAACTCTGTGTCCTCTGCAGCCCCCTGCAGGCGAAGACGAGAACTACAGCGCAGAGAACCTGCGACGCCTCACTTGCAGTCTGAGCGGAACCGTCATCGGGTCGAGACGGCAGAACCTGCAGCAGAACCTGCAGCAGAACCTGCAGCAGAACCTGCAGCAGAACCTGCAACGCTGCTGTGTAAGTCACACACGGGTTGATGCTGCCACCTGGTGGTGACATGTGGTCACTGCAGTTCTGTTCCTCTGGTGATTCAGACATGAATGAGTTAAAGACCAGATGAAACCAGGATGAAGAGTTAAAACTGAGAGTCCAGCCGGGTTCAGTGTGAGGTCAAAGTTCAGCCGGTTCAGTGTGAGGTCAGAGTTCAGCCGGTTCAGTGTTGAGGTCAGAGTTCAGCCGGTTCAGTGTGAGGTCAAGTTCAGCCGGTTCAGTGTGAGGTCAGAGTTCAGCAGGTTCTTTGTGAGGTCAAAGTTCGGCAGGTTCAATCTGAGGTCAAAGTTCAGCCGGTTCAGTGTGAGGTCAAAGTTCAGCAGGTTCAGTGTGAGGTCAAAGTTCAGCCGTTCAGTCTGAGTCAAAGTTCAGCAGGTTCGTTGAGGTCAAAGTTCAGCAGGTTCAGTCTGAGGTCAAAGTTCAGCAGGTTCAGTTGAGGTCAAAGTTCAGCAGGTCAGTCTGAGGTCAAAGTTCAGCAGTTCAGTGTGAGGTCAAAGTTCAGCAGGTCAGTCTGAGTCAAAGTTCAGCAGGTTCAGTCTGAGGTCAAATTCAGCAGTTCAGTCTGAGTCAGTCAGCATCGGGTGTGGTAAATCACTCATTAGTGAGTTCAGCAGCACGGTCTCCAGGTAGCGAGGTCTCACGAGTTAGTCCAGGTTCTAGTCGTCGCAGTCCGTCGAAGTCGCAGGTCAGATGGTCAAGTCGCAGGTTCAGTCTCCTCCTGTTCAGCCTCGGTGCGGTTAAACACTCATGTTAGGTCCCTGAGCGCGGTCTGCCAGGCGCCGCGGCCTCGGTCGGTCCGTCCGTCTGTCGATCGGTCCGTCCGGTCCGTCGGTCCGGTCCGGTTCCGGTCGGATCGGTCTCCGGTCCCGTCGCTGTCCGGTCCCGGTCGGTCGGTTATCGGTCGTCCGGTACGGTCGGTCCCGTGTCCGGTCTCCGGTCGTATCCGTCCGGTCCTGGTCATCCTGTTCGAGTCCGGTTGTCGGTCCCCGGTCGTCCTGTCCGGTCGGGTCTGTCCGGTCGTTAGGTCCTATCCGGTTCCGGTCCGGTCGTCCGGTGGTCCGGTCCGGTCGTCGGTCCGGTCCGTCCGGTCCCGGTTCCGGTCCGGCTCCGTCCGTGTCGCGGTCCGGTCCGGTCCGGTTCGTCCGGTCCGTGTTCCGGTTCCGGGTCCGGTTCCGGTCGGTCCGGTATCCGGTCCGTCGTCGGTCCGTCCGGTCCGGTTCCGGTCCGGTCGGTCCGGTCGCGGTCCCGGTCGGTCCCGTCGGTCCGTCGTCGGTCCGGTCTACGGTCCGGTTCCGGTTCCGTTGTCCGGTCCGGTCCAGTCGGTCGTCCGGTCGGTCCGGTCGTCCGGTCCGGTCGGTCGGTCCGGTCCGGTCCGGTTCGGTCCGGTCCGGTCGGTTCTGCCCGTGTCCGGTCCGGTCGGTTCCGGTCCGGTCGTCGGTTCCGTCCGGTCGTCTCCGGTCCCGGTCGGTCGTCCGGTCCGGTCCGGTCCGGTTCCGGTCTCTGTCCGGTCCGTGTCCGCTGTCCGGTCGGTCCGGTCCGGTCCGGTCCGTCGTCGGTCCGGTCTCCGGTCGTCCGGTCCTCGGTCCGGTCCGGTCGTCGGTCGGTCTCGGTCGGGTCCGGTCGTCCGGTCGGTCCGGTCCGGTCCGGTCCGTTCCGGTCGTCGGTCGTCCGGTCCGGTCCGGTCTCGGTCCGTCCGGTCCGGTCGTCCGGTGTTTTCCGGTCGTCGGTCGTCCGGTCGTCCGGCCCGTCGGTCTTCCGGTCCGTCCGGTCGTCGGTCGGTCTCGGTCCGGTCGTCCGGTCCGGTCCGGTCGGTCCGGTCGTCGGTCCGGTCCGGTCGGTCCGGCCCGTCGGTCCGGTCGGTCCGGTCCGGTCCGGTCGTTCCGGTCCGTCGTCCGGTCCGGTGTCGGTTCCGGTCCGGTCCGGTCTGTCACCGGTCGTCTGTCCGGTCCTCGTCGTCCGGTCCGGTCGGTCCGGTCCGGTCCGGTCGTCCGGTCCGTCGGGTCTGTCCGGTCCGGTCGGTCCGGTTTCGGTCCGGTCCGGTCCGGTCCGGTCCGGTCGGTCCGGTCCGGTCGGTCCGTCCGGTCGGTCCGGTCGCACCGGTCCGGTCGGTCCGGTCCGGTCGGTCCTGTCCGGTCCGGTCTGTCCGGTCCGGTCTGTCCGGTCCGGTCCGGTCGGTCGGTCCGGGTCCGGTCGGATCCGGTCCGTCTGTCCCGGTCCGGTCCGGTCCGTCGGTCCGTCCGGTCGGTCCGGTCCCGGTCTGTCGGTCCGTCCGGTCCGGTCCGGTCCGGTCCGGTCCGGTCCGGTCTGTCCGGTCCGGTCCGTCGGTCGGTCCGGTCGGTCGGTTCCGGTCCGGTCCGGTCGGTCGGTCCGGTCGGTCCGTCCGGTCCGGTCTGGTCCGGTCCGGTCGGTTGTCCCGGTCCTCGGTCCGGTCCGCGTCTGTCCGTTCCGGTCGTCGGTCCGTCCGGTCGGTCCGGTCGGTCCCGTCGGTCGGTCGTCCGGTCCGGTCCGGTCCGGTCCGGTCCGGTCCGGTCCGGTCCGGTCCGGTCGTCCGGTCCGGTCCGGTCGGTCGGTCCGTCGGTCCCGGTCCGTCCGGTCCGGTTCCGGTCCGGTCGGTCCCTGTCCGGTCCGGTCGGTCCGGTCGGTCCGGTCGGTCCGGTCCGGTCCGGTCCGGTCCGGTCCGGTCCTGTCCGGTCCGGTCTGTCCGGTCTGTCGTCGGTCCGTGTCCGGTCCCGGTCCGGTCCGGTCCTGTCCGGTCCGGTCGGTCCGGTCCGGTCCGTCCGGTCCGGTCTGTCCGGTCCGGTCCGGTCCGGTCGGTCCGGTCCGGTCCGGTCGTCCGGTCCGGTCGTCCGGTCCGGTCCGGTCCTGTCCGGTCTCGCCCGGTCCGGTCGGTCCGGTCCGGCGGTCCGGTCGGTCCGGTCCGGTCGTTTCCGGTCCGTGTCCGGCGTCCGGTCGGTCCGGTCCGGTCGGTCCCGGTCCGGTCGGTCCGGTCCGGTCCGGTCCGGTCCGGTCCGGTCGGTCCGGTCCGGTCCGTTCGTCCGGTCCGGTCCGGTCCGTCGGTCTCCGGTCCGGTCCTCGGTCCGGTCGGTCCGGTCCGGTCGGTCCGGTCGTCCGGTCGGTCCGGTCCGGTCCGGCGGTCGTCCGGTCCGGTCCGGTCCGGTCCGGTTGTCGGTCCGGTCGTCCGGTCCCGGTCGGTCGTCGGTCGGTCCGGTCGGTCCGGTCCGGCCTGAACTCGGCCTGCGGGTCCTGATGTTTTCCTGGTTCTGAACGTCGGCGCCATCAGGCCCGTCTGACCGGCTCAGAGACGCAGGACGTCGGATCAGAACCTTCCAGGGTTTGCTCAGCTCCTCTTCATCGTGTTTTCTCCTCCTCCTCTCGTCTGAAGGCCCCCCCTGTGTCCAGGCCCCCCCCCAGACGCTCCTCCTGCCTCCATCGACCCCACGGCCCCCCGGCTCCACGCCGCCCCCCCTCCAGGGGGCCCTCAGGTAACCCCTGACCCTCCGCACTGACCTGTGACCTGTTGGGGTCAGTAGGAACTGGTTCATGTAGTTCACTGAATCAGTTCATGTTCAGGACTTGACATAAAATTCCCAGTTGTCATCATGGCTCACTTCCTGCGGCTCTGATTGGCTGAGGAGTATTGCATCACTTCCTGTTGCCCTCTGACCTCATTTGCTTTAAACAAGTTAAAACATATTTTGTGTTTCTCGCGAGGCTATTAGCTTAGCACTAGCGCTGTTAGCTTAGCATCAGCAGCTGGAACCTCCAGCATCCATCCAGAACCACCGACCCGTTTGGGCCAGAAACACGATCAGAACCGACACGGAACCAGCGATGGGTTCTGATCGGTTCTGATCGGTTCTGATGGGTTTTGATTGGTTCTGATCGGTTCTGATTGGTTCTGATCGGTTCTGATGGGTTCTGATTGTTCTGATCGGTTCTGATTGGGTTTCTGATCGGTTCTGATGGTTTCTGATTGGTTTTGATCGGTTCTGATCGGTTCTGATGGGTTTTGATGGTTTCTGTCGGTTCTGATTGGTTCTGGTCGTTCTGATGGTCTGATTGGTTCTGAATCGGTTTCTGATTGTTTCTGATTGGTTCTGATCGGTTCTGATGGTTCTGATTGGTTCTGATTGGTTCTGATGGTTCTGATGGGGTTTCTGATTGGTTTCTGATCGGTTCTGATTGGTTCTGGTCGTTTCTGATCGGTTCTGATTGGTTCTGATGGTTCTGATTGGTTTCTGATCGGTTCTGATTGGTTCTGATCGTTCTGATGGTTCTGATCGGTTCTGATTGGTTCTGATGGTTCTGATTGGTTCTGATGTTCTGTGTTCTGATTGGTTCTGGATCGGTTCTGATGGGTTCTGATCGGTTCTGATGGTTCTGATGGTTCTGATCGGTTCTGATTGGTTCTGATCGGTTTGTTGGTTCTGATGGTTCTGATCGGTTCTGATGGTTTGATGGTTTCTGATGGTTCTGATTGGTTCTGGTCGGTTCTGATTGGTTCTGATCGGTTCTGATTGGTTCTGATCGGTTTCTGATGGTTCTGATCGTTCTGATCGTCGGGTTTCTGATTGGTTCTGATGGTTCTGATGGTTCTGATGGTTCTGATCGGTTCTGATTGGTTCTGATCGGTTTCTGATTGGTTCTGATCGGTTCTGTTCGGTTCTGAGGTTCTGATCGGTTCTGATGGTTCTTGATGGTTCTGATATGGTTTATGGTATTCTGATCGGTTCTGATGGTTTGTTTCTGATGGTTCTGATCGTTCTGATTGGTTCTGAGTCGGTTTCTGATCGTTTCTGATGGTTCTGATGGTTCTGATCGGTCTGATTGGTTCTGATCGGTTCTGATTGGTTCTGATCGGTTCTGATGGGTTCTGATTGGTTCTGATGGTTTCTGATTGGTTCTGATGTTCTGATCGGTTTCTGATTGGTTTGATCGTTCTGATGGTTTCTGATTGGTTCTGATTGTGTTTCTGATGGTTCTGATCGGTTCTGATGGTTTCTGATCGGTTCTGATTGGTTCTGGTCGGTTTCTGATTGGTTCTGATCGGTTCTGATTGTTTTGATCGGTTTCTGGTCGTGGTTCTGATGGTTGTGTCTGGTCGGTTCTGATTGGTTCTGATGGGTTCTGATTGGTTCTGATCGGGTTTCTGATTGGTTCTGATCGGTTCTGATGGTTCTGATGCATGGTTCTGATTGTGTTTCTGATCGTTCTGTGTTCTGATGGTTTCTGATGGTTCGTTCTGATTGGTTTATCGGTTCTGATTGGTTTCTGATGGTTCTGATTGGTTCTGATGGGTTCTGATTGGTTCTGATCGGTTCTGATTGGTTCTGATCGGTTCTGATGGTTCTGATGGTTCTGATTGGTTCTGATGGTTTTGATCGGTTCTGATTGGTTTCTGGATCGGTTCTGATTGGTTTCTGATCGGTTCTGATTGGTTTCTGATGGTTCTGATTGGTTCTGATCGGTTCTGATTGGTTCTGATCGGTTCTGTCGAGTTCTGATTGGTTCTGATGGTTCTGATCGGTTCTGATTGGTTCTGATCGGTTCTGATTGGTTCTGATTCTGATTGGTTCTTGGTTCGATGTTTGATGGTCTGATGTTCGGTTTCATTTTCTGATCGGTTCTGATGGTTTCTGATCGGTTCTGATGGTTCTGATGGTTCTGATTGGTTCTGATGGGTTCTGATTGGTTCTGATGGTTCTGTGGTTCTGATGGTTCTGATGGGTTCTGATGGTTCTGATGTTCTGTCGTTCTGATGGTTCTGATGGTTCTGATTGGTTCTGATCGGTTCTGATGGTTCTGATTGGTTCTGATCGGTTCTGATTGGTTCTGATCGTCTGATGGTTTGATCGTTCTGATGGTTCTGATCGGTTCTGATGGTTCTGATGTTCTGATGGTTTTGATCGTTCTGATTGGTTCTGTCGTTCTGATTGTTCTGATCGGTTCTGATTGGTTCTGATGGTTCTGATGGTTTGATCGGTTCTGATGGTTCTGATGGTTCTGATTGGTTCTGATCGGTTCTGGTGGTTTGATCGGTTCTGATGGTTCTGATGGTTTGATTGGTTTGTCGTTCTGATTGGTTCTGATCGGTTCTGATGGTTCTGATTGGTTCTGATCGGTTCTGATTGGTCTGATTGGTTTGATCGGTTCGATTGGTTCTGATGGTTCTGATTGGTTCTGTGGTCTGATTGGTTCTGATGGTTCTGATGGTTCGTGATGGTTCTGGTCGGTTCTGATGGTTCTGATGTTCTGATGGTTCTGATTGGTTCTGGTGGTTCTGATTGGTTCTGATCGTTCTGATTGGTTTCTGATCGGTTCTGATGGTTCTGATGGTTCTGATGTTCTGATGGTTTTTGTTCTGATGGTTCTGATGGTTCTGGTGGTTCTGATGGTTCTGATGGTTTTGGTCGTTCGTGGTTCTGATTGGTTCTGATGGTTTCTGATTGGTTCTGATCGTTCTGATGTTTGATGTGGTTCTGCTGATTGGGTTCTGATGGTTCTGATGGTTTCTGTCGGTTCTGATGTTCTGTCGTTCTGATTGTTCTGATCGGTTCTGATGGTTTCTGATCGGTTCTGATGGTTCGATGTTCTGATTCTGATTGGTTCTGGTGTTCTGATCGGTTCTGATGGTTTTGATCGGTTCTGATCGGTTCTGATGGTTTGATGTGTTCTGTCGTTCTGATTGGTTCTGTGGTTCTGATCGGATTTCTGATTGGTTCTGACGTTCTGAGGTTCTGATTGTTCTGATCGGTTCTGATTGGTTCTGATCGTTCTGATTGGTTCTGATCGGTTCTGATGGTTCTGATTGGTTCTGATCGGTTCTGATTGGTTCTGTCGGTTCTGATGGGCTCTGATTGGTTCTGATGGTTCTGATTGGTTCTGGTCGGTTCTGATGGTTCTGATCGGTTCTGATTGGTTCTGGTCGGTTCTGATTGGTTCTGATGGGTTCTGATTGGTTTTGATCGGTTCTGGTCGGTTCTGATTGGTTCTGGTCGGTTCTGATTGGTTCTGATGGGTTCTGATTGGTTCTGATCGGTTCTGATGGGTTCTGATTGGTTCTGGTCGGTTCTGATGGGTTCTGATCGGTTTCTGATTGGTTCTGATCGGTTCTGATTGGTTCTGATGGGTTCTGATTGGTTTTGATTGGTTCTGGTCGGTTCTGATTGGTTCTGGTCGGTTCTGATTGGTTCTGATGGGTTCTGATTGGTTCTGATCGGTTCTGATGGGTTCTGATTGGTTCTGGTCGGTTCTGATGGGTTCTGATCGGTTCTGATGGGTTCTGATTGGTTCTGGTCGGTTCTGATGGGTTCTGATCGGTTCTGATTGGTTCTGATGGGTTCTGATTGGTTTTGATCGGTTCTGGTCGTTCTGATTGGTTCTGGTCGGTTCTGATTGGTTCTGATGGTTCTGATTGGTTCTGATCGGTTCTGATGGGTTCTGATTGGTTCTGGTCGGTTCTGATGGGTTCTGATCGGTTCTGATTGGTTCTGATCGGTTCTGATTGGTTCTGATGGGTTCTGATTGGTTTTGATCGGTTCTGGTCGGTTCTGATTGGTTCTGGTCGGTTCTGATTGGTTCTGATGGGTTCTGATTGGTTTTGATCGGTTCTGGTCGGTTCTGATTGGTTCTGGTCGGTTCTGATTGGTTCTGATCGGTTCGTCTCGTTGGTCGGTTAACTGGACCAACTGGACTAAACTAGTTTGAACCAGAACCAGAACCGGTTCTCCTCCAGCTGAACCTGCTGACTCTGCTGTTCCTCCTCAGGTTCTGCTTGGCACCAGGTTCTGGTTCTGTCTGACGGCGGCCCGACTCCCTCGGCTCTCCACAGCGTTGCCATGGGTTACGCCTCTCTTCCTCGCCGCGCCCCGCCCCCCCCCCTCCTCCTCGTCTTTCTCGCTCCCCAGGCCCAGACCCGGTTCTGCCGGTCCTGCTGGTCTCCTCGCCGACCCGGTCGCCCCCCACCGCCATCACCAGGCGTCACTTCCTGCTCCGCGGCGCCTGGACGTTCCCCCGGAGACGGACTGGCGGCGCCACGCGGACCCGCGGGCCGGCCGGTACCAGCAGCGCCACCCGGATCGTCCTCTGTGGGCCGGCGCCGGTCAGGGAGACGCCAGCGGGTTGATGGGGGTCAGAGGTCACGACCAGAACCAGAACCTGAGAGGACACAGAGGAACCTGAGCAGATCCTCTGAAGAACCAGAACAGAGCTGGATCAGAACCAAAGCCAGCAGAACCCGGTCCGGATGTGGACCCGGGTCTCCTCCAGAACCTTCAGAACCGCCTCTGTTCTGTTGGACCCGTGTGGCTCCAGCTGAGCAGCAGAAGAAGAAAAGACTTCCTGTGTGGAGCTGAACAGAACCCGGATGCGGTTCTGCAGGTTCTGGTTCTGTTGGTTTCGTCTGGGCTCTTCATCCTCTGCGTTCTGATTGGTTCCTGCTGGTCTCCATGGTGACTCCACCCGGCTGGCGCTCCAGGTGCGCAGAAACAAACCAACACCAGCTGCAGAAACGACCCGGTTGAAGTTCTGGTTCTGGTTCTGGTTCTGCTCGTTTCTCTCCAAACAGACGGGATGATTAAACATCTCCATGGAAACGATCCTCGTTTCTCGGCTCATCATTCAACCCGACGTCTCCACTTTAGTCACGTTCTGCTTCGGTTCTAAGCATCTGGTTCTGGACGAGTCCAGAAGGTTCTGATGAGTCCAGAAACCAGAACACAGGTTTTCAGTTCCATGTAGAGAAAAATAAAGATTTTCCACTTTTGACCTTCAAGTGGCTTCAGGATGAAAAATGATTCAACGCAAAAATCAGTTTTACTGAAATTTAAGGAGGAATCAAATGAAGAATAACTGCAGGAAATATTTAACATCTGGAACGTTTTTAGAAATGATTAGAAACCGAAACTTAAAACAAACTGGTCAACATGCCGGAGTGGAAATGATCAGCTGCTACAGCAGGAAGTGATGCGACTGGAGAAGAAGCTCCATTCAGTTGGAGCGTCTGGACATCGTTCTGACTCCGTCCTCTCTGTCCTCACTGATCCATGCTGCTGAATTCACTTCTAGCTTCACCTGCAGAGGAAACGCATCATTCATCAGCTCTGATCCTCCTTTACATCCTTAGAGCTGGAAACAGATCAGCTGCTCCTCCTCTGATTGGCTCTGCTTCATATCAGTGTCAGTTGGATGCAGTCAGACAGCAGAGAGGCAGAGGAAACTGCTGCAGTTCTACCATCAGTCCACCAGGTGGAGACACGGAGCTACATTTACACTGATTCAACCTGCAGTTCTACCATCAGTCCACCAGGTGGAGACACGGAGCTACATTTAAGTTTCCTTATCCACCTAATATTGTGTTGTAAGGGGAATAGCTGAGGATTGTTGCTTAACTGATGACATCACAGCTCACCTGGTTTGTAGTTTTTCCTTCCAGAGCAGCAGAACCAGGAAGTAGAAGGTCTGCAGTGAATCAGAGCAGGTTGATAAAGTCTTCATGAGGACGGAGAAACGTTCTGATGAAAATGTTTCATGAGCAGAAATGAGCCCAGAGAGCAAAGCTGCTGGTTGTTCCTGCTGCAGGAACTGGTCAGACTGGGAGGGAACCAGTTCAGCTGCTGACGTGTGAACACATGAATCCCTCTAGTAAAATGTTGCATAGATGAAAATAAAGTTCAACATGTTCCTAAGTTGACAACTTTCAGAGTTAATATAATAATAAAATTAATATATTTAGCAGCATGAAAAAGTGACAGATTAATCCAAAGTTTTCTGATTATATCAAAACTAAACTGAGATTGTTTGTTTCTTTCATTGGTTTGTTTTTGGTTGTTATTGTAAAAGAAAAGAAAATCTATCATTTGTAATTATTTCAAATATAAATTTCACATGTAGAATATTACAATGTTATTACAACGCCAGGACCTGATTCATGTGTTCATTATGAACTCAGATCAGATCTAGAGTCACTCCTACTTTACCAATCAAAACAACAGGAATATTGTTCAGATCGATGGATTATTGATGTGAGGCTCCACAAACACATTTCACAAGTACGATGGACATATATATATATATGTATATATATATATATGTATATGGCTGTGTGTATAATTTATTATAATACATATAACTATACAAACACAAATAAATAATGATTAATTAATAATGGCACAAATAAATAATGATTGATACTGAATAGTATATATTGGATGAATATGTATGTATATATACATATATTTTTTAAATAAAATTTGTGCAAATTAATTTGTATTTAAGTGTAATTCTATAAAACAAATTAGATGTTAACTGACAGTTGTGGAGTGAAATATTTGCCTTGATCTTTGTTTACAATCTAAGAAATGTATATATATATATATAAACCTGCATTCAATATATATTATTCAGTATTAATCATTATTTATTTGTGATTGTATAGTTGTATAACTATGTATTATTATAATAAATTATACACACAGCCGTTCACAATAAATTATCCACGGCTGTGTGTTTGTAATTTGCTCATCATACATCGATATCAGAATATTTCATTCCTATTCTATTGTTATAGCCACTAATCATATTTAAATATGCTGAACTATGTATTAAAAACATACTTAAATAATACAATTATTTATAAATGTAGCTTTGATAGATGTCTGAATATAGTTTCCATTAACAAAAAAGTGTGTTATGATAGATTAAATGCGCTGATATGTGATTATGCTGCTAAACACATAATGCTGAGTGTTGTGGTCTACCGCTCCAAGATGGCCGCCCTAAATCTCGTCAGCGACAATAGACGAGAGCGATGCATGATGGTCTATCCTTATGTCTTTTTTTATTAGTATAAGGAATACAATGACAGAAACTCACAACAACTTATCAAAAACCAAGAAATACAGATCACATCTCCTAAGTTTACAAACCACAATACTTACAATGTCTCAAAAAAAAAAACCCTAAATTAAAGGATTAAAAATACTAAATTAACAGAAGAATGAGACAAAGGCATTAAATGATAAAATAAAAGGATTAAAATAAAAAGGAAAAAGACATAAGGGGCAACAAACTAAAAATCTTTCATTAACTCATACAATTTTGCTGCATTTAAATTCTGCATCTTTTTTAGACAACCTTTAAAAATAGAAAGTTCATTTTTAAGAACTTTCTATTCTTAAAAATGAACATTATATTGTATGTCTGTACATAGACATTATATTATGTCTATGTACAGGAGGATGTAAAGAAAAACACGCAGGAAACGGAACCAATCCAGACGGGTTTTACTTCCGGGTGGATTATTGTCACCGGATGTAGTCGGCACCTTTGATTTCTATCTTATCACTAATTAACTATTTCGGAGTTTATGTGGCGCTGCAAAGTTAATCTGGTGAGACAATAGAGTATTTCTCTGACCGTTAGCGGGATTTTACTCTGAAAGGCCCAGCCGGAAGTGTGTTGGCAGCAGCGTGGCCAGCTTGCTGGTGACGTCATGGAGGACCGTCTGTCTGCGACGTGAGACCTTCAGCCGCCAAACCCGCTTCAGTCCGTGAGGAGAGCCGCTGCTCGGTTCCGGTCCTGGTTCCGGTCCTGGTTCCGGTCCTGGTTCCGGGCCGGAGTTACTGGGTCACAGTTCGCTGCTGCCAGCACTGAGGACGGACGGACCTGTTGGAGCTGGAGAATCAAACCCAGATAAACGGAACCATGCTGGCCCGGTTCGGCTGATGTTCTGTGAGTGAAGCTGCAGTTCGGGTCGATCTGACCCACTTGGTCTCATTTTCATTCATAATGAGTCACGTTCTGATCAACTGGTTTAATTTGATGCTGTAATCAATGAAGATTCGTCATTAAATATTAAAATAACGGATAAATATGGACAGTTTGTCTCATTCATTTTATCTCACGTTTTTCTCCATTTCATCCTAATTTGTTTCTCATTGTTTCTTTAGTTCATGTTGATCTGGTTTCATCTCTGGACCTTCAGGAGGCAGATGGTCTGGTGGAGGTCCAACATGGTGGAGGTCCAACATGGTGGAGGTCCAACATGGTGGAGGTCCAACATGGTGGAGGTTCATCATGGTGGAGGTTCATCATGGTGGAGGTTCAACATGGTGGAGGTTCATCATGGTGGAGGTTCATCATGGTGGAGGTCCAACATGGTGGAGGTTCATCATGGTGGAGGTTCATCATGGTGGAGATTCATCATGGTGGAGGTCCAACATGGTGGAGGTCCAACATGGTGGAGGTCCAACATGGTGGAGGTTCATCATGGTGGAGATTCAACATGGTGGAGGTTCATCATGGTGGAGATTCATCATGGTGGAGGTTCATCCTGGTGGAGATTCATCATGGTGGAGATTCATCATGGTGGAGGTTCATCATGGTGGAGGTTCAACATGGTGGAGGTTCATCATGGTGGAGGTCCAACATGGTGGAGGTCCAACATGGTGGAGGTCCAACATGGTGGAGGTCCAACATGGTGGAGGTCCAACATGGTGGAGGTTCATCCTGGTGGAGATTCATCATGGTGGAGATTCATCATGGTGGAGGTTCATCATGGTGGAGGTTCAACATGGTGGAGGTTCATCATGGTGGAGGTCCAACATGGTGGAGGTCCAACATGGTGGAGGTCCAACATGGTGGAGGTCCAACATGGTGGAGGTTCATCATGGTGGAGGTTCATCATGGTGGAGGTTCAACATGGTGGAGGTTCATCATGGTGGAGGTTCATCATGGTGGAGGTCCAACATGGTGGAGGTTCATCATGGTGGAGGTTCATCATGGTGGAGATTCATCATGGTGGAGGTCCAACATGGTGGAGGTCCAACATGGTGGGAGGTCCAACATGGTGGAGGTTCATCATGGTGGAGAGTATCATCATGGTGGAGATTCATCATGGTGGAGGTTCAACATGGTGGAGGTTCATCATGGTGGAGGTTCATCATGGTGGAGTAAGGTTCATCATGGTGAGATGATATCAACATGGTGGAGGTCCAACATGGTGGAGGTCCAACATGGTGGAGGTCCAACATGGTGGAGGTTCATCCTGGTGGAGATTCATCATGGTGGAGATTCATCATGGTGGAGGTTCATCATGGTGGAGGTTCACATGGTGGAGGTTCATCATGGTGGAGGTCCAACATGGTGGAGGTCCAACATGGTGGAGGTCCAACATGGTGGAGGTCCAACATGGTGGAGGTTCATCATGGTGGAGGTTCATACATGGTGGAGGTTCAACATGGTGGAGGTTCAACATGGTGGAGGTTCATCATGGTGGAGGTCCAACATGGTGGAGGTTCATCATGGTGGAGGTTCATCATGGTGGAGTTCATCATGGTGGAGGTCCAACATGGTGGAGGTTCCAACATGGTGGAGGTCCAACATGGTGGAGGTTCATCATGGTGGAGTTCAACATGGTGGAGTTCATCATGGTGGAGGTTCATCATGGTGGAGGTTCATCATGGTGGAGGTTCATCATGGTGGAGGTTCAATCATGGTGGAGGTTCATCATGGTGGAGGTTCACATGGTGGAGGTTCATACATGGTGGAGGTTTCAACATGGTGGAGGTTCATCATGGTGGAGGTTCATCATGGTGGAGATCATCATGGTGGAGGTTCATCATGGTGGAGGTTCATCATGGTGGAGTTCACATGGTCGGAGTTCAACATGGTGGAGGTCCAACATGGTGGAGGTTCATCATGGTGGAGGTCCAACATGGTGGAGGTTCATCATGGTGGAGGTTCAACATGGTGGAGGTTCATCATGGTGGAGTCATCATGGTGGAGGTCCAACTGGTGGAGGTTCATACATGGTGGAGGTTCATCATGGTGGAGGTTCAACATGGTGGAGGTTCACATGGTGGAGGTTCAACATGGTGGAGGTCCAACATGGTGGAGGTTCATCATGGTGGAGGTTCATCATGGTGGAGGTTCATCATGGTGGAGGTTCAACATGGTGGAGGTTCATCATGGTGGAGGTTCCAACATGGTGGAGGTTCATCATGGTGGAGGTTCATCATGGTGGGAGGTTCAACATGGTGGAGGTTCATCATGGTGGAGGTTCAACATGGTGGAGGTTCATCATGGTGGAGGTTCATCATGGTGGAGGTTCATCATGGTGGAGGTTCAACATGGTGGAGGGGTTCATCATGGTGGAGGTTCATCATGGTGGAGGTTCATCATGGTGGAGGTTCATCATGGTGGAGGTTCATCATGGTGGAGATTCATCATGGTGGAGGTTCAACATGGTGGAGGTTCATCATGGTTGGAGGTCCAACATGGTGGAGGTTCATCATGGTGGAGGATTCATCATGGTGGAGGTTCATCATGGTGGAGGTTCATCATGGGGGAGGTTCATCATGGTGGAGGTTCAACATGGTGGAGGTTCAACATGGTGGAGGTTCATCATGGTGGAGGTCCAACATGGTGGAGGTTCATCATGGTGGAGGTTCATCATGGTGGAGGTCCAACATGGTGGAGGTTCAACAAGGTGGAGGTTCAACATGGTGGTTCAGATTCAGGTTCAGATTCAGGTTCAGATCAGAAAGATTCTTTCCTGAAAGAACTGGTTCAGAGTTCTGATCCGTTTGCTCTCCAGAACTCACTCAGGTTCTCTCAGGTCTCGGTTCTGCCCTGGACAGACAGACACAGATGGATCTGATTCCCTGAACTGATTCCTGATTCTCTGAACTGAGTCAGTCAGGGTTAAACTCTTCCTGACCTCCAGTGACCTCATGTTAGCGCGTCGCTGAGGTCCAAACACAGGAAACCCGGTTCCTCTGTTTTAGACATGTGAGGTGAATCGGACCTGATCTGAGAATTGGATCCGGCCAACATCAGAACCAGCAGGTCGGATGTTATGAGGTCATGTGCCTGAAACCAGGAAACAGCCGTAAATCGGTAGATGTTCTTAGTTTCTGCAATCGGCCAAATAATCGACCTTATTCCTTAATCTGGGTTAAGAAAGTTCTGGAAGTGGCAGAACTCACTCCACTATTCCAAGTCACTCAGTTTTCCTGGTTCTGATTTTGCTGATTTATTGAAAACAAAATAATATAGAAACAAATGCTAACAGGAACAGATGCATCCAGTCAGGTCTTCCTTAAACGGCCTTAAAAGTCTTAAATCTATTTAAAAATGTAAGTTGTCTTACCGTATTTTCTGCATTATAAGGCGCACCTTCAATGAACGGCCTATTTTTAAACTTTTTTCATATATAAGGCGCATAGACGCCACCGTTACGTTGCTACCTGTCCGGTATTGAACGGGACACGATTTGTTCCGTTCAATAGGCTGGAAGTCGGGTTGCACCTGTTCATCTCCTTCATTACTGATGACTTTAGGCCCTGAATGAACCTTCGGCCGTCAAAGTGAGGAACCTTAACGGTACCAGCAGCTTCTCTTCCTGTTCTTCAGGAGTGGAGCGATGCAGCAGAAGTTGTGCTCCAGAGGTTCTGGTTCCTTCCTGCTGGAGCGGACCGGTCCGGCCTGCGGCGGCGTCCCGGCCCCCGTCGCTTCCTGTGAGCTGCCGTTCCGATGCCCGCGGTGCGGCGAGCAGCGGCGGTTCGGCAGCCTGGCGTCGCTGCGGCTCCACCTGGAGACGCGCCACGCCTACCGGCCTCCGGACGCGGCGCCGGGAGGCTTCAGCATCACCGGGTCGCTGCCCGACCCGCTGGCGGCCGCCGCGGCCTGGCGGGACCTCCCGGCCCGCAGGGGGCAGCACGGCGCCGTGAGGAGGCGCACCCAGAGCGTCGGCGTGGGGGCGCCGGAGGAAGATGAAGATACGGGGGAGGAGGAGGAGGAAGGAGAGGCCAGACAGGGGTCAGAGGTCAAGCAGTCGGACGCAGGACGCCTCCATCAGCTCCGGTTCCCCCCGCCATCCCCGGACCGGAACCGGGACCTGGACCCGGTCGGTGAGTTTGTCCTCCAGCAGGACGTTGACGTCTCTGCTGCACTCTAAAAAGTGTTTTTTGGCCTTAAGATCATCTTATGGACGTATTTATATTAATTTAACTTAATTCTTTGCTGTTACTATGACAACTTACTTTATTGTGTTAATTTAACTCAAAACTTACACTAAAAAGTTGAACCAACTTATTAATTGAAATGCTTCCATAAGTAACAAGCAATTCAATTAAATTTATCCAACTTAATTTATTAAGTTTAACCAACTTAATTTATTAAGTTTAATCAACTTAATTAAGTTTAACCAACTTAATTTATTAAGTTTAATCAACTTAATTTATTAAGTTTAACCAACTTAATTTTTTAAGTTTAACCAACTTATTTTTTTAAGTTTATCCAACTTAATTTATTAAGTTTAACCAACTTATTTTTTTAAGTTTATCCAACTTCATTTATTAAGTTTAATCAACTTAATTTTTTAAGTTTAACCAACTTAATTGATTAAGTTTATCCAACTTGATTTGTTAAGTTTAACCAACTTATTTTTTTAAGTTTAACCAACTTAATTTATTAAGTTTAACCAACTTAATTTATTGAGTTTATCAAAATTAATTTATTAAGTTTAACCAACTTATTTTTTTAAGTTTATCCAACTTAATTTATTAAGTTTATCAAAATTAATTTATTAAGTTTAACCAACTTAATTTATTATGTTTAATCAACTTATTTTTTTAAATTTAACCAACTTAATTTATTAAGTTTATCCAACTTAATTTATTAATATTAATCAACTTAATTTGTTAAGTTTATCCAACTTAATTTATTAAGTTTATCAAAATTAATTTATTAAGTTTAACCAACTTAATTTATTAAGTTTATCAAAATTAATTTATTAAGTTTAACCAACTTAATTTATTATGTTTAATCAACTTATTTTTTTAAGTTTAACCAACTTAATTTATTAAGTTTATCCAACTTAATTTATTAATATTAATCAACTTAATTTGTTAAGTTTATCCAACTTAATTTATTAAGTTTAATTAACTTAATTTATTAAATTTATCCAACTTAATTTGTTAAGTTTAACCAACTTAATTTTTTTAAGTTTAACCAACTTAATTTATTAAGTTTAACCAACTTAATTTATTAAGTTTAACCAACTTAATTTATTAAGTTTATCCAAATTAATTTATTAAGTTTAACCAACTTCATTTATTAAGTTTAATCAACTTAATTTTTTAAGTTTAACCAACTTAATTTATTAAGTTTATCCAACTTAATTTATTAAGTTTAACCAACTTAATTTATTAAGTTTAACCAACTTAATTTTTTAAGTTTAACCAACTTAATTTATTAAGTTTAACCAACTTAATTTATTAAGTTTAACCAACTTAATTTATTAAATTTATCCAACTTAATTTATTAAGTTTAACCAACTTAATTTTTTTAAGTTTAACCAACTTAATTTATTAAGTTTAACCAACTTAATTTATTAAGTTTATCCAAATTAATTTATTAAGTTTATCCAAATTAATTTATTAAGTTTAACCAACTTCATTTATTAAGTTTAATCAACTTAATTTTTTAAGTTTAACCAACTTAATTTATTAAATTTATCCAACTTAATTTGTTAAGTTTAACCAACTTATTTTTTTAAGTTTATCCAACTTAATTTATTAAGTTTAACCAACTTAATTTATTAAGTTTAACCAACTTAATTTATTAAGTTTAACCAACTTATTTTTGTAAGTTTATCCAACTTAATTTATTAAGTTTAACCAACTTAATTTTTTAAGTTTAACCAACTTAATTTTTTAAGTTTGACCAACTTAATTTATTAAGTTTAACCAACTTAATTTATTAAGTTTAACCAACTTAATTTATTAAGTTTATCCAACATAATTTATTAAATTTATCCAACATAATTTATTAAATTTATCCAACTAAATTTGTTAAGTTTAACCAACTTAATTTATTAAGTTTATCCAACATAATTTATTAAATTTATCCAACATAATTTATTAAATTTATCCAACTAAATTTGTTAAGTTTAACCAACTTATTTTTTTAAGTTTATCCAACTTAATTTATTAAGTTTAACCAACTTAATTTATTAAGTTTAACCAACTTAATTTATTAAGTTTAACGAACTTAATTTGTTAAGTTCAGCCAATTCAACATATTCTAATCATCCAACTTATCACCCATAAACTTAATTGAATTGCTTGTTACGTTTCAGTGAAGTTGGTTCAACCTGTGTTTTTAGAGTGTGCGCCGCCAGCGCAGAGCTCCCGCTGCGGCCCGGAGACGGCGGCGGCCTCGGCGGCGGTGCGGCGGCGGCTGGCCGGCCTGCTGCGGGCGGCGGACGGCTCCATGCAGCGGCGGCTGGCGGCGGTCAGCTCGGATCTGGCCCGGACCGACACCGAGCTGCTGTGTGAACGGGCCCAGTCGGAACATCTGGCCCAGGAGCGGCAGCAGCTGGCGGAGCGGCAGCGCAGCCTCAGCCGCCAGGTGGACGTGGCCGTCATGGTGATCGCCGCGCTGAGGGAGCAGCTCAGCGCCTCCGAGGGCGAGCTGGAGCGGCGAGAGAGGTAGGCCCGGGTCGGAGCGGGTCGGAGCGGGTCGGAACGGGCCGGAGCGAGCGGGTCGGAACGAGGCGGTCGGAGCGAGCGGGTCGGAGCGGGTCGGAGCGGGTCGGAGCGGGTCGGAGCGAGCGGGTCGGAGCGAGCGGGTCGGAGCGGGTCGGAGTGGGCCGGAGTGGGCCGGAGCGGGTCGGAGCGGGTCGGAGCGGGTCGGAGCGAGCGAGTCGGAGTGGGCCGGAGCGGGTCAGAGCGGGTCGGAGCGGGTCGGAGCGAGTCGGAGCGGGTCGGAGCGAGTCGGAGCGGGTCGGAGCGAGCGGGTCGGAGCGGGTCGGAGCGAGCGGGTCGGAGTGGGCCGGAGCGGGTCAGAGCGGGTCGGAGCGGGTCGGAGTGGGCCGGAGCGGGGTCGGAGCGGGTCGGAGCGGGTCGGAGCGGGTCGGAGCGGGTCGGAGTGGGCCGGAGCGGGTCGGAGCGGGTCGGAGCGGGTCGGAGCGGGCCGGAGTGGGCGGAGCGGGTCGGAGCGGGCCGGAGCGGGTCGGAGCGAGCGAGTCGGAGCGGGTCGGAGCGAGCGAGTCGGAGCGGGTCGGAGCGAGTCGGAGCGAGCGAGTCGGAGCGGGTCGGAGCGGAGCGAGTCGGAGCGGGTCGGAGCGGGCCGGAGCGGGTCGGAGCGAGCGAGTCGGAGCGGGTCGGAGTGGGCCGGAGCGGGTCGGAGCGGGTCGGAGCGGGTCGGAGCGGGTCGGAGTGGGCGGAGCGGGTCGGAGCGGGTCGGAGTGGGCCGGAGCGGGTCGGAGCGGGTCGGAGCGGGTCGGAGCGGGTCGGAGCGAGCGAGTCGGAGCGGGTCGGAGGAGCGGGGGTCGGAGCGAGCGAGTCGGAGCGGGTCGGAGCGGGTCGGAGCGGGTCGGAGCGAGTCGGAGCGGGTCGGAGCGAGTCGGAGCGGGTCGGAGCGAGCGGGTCGGAGCGGGTCGGAGCGAGCGGGTCGGAGCGGGTCGGAGCGAGCGGGTCGGAGCGGGCCGGAGCGGGTCGGAGCGGGTCGGAGCGAGTCGGAGCAGGTCGGAGCGAGCGGGTCGGAGCGGGTCGGAGCGGGCCGGAGCGGGTCGGAGCGAGTCGGAGCGGGTCGGAGCGAGTCGGAGCGGGTCGGAGCGAGCGGGTCGGAGCGGGTCGGGAGCGAGCGGGTCGGAGTGTGGCGGAGCGCGTCAGAGCGGGTCGGAGCGGGTCGGAGTGGGCCGGAGCGGGTCGGAGCGGGTCGGAGCGGGTCGGAGCGGGTCAGAGCGGGTCGGAGCGGGTCGGAGCGGGCCGGAGCGGGTCGGAGCGGGTCGGAGCGGGCCGGAGCGGGTCGGAGGGGTCGGAGCAGGTCGGTAGCGGGTCGGAGCGAGCGGGTCGGAGCGGGTCGGAGCGAGCGGGGTCGGAGCTGGGCCGGAGCGGGTCGGAGCGAGTCGGAGCGAGTCGGAGCGGGTCGGAGCGAGGTCGGAGCGGTCGGGCGGGTCGGAGCGAGCGGGTCGGAGCGGGTCGGGAGGGGCGGAGCGGGTCGAGAGCGGGTCGGAGCGGGTCGGAGCGGTCGGAGCGAGCGGGTCGGAGCGAGCGGTCGGAGTGGGCGCGGAGCGGGTCGAGGGGTCGGAGGGGTCGGAGCGGGTCGGAGCGGGTCGGAGCGGGTCGGAGCGAGCGGTCGGAGCGAGCGGAGCGGGTCGGAGCGGGTCGGAGCGGGTCGGAGCGAGCGGAGCGGGTCGGAGCGAGTCGGAGCGGGTCGGAGCGGAGCGGGTCGGAGCGGGTCGGAGCGAGCGGTCGGAGTGGGCCGGAGCGGGTCGGAGCGGGTCGGAGCGGGTCGGAGTGGGCCGGAGCGGGTCGGAGCGGGTCGAGCGGGTCGGAGCGGGTCAGAGCGGGTCGGAGCGGGTCGGAGCGGCCGGAGCGGGTCGGAGCGGGTCGGAGCGGGTCGGAGGTGGTGCCGGAGTGGGCGAGCGGGTCGGAGTGGGCCGGAGCGGGTCGGAGCGAGCGAGTCGGTAGCGGGTCAGAGCGAGGCGGGTCGGAGCGGAGCGATCGGAGCGGGTCGGAGCGAGCGAGCGGTCGGAGCGGGTCGGAGCGGTCGGAGCGAGCGAGTCGGAGCGGGTCGGAGCGAGCGGGTCGGAGCGGGTCGGAGCGAGCGGTCGGAGCGGGTCGGAGTGGGCCGGAGCGGGTCGGAGCGAGTCGGAGCGGGTCGGAGCGGTCGGCGAGCGGGTCGGAGCGAGTCGGAGCGGGTCGGAGCGAGCGAGGTCGGAGCGCGAGCGGTCGGAGTGGGCGGAGCGGGCGAGCGGTGGCGGGAGTGGGCACGAGGCGGGTCGGAGCGGGTCGGAGCGGGTCGGAGTGTGGCCGTGAGCGGGTCGGAGCGGGTCGGAGCGGGTCGGAGCGGGTCAGCGAGTGCGGGGTCGGAGCGGGTCGGAGTGGGCCGGTCGAGCGGGTCGGATGCGGGTCGGAGGGGTCGGAGCGAGCGGGTCGGAGCGGGTCGGAGAGGGTCGGAGCGGGTCGGAGCGGGAGCGAGTCGGAGCGCGGTCGGAGCGGCGGGTCGGAGCGAGCGAGCGGTCGCGGAGGGGTCCGGAGCGGTGTCGGACGGCGGAGGTCGGAGCGGAGCGAGTCGGAGCGGGTCGGCGAGCGGTGAGCGGTCGGTCGGAGCGGGTCGGAGCGGGCCGGAGCGGGTCGGAGGGGTCGGAGCGAGTCGGAGCGGCGGGTCGGAGTGGGCCGGAGCGGGTCGGAGCGGGTCGGAGCGGCGAGCGTGACGGGTCGGAGCGGGTCGGAGCGAGCGGGGGCGGGTCGGAGTGGGCCGGAGCGGTCGGAGCGAGTCGGAGCGGTCGAGGGGGGCGGTCGGAGCGGGTCGGAGCGAGGGGGTCGGGGAGCGTGGTCGAGGCGAGCGGTCGGGGGAGCGAGCGGCGGTCGGACGGTGGGGGGGGAGCGGCGGAGGGCGGTGCGGGGTGGCGGAGCGGAGGTCGGAGCGGGGTCGGAGCGGTCGGAGCCGAGCGGGTCGGAGCGAGCGAGTCGGAGCGGGTCGGAGCGGGTCGGAGCGGGTCGGAGCGGGTCGGAGCGGAGTCGGAGCGGGTCGGAGCTGGGTCGGAGCGGGTCGGACGCGGTCGGAGCGGGTCGGAGCGGGTCGGAGCGAGGTCGGAGCGGGTCGGAGCGGCGAGTCGGGGGGTCGGAGCGGAGCGGAGCGGGGTCGGAGGGGTCGGGAGCGGGTCGGAGCGGGTCGGAGCGGCGGGGGTCGGAGCGGGTCGGGAGCGAGCGGCGAGGCGGTTCGGAGCGGGCGGAGCGGGTCGGAGCGGGGTCGGAGCGGGTCGGAGGTCGGAGCGAGTCGGGCGTCGGAGCGGGTCGGGAGCGGGTCGGGGAGGAGGCCGGAGCGGGTCGGAGCGGGTCGGAGCGGGTCGGAGGGGCGGAGCGGGTCGGAGCGGGTCGGAGCGGTCGGAGCGGGTCGGAGCTGAGCGAGTCGGAGCGGGTCGGAGCGGGTCGGACGGGCGGAGCGGTGGTCGGAGGGTCGGACGCGGTCGGAGCGGGCGGAGTGGAGCGGGCGGAGCGAGTCGGAGGGCCCGGAGCGAGTCGGGGGTCGAGCGGGGTCGGAGCGGGTCGGAGCGGGTCGGAGCGAGCGGGTCGGAGCGGGGTCGGAGCGGTGGAGCGGGCGGAGCGGGTCGGTGGAGCGAGCGGTGAGCGGGTCGGTAGCGAGCAGTGGAGGGTCGGAGCGGGTGAGCGAGAGTCGGAGCGAGTCGGAGTGGGCGGAGCGGGGTCGGAGCGGGTCGGAGCGAGGTCGGAGCGGGTCGGTGGAGCGGGTCGGAGCGGGTCGGAGCGGGTCGGGAGGGGGTCGGAGGCGGGTCGGGAGCGAGCGGTCGGAGCGGGTCGGAGCGGGGTCGGAGCGAGCGGTCGGAGTGGGCGGTCGGAGCGAGTCGGAGCGGGTCGGAGCGGTCGGAGCGGGGTCGGACGAGCTGAGGGTCGGAGCGGGTCGGATGAGCGAGCGGGTCGGAGGGGCCGAGGCGAGCGGGTCGGAGCGAGTCGGGAGCGGTCGGAGCGAGGTCGGAGGAGCGAGGGTCGGAGCGGGGTCGGAGCGGGGCTCGGAGTGGGCCGGAGCGGGTCGGGTCGGAGCGGTCGAGCTGAGTCGGTCGGTCGGAGAGCGGGTCGGAGCGGGTCGGAGCGGAGTCGGAGCGGGTCGAGGAGCGAGTCGGAGCAGCGTGGTCGGAGGGCTCGAGCGGAGAGTCGAGCGAGCGGGTCGAGGCGGAGGGGTCGGAGCGAGTCGAGGTCGGAAGCGGGGCCGGGAGCGGGTCGGAGTGGCGGAGTCGGGGAGCGGTCGGAGGAGCGGAGCGGGTCGGAGGCGGACGGGTCGGAGGGCGGAGCGGGCGGGTCGGAGCTGGGCCGGAGCGGGTCGGAGCGAGTCGGAGCGGTCGGAGCGGGTCGGAGCGAGCGAGGGTGGGTCGTGAGCGGGTCGGAGTGGGCCGGAGCGGGTCGGAGCGGCGGGTCTGAGTGGGCCGGAGCGGGTCGGAGCGGGTCGGAGCGAGGTCGGAGCGGGTCGGAGCGGTCGGAGCGTGTTGAGCGATTGAGCGAGCGGGTCGGAGCGAGCGGGTCGGAGCGGGCCGGAGCGGGTCGGAGCGAGTCGGAGCAGGTCGGAGCGAGTCGGGTCGGAGCGGGTCGGAGCGAGCGGGTCGGAGTGGGCGGAGCGGGTCGGAGCGAGTCGGAGCGGGTCGGAGCGAGTCGGAGCGGGTCGGAGCGAGGCGGGTCGGAGCGGGTCGGAGCGAGCGGGTCGGAGGGGCCGGAGCGGGTCGGAGCGAGCGGGTCGGAGCGAGCGGGTCGGAGTGGGCCGGAGCGGGTCGGAGCGGGTCTGAGTGGGCGGGGGGGTCGGAGCGGGTCGGAGCGAGTCGGAGCGGGTCGGAGCGGTCGGAGCGGTCTGAGCGATCGAGGCGGCAGCGGGTCGGAGCGAGCTGGGGGTCGGAGCGGGTCGGAGTGGGCGGAGCGGGTCGGAGCGGGTCTGAGTGGGCCGGAGCGGGTCGGAGCGGGTCGGAGCGGGTCGGAGCGGGGTCGGAGCGAGTCGGAGCGGGTCGGAGCGAGTCGGAGCGGGTCGGAGCGAGCGGGTCGGAGCGGGTCGGAGCGAGCGGGTCGGAGTGGGCCGGAGCGGGTCGGAGCGGGTCGGAGCGGGTCGGAGTGGGCCGGAGCGGGTCGGAGCGGGTCGGAGCGGGCGGGAGCGGGTCGGAGCGGGTCGGAGTGGGCGCGGAGCGGGTCGGAGGGGCGGAGCGGGTCGGAGCGGGTCGGAGCGGGCGGAGCGGGTCGGAGCGGGTCGGAGTGGGCCAGAGCGGGTCGGAGCGGGTCGGAGCGGGTCGGAGCGAGCGAGGTCGGAGCGGGTCGGAGCGGTCGGAGCGGTCGGAGCGGAGCGGTCGGAGGGGTCCGGAGCGGGTCGGAGCGGGTCGGAGGGGTCGGAGCGGGTCGGAGCGGGTCGGAGCTGGGCGGAGCGGGGTCGGTGAGCGGGTCGGAGCGAGTCGGAGCGGGTCGGAGCGAGTCGGAGTGGGCCGGAGCGGGTCGGAGCGGGTCGGAGCGGTCGGAGGCGGGTCGGAGCGAGTCGGAGCGTGTCTGAGCAGATCTGAGCGAGGGGTCGGATCGGAGCGGTCGGGGGGTCGGAGCGGGTCGGAGTGGGCGGAGCGGGTCGGAGCGGGTCGAGTGGGCCGGAGCGGGTCGGAGCGGGTCGGAGCGGGTCGGAGCGGGTCGGAGCGAGCGGGTCGGAGCGGGGTCGGAGTGTGGGCGGAGCGGGGTCGGTGGAGCGGGTCGTCGAGTGGGCCGGAGCGGGTCGGAGCGGGTCGGTCGAGGGGTCGGAGCGGGGTCGGAGCGGAGCGCCCGGCCTCAGGTTCTGCTGGTCGTCCTCAGGGAGGTTCTGACCATCCAGAGGTTCCTGGAGGCCGCGGCCCGACAGGAGACCAGCGGGAAGCTCCGGATCCAGCGCTTCATCGAGAGCCTGCTGGGCCGCATCGCCCTGGCTGAGAGGCTGCTGGAGTTCTACCAGGGGACCGGCGGACCGGCGCCGGGCCACAGCCACCAGGTACCGCATCGCCCCCTGGTGGACAGGAGGACCGGCCGGGTCTCCACCTGGTCCTCTGGCCTCTAGATGAGCCTCTGGTGACCATCAGGTCGTCCTATACACAGTAAAAACGCCGGTGTTGAATTAACACCCAAAAGTGTCTATATGTGTCCAGGTCAGCTGGTGTTAAAGTAACACTTTTGAAAGTGTTAACAGATTGACACCCATTTTTTGCTAAATTAACTTTGGTCTATAAACTGAAATGGGTTTAAGAAAAGTTAAACTTTCCATTTCTGTGTATTGTTTTAATATTTTCCACTGGATCTGACTGACATTGACACCTTGTGGGTCAATTATTTACTTTTTAACACCACATTATGTTTAGTGATCAACACTACACTGGTGTTACTTTTAATATATTTTAACACCAACACCGTTGTAATGTTAATGTGACTCTGTAGAGTTGAATTTAACACCAGCTGACTTGGTCACATATAGACACTTTGGGGTGTTAATTCAACACTGGCAGTATTACTGTGTGTCACCCAGAGATGGGAAACACCTGACAGGAATAACAGGAAGGAGGAAAGAATAATAACCAGCTTAAGGTTCGGTCATTAATTATTCACTTTTTAATATACAGAAGTGTGAGTATTGTGAGAAGTTTGATGTCATGTCAGAGTGTTATAAATATGAAGAAGAGAGAAGATGCATGTTGACAGAGTGTGAAGGTTTTAAGGAAAGTTCAATTTAACAAAATGTTTGAGGAGAGATTTGGGAAGGAGAAATATTCAAATAATTATTCGGTTTCTTAAAAAAACAAATCTGAGTGGAGCAAAAAGAATAACAGAGTGTTTTATAAAGCTAGCAGGGTAAAATCAGACCTGAGTGACGTCGCTCCCCCACCTTCTTCAAAACACACAAAATGGCTGTCAGACGTTTGTGCTGCTTTGAAGACATTAATGAAAGCGTAAAGGTCAAAAGGTCAACCAAATTTTATGAAATCCAACTTTCTTTATATCTTTAAAATGATAGCGGCACAAACGTAGCACAAAACGTTTGACACCAATTTTGTTTGATTTCATAAACGCTTGGTGGGTTGGTTGACCTTTTGACCTTTACACTTTCTTTAATATCTTCAAAGCCAAAGCAGCACAAACAAAAAACTTGCTGCACAAACGTAGCCGAGTTGATTGACAGACATTTTGTCTGGTTTGAAGAAGGTGGGGGGGCGACTTCACTCAGGGTGATATAGGTAGGTGTGTGTGAGTGTGTGTGTGTATGTGAGTGTGTATGTGTGTTGTGTGTGTTAGTGTGTTGTGTGGTGTGTGTGTGTAGTGTGTGTGTTGTAGTGTGTGTGTGTTGTGTGTGATGTAGTGTGGTGTTGTATGTGAGTGTGTTGTGTGTGGTGTGTGTGTATGTGAGGTGTGTGTGTGTGTGTGTGTGGTGGTGTGTGTGTGTGTGTGTGTGAGTGTGTGTGTATGTGTGGTGTGTTGTGTGTGATGTGAGTGTGTGTGTGTTGGGATGTGTGTGTATGTGATTGGTGTGTGTGTGTGTGAGTGTGTGTGTATGTGAGTGTGTTGTTTGTGTGTGTGTGATTGAGTGTTGTGGTGTGTATGTGAGTGTGTGTGTTGTGTTGTGTGTGTGTGTGAGTGTGTTGTGTGTGTAGTGTGTGTTATGATGTGTGTGTGTGTGGTGTGTGTGTGAGTGTGTGATTAGTGGTGTGTGTGAGTGTGTTGTGTGATGTGTATGTGTGTGTGTGTGTGGTGTGTTGTGTGATGTGAGTGGTGTATGTGTGTGTGTGTGGTGTGTGTGTGAGTGTGTGTGATGTGATAGTGGTTGTTGTTGTGATTGTGAGTGGGTGTGTTGTAGTGTGATGTGGTTGTGTGTGGTGTGGATTGATGTGTGTGTATGTGAGTGGTGTGTGTGATGTGTGATGTGTGATTGTGTGTGTGTGTGTGTGATGTGGTATGTGAGTGTGTGTGTGTGTTGTGGTGAGTGTGTGTGTTTGTGAGTGTGTGTGATGTGGTGTGTATGTGTATGTTTGTGTTGTTGTGTGTGTGGTGAGTGTGTTTGATGTTGTGTGTGGTGTGTTGTATGGAGTGTTGGTGGGTGTGTGTGTGTGAGTGTGTGTGTGTAGTGTGTTGTGTGTATGTGAGTGTGTGTGTTGTGTGTGTTGTGTGTTGAGTAGTGTGTGTGGTGTGAGTGTGTGGTGTGTGGTGGAGTGTGTGTTGTGTGTGTGTGTGAGTGTGGTGTGTGGGTGTGAGTGTGTGTGTATGTGATGTGTGGTGTGTGTTGTGTGTTGAGTGGTGTGTGTGAGTGTGTGTGTGTGTGTGTTGTGGTGTGTGTGTATGTGAGTGTGTGTGTGTGGTTGTGGTGTTGTGTGGTGTGTGTGGTGTGTGTGTGTGGTGTGGTGTTGTGGTTTGAGTGTGTGGTGTGTGTGTGTGTGGTTGGTGTGTGTGTGTGTGGTGTGTGTGGTGTGTGTGGTGTGTGTGTGTGTGTGTATGTGAGTGGTGTGGTGTGGTGTGTGGTGGTTGTGGTGTGTTGTGGTGTGTGTTGTGTGATGTGTGTGTTGGTGGAGTGTGTGTGTATGTGTGAGTGTGTTGTGTGGTGTGTGTGTGTGGTGTGAGTGTGTTTGGTGTGTTGTGTGAGTGTGTGTGAGTGTGTGTGGTGGTGTGTGTTGTGAGTGGTGTGTGTGTGGTGTGTGTGTGTGTGGTGTGTGTGTGTGTGTGATGTGTGGTGTGGTGTAGTGTGTGTGTGTGTGAGTGTGTGTTGAGTGTGTGTGTGTGAGTGTGGTAGTGTGTGTGATGGTGTGTGTGTGAGTGTGTGTGTGTGTGGATGTTGTGTTGTGTGTGTTGAGTGTGGTGTGTGTGTGGTGTGATGGTGTGTGTGTGGTGTGAGGGTGTGTGTGAGTGTGTGGTGTGTGTGTTGTGTGTGTGAGTGTGTGTGTATGTGGTGTGTTGTGTGTGTGGTGAGTGTGTGTGTTGTGTGTGAGTGTGTGTGTGTGTGTGTGTGTTGAGTGAGTGTGTGTGTGTGTGTGTGTGAGTAGTGTGTGTGTGTGGTGTGTCAGTGTGTGTGTGTTGGTGTGAGAGTGTGTGTGAGTGTGTTGTGTGTGTGTTTGTGTGTGGTGTGGTGTGTGTGTGTGTGTGTGTGGGTGTGTGTTGGTGTGTGTGTGTGTGTGAGTGTGTGTTGTGTGTGTGTGTTGAGTGTGTGTGTGTGTGTGTGTGTGTGTGAGTGTGTGTGTGTGTGTGTAGTGGTGGTGGTGTGTGAGTTGTGTGTGTGTGTGTGTGTGTGTGGTGTGTGTGTGTAGTGTGTGAGTGTGATGTGTGTGTTGAGTGTGTGTGTGTGTGTGAGATGTGGTGTGTT
>CM065367.1:940000-962500 GCA_033032245.1 Poecilia picta
AGAGGCCAGTCCACTGTTCAGAACCGAGTCCAGAACCGCAGTATTGGTACCAGAACAAAGCAGAACCTGATGGATGCCGGACCGTCTGGAGGGTGTCTGGGTCTGCCCCCCCCCCCCCCCCACCATACAGCCCCCCCCACTTCTCCCCCCCCCCACCAAGTGTTTCTCCTCTTTTTTCTGGTGGAAATATTTTAATGCATTTGAAAAACAAAACTAACTTATTATGCCGAGTTTTGTCAAAATGTCGTTTTACAAGTGAAATAATCGTCTTTGTTAGTTTTGTCAGATATTTGCAGTAGAAACTGAACTAAAATACTTGGTAAAACTTTGAGTTTTTGCAGTGTCCGGTAATGTTGAGTAAATTTTCACCAAGAAACTGAAATTTCCAAATTATGGAAGAGGATTAGGGCCACGGAAAAAAAAAATAATAATAATTCTGACTTTAAATCTCAGAATTCTGAGATTTAAAGTCAGAATTTTTTTTTTTTTTTCCGTGGCCCTAATCCTCTTCCGTACCAAATTCATTTAAAATATTTACAATTTTTGGGGGATTTTGATTGACTTGGAAAATTTGTAAATTTGCAAGGAAAAAAAATCTTTTTTTCTTCTTCTTTTCTTCTTTTCTTTAAATTCTTCTTTTTTTTAAGTGACTTTAAATCTCAGAATTCTGACTTAAAGTCAGAATTTTTTTTTTTTTTTTCGTGGCCCTAATCCTCTTCCGTACCAAATTAATTTAAAATATTTACAATTTTTGGGGGGATTTTGATTGATTAGAAAATTTGTAAATTTGCAAGGACAAAAATAATTAAATATTAAAAAAGCATAAATATATTTACAAACTCCAGTAATGTGTGAGTATTTTTTAATGGCCGTTACTTTAGGAAGGTCGATGTCCTCATCTGAAATCTGCCTTGTAATCCAGTTTTTATTTCCTGTAAATATGTGAAGCTAATTTATACATTTCTGATTTTTTGGTGTGGATTTTCTTCAGTGACCCTGACGCTCGTCCCGCAGGTGGTTCGTTTAGCCCTGGTGACCCCTGACCTCTGACCTGTCCTGTGTTTGCTGTTGAATGTTTGGTGGAAGGTAGAAACCTGTGTCCGCCTCCGTGGTAACACATGCTGTAGCTGCTGGAGTCTCTGTTTTCGAGCAGAGGAGCTTTATTTTGGCGGTCTGAGCAGGAAGTTGCACTGTGCTGGTTGTGTCCCCAGCAGGAGATGAATGAAGTCGGCCGGCGACCCGTTTGGGACTCGGAGCCCAAACGGGTCGCCGGCCGGCTCCGTTCAGAGGCCGCCGGGTTTCCATGTCGTGTCGGTGTCGTGTGTTCTGCCCTCGGCCCGGTTCGGTCCGTTTGGACCCGGCTGGACGGGGTAACCTCTAGTTTGGTGCCTTCGCTCTGTGAAACACTGTGAGGAGCTGCAGTCTCTGTCCTGTCATGATGTTCGATGGATTAAAGAGCAAACATGAGACCAAACTCAGAGTCGTCTGGGTTTCTGAGACCGTCTGCAGGTTCTGGAAGGTTCTGGTCATGTTTTCTATTCTAACATGCTGAATCTCTCCACAGCTGGAGGCCACAGGCTGGACAGTGAGTTTTAATACTTTATTTTTGAAGAGATTTTTATACAGGGAAAGCCATAAAAACAACAAGAAGAAAAAGAAACAAAAAACAACAACTGGGACAATAAACGGCTCTCAACAGAGAGTCACCAAGGGATGGAGTCAGATAAACCAAGATAAACTAAAACTGACAGATAACCGACCAACAGGTTACAGTATGTAAAGTTCTGTGAAGAGTCAGACAGGAGGGAGTTTCTCCAGATTTATCAAGTCCTGCCAAGACACTCGGCATCAGACTCCAGTTACCAAACTCGGTAAAAAAATATTAACTCCCAAAGTGTCTATATGTGACCAAGTCAGCTGGTGTTAAATTCAACACTACAGAGTCACATTAACATTACAACGGTGTTGGTGTTAAAATATATTAAAAGTAACACCAGTGTAGTGTTGATCACTAAACATAATCTGGTGTTAAAAAGTAAATAATTGACCCACAAGGTGTCAATATCAATCAAATCCAGTGGAAAATATTCAAACAATACACAGAAATGGAAAGTTTAACTTTTCTTAAACACGTTTCAGTATATAGACCAACGTTAATTTAACAAAAAATGAGTGTCAATCTGTTAACACTTTCAAAAGTGTTACTTTAACACCAGCTGACCTGGACACATATAGACACTTTTGGGTGTTAATTCAACACCAGCATTTTTACTGTGTTCTCTCGAGTTCCTACATGTCAACCATTTCAACCAGTATTTTTAATGTTGTTTTCCTGAAGTCTTATGGAGAATGTGAGCATCTCCAGTTCACATATTTCTCCCACTGAGCCACTTTCTTGTTGATGTTTTTTTGCTATCAGTAATATTTTCAACAGGTATTTATCCTGAGTGTTGAGTTAATTTGGTAAATTACTTAGATATATAGTTTTAAAGTTGTGCTCAATTTCATAACCAAGAATTACACTTAATCTCTGGTTACCTTCGACCAATAGGAGTGAATCAATGGTCAGTCCCAGAACATATGAAAGTTGTCAGACATCACATTATTACATCGTCTCCAACAAGCCCAGATTCAGCCGGTCTGGGAAAATGTTCTGTTAGGTTATGAAAACCGAACCATATTCTGGTTGACCACCAGTGATTAAGGACATTTCTAATTAAGTGTCTGATGAGAAGAAACAGAAACTGAGCTTTGAGAAATCAAATCCCTTTTTACTAAAGCAGAATTTAAACTTTCATTCTTCCTGAACCTTTTCTTAACATCAGTCATAAATAATCTTTTACCTGTCGGCTGTTTTCCAGAGTTTCATCTCTAGAGATCCAGATTGAGTCCAAACTCCTTGTGATCCTGCTGCACTGAATCCGTCTCTCTTATAGATTCTCCCTCTTCTTCCTCACATCGTGTCTTTAGGAAACCTTCAGAACAAAAACGGAAGATTCAGGATGAATCTAATAGTGAAAGAATTACATAATAATAGTCTTTACCACCTGTGTAAACTTTGCTGGTCAATGTTATAACACATAAGTTTTATAATATGTTTTTTCTAATATTGGCTCCTGTGTCAGATAATCTCAGTCAGTTTTAGAGAATAATTAATTTTTTTAGATTTACAGAATCTCAGTTATCCTTCATATCGAGGCTGAACCCGTATTACACCATGTAGCTAATATTAACTGGTATCTCGCCATAAATACAGTAAAATAATATAATCACAATATAAACACAATAATATATTGGTGTCTGTGGAGCCTCACACCAATAATCCATCGATCAGAACAACAACATCCTTCAGTGCTGAAGCATCTGCTGCTGTTTGGTTGAACATAGTAGGAGGGTTGACCTCTCCAAGATGGCCGCCGTGTGTCCTGCCGGAAGGTTTTGCGTTGCCATGGTGATGGATTTGATGGCGGAGGGAGAGTTTCTAAGCGGAGGATTTTCCAGATGTTCGGTAAAATTCAGCTGTTGTTACTTTATGTTTCATTTTTCTCTGTTTCTTCTTCTGCTGCTCTTTACTAATAATCCGTTATGAACGTCATGCTGAGTTGCTCTGGTTAGCATAATGCTAATGCTGCCTTGGATAAACGTTAATGTTTCTCTTAAGTCCAGAACTTATTATGAAGAATAATAATGTTGTTTTGAGTCCATATGAAAGTCATGATATAATAAAGCCAGAACTCATTCAGACAGATCCATAAACTATAAAAACAGACAAAACAACAGAAATGAAATGAATGATAGTCTCTTTCAAAAAAGGTTTAGTTCAAACACCAAACTGAAGAAAGAGAGAAAAATTATAAATCATTTTATCATGTGATTATTAAATCATTTAATCACGTGATGATTAAATAATCTAATCATTTAATCATCACGTGATTAAACGATTTATTGCACCAATGAAACGTCACAACATGGCGGCGATTTTAACAAATATGTAGAAAAACCTTTTTTCTATAAAAGTTACATGTTGCAGTTTCCTTGACAGCAGGTGGCGCTAGAGGACCTGTAACAATCTGACTGTCCCAAAGCAGCAGCTTGAATCCTGATCCGATTTGGTCTCATCAAGTTTATCTGAGCTTTACACGATTTATTGACTTTAGTTTTAGGTTTTATTTATTTACAGAGTGAAGCCTCTCCTGATATCTGAGTATCTGATGCTGATTTATTCCTTTCATTTAATCTCAGACATCGATCTACTGGAGTATAAATGAATTATCTGCATCTGCAGCTTCACCGTTTTAATCTGGTCAGAGAAAAACAGAAGGTCAGAAATAAACTCAGCAAACATTCAGAAAGTTTAAAATTATAAATATGAGCCAAAATAATCTGATCAGCAGCGACGGAAACCAGCAGCAGGTCGAGTCTCCAGGCTGAACTCCGTCCAGGTCAGAACCAGACCAGCTGCTCCTTTAAGGGCCGAGGAGGAGAACCAACCGGTCGGTACCAGACGGTGCAGCTGTCCCCCCTGTGTCTCCAGCTGTCCCCCCTGTGTCTCCAGCTGTCCCCCCTGTGTCTCCAGCTGTCCCCCCTGTGTCTCCAGCTGTCCCCCTGTGTCTCCAGCTGTCCCCCTGTGTCTCCAGCTGTCCCCCCCTGTGTCCCCCCCTGTGTCCCCCCCCTCGTCTCCAGGATGTCTGCGGGAAGCGGCCTGCAGTCGGTGGACTTTGAGATCTTCGGCCATGTTCAGGGTCCGTTTCTTTTGCTCTGCAGATGAAAACGATCTGCTGCTTAAATTAGACCCGCGGTCGGCTGGGCTGCTGGTTCTGGTTCTGGTTCTGGTTCTGGTTCTGAACGGACTCTGTTTCTGTCTTCCAGGTGTCTGCTTCAGAATGGTGAGTCTGAAAACATTTCATGGTTCTGATCCAGAGAGCCGATCAATATCACAATTATTACTGATCTGCTGAGAAAAAGGAACCAAAGTGTCACCGTCTGAGTTTTTACTCAAAGTTTTTATGTTTTCATCAATAATGAAGATTTTTGTCCGTTTGGAAATGAAACTCGGTTTAGTTTTTTACTTCCATGATTAAAACTCAGATCTAGATCAGAAAATATACAGAATAAATATAGAAATAAAACAGTAAATATAATAATCACCTTTAATAATAAACATGCATTTGGCCTCACTGTGGCGCTGTAACTGTTCTGTGAACTCAGCTGATTAACAGATTAAACTCTGACTTTATGGTTCAGATGGATATTAAACAGAAAATGATCAGAACAGAGTCTGTAACTTACTGGCGGCCATCTTGGCAGGTTGTTGCCATGTCAACAGAGAACGAGTCACATTCTCCGTCTCATCCGAGAAGCTCCTCGCTGCAGCAAACAGGAAGTGGCGGGACGGACCTGTCAGCCTCAGACCTTATATGGAAATGGGACCATTGCACTCCGGAAGTGAAGGGGGCGCTATTTCCTGTATTATCCGCGGTCTCCCGTTTTTATTTTCTTTTTAAATCTGTGATAATATCTTCACCTTTAGGAAGGAGTTTCACTCTCAGCATGTATTTGAACTTCAATATTTTATTTACTTAAGGGCAGCTCACAGTTTTTAACAAATTCTGTAGTTTTCGGTGTTCTTCTAAATCTGCTCCTTAGTCGCATCTTTTCGGGGTTTACTGCTGCCTCTAGTGGCCTGGCGGTGGAAACACAACTAATATAATCACGTTACTAAATCAGAAAACCACAAAGTCTTTATTAATTTCAGCATTACTGGCACCGTTAAAGATAAATTATCTGATAAAACACCATATTTTTTCACTTTTTTAAGGATGTAGAGCTAATTAAATGACAAACAATATTTTTATACATTATGAATAATATCTATATCTCCATCAAATATAGGAGGAAGAAAAGAAATAGAGACATGAAAAACAACATGATCAACTATAATAAAAAATACCATCTGCAATATATACTTAAGAAATTTAATTCAGCAAAAGTCAATAACAAACAAATTAGGAATAACAACCCAGGTTGTTAAACAGATGCAAGCAAATAAATCACAGTTTTTTATGTTTTCATCAATAATGAAGATTTTTCACGGGGTCATGTACCTTATTCTGAGACACTCTGCGTTTGCCTACCAAGATGGCGGCTCAGTGGCGCGGTGTCCCGTCACATGATCTGTTCTTCCTGTCTGCTGCTTCCTGGAATGACTTGAATTGAGTCAAATTAAAGACAGTTCGGACATCCTGCCGTCCAGCAGGACAGACATGTCCAGACCGTCTCCCAGACCAGTTAGAGAGCCGTTAGCCTAGCAGCTTCTGCCTCATGAAGAACAGACCATAATAATCTGGCTTCTAACTTTAAAAACCAGCTGCTAATCCCACCAGATCTCCAGTCCCTCCTGTCATGGTAACGCCGCCGTCCATCAGCCTCAGAGCGGCGCTGCTCCTCCTTTCATGTTTTCATTTGACAGTGAGTGAAACGTTTCCTGTCCTGCAGTTCACAGAGAAAGAGGGTCTGCGGCTCGGCCTGGTGGGCTGGGTGAAGAACACGGACGCTGGGACGGTGGTGGGACAGGCGCAAGGACCGGCCGCCATGGTGGAGGAGATGTGAGACACTGAGACACTGAGATACTGAGACACTGAGACACTGAGACACTGAGATACTGAGACACTGAGATACTGAGACACTGAGACACTGAGACACTGAGATACTGAGACACTGAGATACTGAGACACTGAGACACTGAGACACTGAGACACTGAGACACTGAGACACTGAGACACTGAGATACTGAGACACTGAGATACTGAGACACTGAGACACTGAGACACTGAGACACTGAGACACTGAGACACTGAGATACTGAGACACTGAGACACTGAGATACTGAGACGCTGAGACACTGAGACACTGAGACACTGAGATACTGAGACACTGAGATACTGAGACACTGAGACACTGAGACACTGAGACACTGAGATACTGAGACACTGAGACACTGAGATACTGAGACACTGAGACACTGAGATACTGAGACGCTGAGACACTGAGACACTGAGACACTGAGATACTGAGATACTGAGACACTGAGATACTGAGATACTGAGACACTGAGACACTGAGATACTGAGACACTGAGACACTGAGATACTGAGACACTGAGATACTGAGATACTGAGACACTGAGACACTGAGATACTGAGATACTGAGACACTGAGATACTGAGACACTGAGATACTGAGACACTGAGACACTGAGATACTGAGACGCTGAGATACTGAGACAGAGACACATTGACATGTCGGGTGGTTTGCGGCCACTAGGTGGAGCTGTTTGCCTTCACACAGAGGGACGTCGTCCCTTTAAATCCTGATGAACCGACTCAGTTTGTTCAGGTTTAAAATGCGACTTTATGATGTTTTCTGTTTAATGACGGCTGATTATATGAACAGGTTTATAGTTTTAAAGCATTTATATTGTTACACAAAAAACAAAATCGTACAGAGTATTTTTTTCTGGTTTCTGATTAAAATATCTTGTTACACTGTAATGAGACAAAATGAACTCAGGTAAGGTTTCAACCAGAATCAGGAGTTTGTTTTAAGTCAATTATTACTTAATGTTGATTTTAATAGTTGGTCTGGACATTTTCTGAAGAATGTCAGGATTCCTGTTTATAGATTAAATATCTATAAACAGATATTTATATATATATATATATATATATATATATATATATATATATATATATATATATATAGAACAGAGGATGAGGGGCTAGAGGTTCCATCATGGGAGAACAAGCCCCTACATGGGATGGACCACCGACAAATAACTGAAGTGGCTGATATCAGGAAATCCTACCAATGGCTGGACAAAGCTGGACTCAAGGACAGCAGAGGCTCATCCTGGCTGCACAGGAACAGGCCCTAAACACCAGAGCAATAGAGGCTCAGATCTACCACACCAGACAAGACCCAAGGTGTAGGTTGTGCCATGAGGCCCCTGAGACAGTCCAGCACATAACAGCAGGTGAAGATGCTGGCAGGGAAAGCGAACATGGAACGACATAACCAGGTGGCGGCATAGTGTACAGGAACATCTGTGCAGAATATGGACTGGAAGCCCCGAGATCGAAGTGGGAAACACCCCCAAAGGTGGTGGAGAAGGACGGAGCTAAGATCCTGTGGGACTTCCAGACAGACAAGATGGTGATGGAGAACCAACCGGACATTGTGGTGGTGGATAAAGAACAGAGGAAAGCCGTTGTGGTGGATGTAGCTACACCAAGTGATACAACATCAGGAATAGGAGCATGAGAAACTGGAGAAATACCAGGACCTCAGGGAGGAACTGGAAAAGAACTGGAAGGTGAAGACCACAGTGGTGCCTGTGGTCATCGGGGCCCTCGGGGCAGAAACCCCCAAACTGGAGCAGTAGCTAAAACAGGAACAACATCAGACATCAGTCCAGAAATGTGCAGTACTAGGCACAGCCAAGATACTGGAGGAGAACCTGAAGCTCTCAGGCCTCTGGTAGAGGTCAGAGGATGAAAAGAGAGAGAGAGAGAGAGAGAGAGACCACCCACAGAGGGTGAGAAGGGATTTTTTTTTTTTATATATATATATATATATAAAAAAAATATATTGCCCCTAGGTGTGAGTGTGTGTGCCTGGTTATATATTTTACATATATATATATATATATATATATATATATATATATATATATATATATATATATATATATATATATATATATATATATATATATATATATATATATATATATATATATATATATATATATATATATATATATATATATATTCTGGGTTCGATTCCCGGCCCGGTCTTTCTGCATGGAGTCTCCATGTTCTCCCTGTGCATGGTGGGTTTTCTCCGGGTTCTCCGGTTTCCTCCCACAGTCCAAAAACATGACTGTCAGGTTAATTGGTCTGTCTAAATTGCCCCTAGGTGTGAGTGTGTGGCTGGTTGTTTGTCCTGTGTGTGTCTCTGTGTTGCCCTGCGACAGACTGGCGACCTGCCCAGGGCGACCCCTGACCCCGCCCCTCGCCCGGAACGCCAGCTGGAGATAGGCACCAGCACCTCCCGACCCCATCAAGGGACAAGGGTGTAGGAAAATGGATGGATGGATATATATATATATGCAGGTGGATCATTTCTTTATTACACAAACTGAGGATCTGATCTACAGATAAACTGAATAAAAACATTAAATTGTTTTCTGTAAACTGACCTGAAAACGGTTAAATTATCTGTAAACTTTAACATGAAGGCCAAATAAAAGCAGCTTCTGGCGTTTCCATGGTAACCTCTTTAGTTCAACGTTAAGCCAACAGGAAGCAGCAAACTCCTCCTTCCTGTCCGTTCCACTCCACTTTCTCCACGACCTCACTTCCTGTCACGCCTGGGAACAGGAAACGCATCAGGAGGTTTAAACGTTTACCTGGAGCAGGTGGAGGCAGAGTCATGCTGAGGGAACCGGGGGGACGGAGGGACAGAGGGACGGGGGGACGGAGGGACGGGGGGACGGAGGGACGGGGGGACAGAGGGACGGAGGGACGGAGGGACGGGGGGACAGAGGGACGGAGGGACGGAGGGACGGGGGGGACAGAGGGACGGGGGGACAGAGGGACGGGGGGACGGAGGGACGGGGGGACGGAGGGACGGGGGAACGGAGGGACGGAGGGACAGAGGGACGGGGGGACAGAGGGACGGGGGGACAGAGGGACAGAGGGACGGGGGGACGGAGGGACGGGGGGACAGAGGGACGGGGGGACGGAGGGACGGGGGGGACAGAGGGACGGGGGGACAGAGGGACGGAGGGACGGGGGAACGGAGGGACAGAGGGACGGGGGGACGGAGGGACGGGGGGACGGAGGAACGGAGGGACAGGGGGACGGAGGGACGGGGGGGACAGAGGGACGGGGGGACGGAGGGACAGAGGGACGGGGGGACGGAGGGACGGAGGGACGGGGGGACAGAGGGACGGGGGGACGGGGGGACGGGGGGACGGAGGGACGGGGGGACGGAGGGACGGGGGGGACAGAGGGACGGGGGAGAGGGCAGAGGGACGGGGGGACGGAGGGACAGAGGGGACGGGGGGACGGGGGGGACGGAGGGGACGGAGGGGAGGCGGGGGGACAGAGGGACGGGGGGACGGGGGGACGGAGGGACGGGGGGACGAGGACGGAGGGACGGGGGGACGGAGGGGGACGGGGGGACAGAGGGACGGGGGGGACGGGGAGGGGACGGAGGGACGGAGGGACAGAGGGACGGAGGGACGGGGGGACAGAGGGACGGGGGGACGGGGGGAGGAGCGAGGGACGGAGGGACGAGGGACGGGGGGACGGAGGGACGGGGGACAGAGGGACGGGGGGGACAGAGGGACGGGGGGACGGAGGGACGGGGGACGGGGGGGGGACGAGGGACGGAGGGACGGAGGACGAGGGACGGGGGACGGAGGGACGGGGGGAACGGGGGACAGAGGGAGGGGGGACGAGGGAGAGGGACGGAGGGACGGGGGGAGAGGGATGGAGGGACGGAGGACAGAGGGACGGGGGACGAGGACGGACGGGGGGGACGGAGGGGTGGAGGGACGGAGAGGACGGGGGGACGGAGGGGGGGGGACGGAGGGACAGAGGGACGGGGGACGGAGGGAGGGGGGACGAGGGACGGAGGGGAGGGGGGACGAGGAGGGAGGGGGGAGGGGGACGGGGACGGGGACGGAGGGGAGGGAGGGGGGGGGGGGGGTGGGACGGAGGGTGGAGGGGGAGGAGGGGGAGGAGGGGGAGGGAGGGGGAGGAGGGGGGGACGGGGAGGTGGAGGGATGGGGGGGGATGGAGGGACAGGGGAGGGACGGGGGACGAGGGATGGGGGACGGAGGAGGGGGAGAGGGATGGGGGGACGGAGGTGGAGGGATGGAGGGATGGAGGGATGGGGGACGGGATGGGTGGAGGGTAGGGGACGGGGGAGGGGGGGATGGAGGGATGGAGGGATGGAGGGACAGAGGGATGGAGGGATGGAGGGATAGGGGGACGGGGGGACGGATGGAACCAGCAGTGGAGACAATCCAGAAATCGTTTCTAATAAAACGTCCAGGAATCAAAATGTGAATCTGATCTGAAGTGGAGAAAATCAGGCAGAACAACAAACCAGATCAGGAAACTGGGACGAACTTTCAAAGTAAAAGCTGAACCTGATCGATGACCTCACATCCGTTTTTATTGTTTTACTGATTGAACTTCAAAATAAAGGCAGTTTAACTGTCTTCCCATATGAATTTCCTCAAACAGGAACTGGAAGCAGAATGTAAACGATCTGATGAACTGAAACGTTTCTCGCCTCTTTCTGCTTCCTGTCCTTTTATTCTTTATTCTTCAACATAAATAGACTAACTCTATATTTTTGTTAGGTTCTCTAGTTGTTTTGTTCCTGATTGGTTTCAGATTCTCGGCGTTTCTCCAGAGCCGTTTTCTGCGGCTGGCAGCAGATTATAACCCAGCAGATTAATCTCTGAGCTGTGGGTCAGATGGTGGGTCGAGTTTCTTCCTCTGTTGACCCACATCTGCTCTAATCCGCAGCAAGCCGCCCGTTTTCAGGGTTTTATTTCCCATCATGCCCCTCTGCAGCCACACCGCGCCTTTGACTAGGCCCAAACGTTCCTGCTCTCATCGTCTTGATCTGCCGTTTGATTCATTAGTTCATAGTTAATGGTTTCATCTCTCCTCATATTGGTCGTTTTTTCCAGAAGACGATATCAGAGAAGATTACATTTACCCATAATTCCCTGCGGCGCTCGGTTTGAATCATCAGGATTTAAATCTGAGCCTGGAGAAACTTTAGTCATTAGTTTTATTTTAATCTTCTTATGTGATAAAATAAAATGTTACTGTAAAATAAACCTGACCGGTTTGGTTCTGGTTCTGGTTCTGTTGGATCTTTATTATCCGTCTGTTCTGGATCAGAACCTCTGTAGGATTACTTCAGGTTTTATTTACCTCATGTTTGGATCCGGTCAGTAAAGTTCTGTTTCCTTTTAGTTTGGGTTGAGCTCATCATTATCGTGACCTTTGACCTCTGAGTCTGAATCTGTGCTTTAGCTGGACCAGGATCTGCCGGTCCTGGTTCTGGTTCTGGATCAATGTGAGTGGACTGATCTGGACCGTCTCCTCCTGCAGGAAGCTGTGGCTCAGTAAGGAAGGAAGTCCGACCAGCCGGATCACCAGGGCCCAGTTCACCAACCAGAGACCCATCGACCAGCTGGAGTTCTCCGGGTTCAAGACCCGGTTCTGACCCGGTTCTGGTTCTATCCAGAAAAAACTCCAACGTCTGAGAGAAACCTGGAGCCGTTTTAACCGTCTGACATTAAACTCCATCATCAGCTAAATTAATTTATCAGAGAAACTAATTAACCTAACAGGGTTTGGACGGTGGGGGAACCAGAACCAGAACCAGAACCGACTCACACCTGCAGTTTCATCAAACGGATTTGGAAACATGATGTTATGCCTGATTTTTTTTTTTTGTTATTAATGTAAATTATTGTCATTTTGGAGGTTAAAATACCAAAATTTCCATAAACTTCATATTTTCTGATGATGTAATTTTTAAATATTAAGTGACTGATCAGTTACTTCAGTAGATTATATCAGAATAATTCATAATTCATCGGGTTTAACTCCCAGCAGGAACAAACGGCGTCAGCCTGCAGGTCCCGCTGCGGCCGCCATCTTGGCTCCAGCCGTCGTCATGGCAACCAGCATGCAGCCATTGACACAATGAGGAGCAGAGAGTGGGAGGTTCCGGTTCCGGTTCTGATTCTGGTTATTATTGTTTTATTGAGTCAGAAGCTTCGTGTTTTTATTGCTGCTGTTTCATTTTAACCTGAAACATTTAAATTTGTTAATCATTTTACTGATTATTGGAGCCTAAAACCGTTTTTATTATATTAGGTCATAAAGTTTCTGCATATAATATGCAAAAATATATATATTTATATTTTCACATAAATAAATCAGATTTTGATCCGTCTCTTCCTGTCCAGATGAGAAGGTTCTGCAGGGCCGGATGCACCCGGATCGGGGCCCCGGGCCGCAGACAGTTTGGGGCCCCGACCAGCAGAGAAACATTTATTCACTCATTTAAATCCCAGGTGGTCCTTTTGGTCAGCAGGTATGAACTGATGCATGATGGGTAGCAAAGAACTCCATGTTGCCAAATCAGCTGCTCCTGTATCATTTTAAATTAGCTGAATTATTTGTTTATATCCATAAAATTCATCATATGGTTTTTAAATAAAGGACGGAGAAAAAAAGAGAAAATTTCTGTCCCCTCCAAACGTGACGCCCTGGGCTGCTGCCCCCTGAAAGCCCAAATGAACAGCAGGGCGGCCATGTTGCATCCAAACAGGCAGCTTGTGACGGCGCCCCCTGCTGGTTGGGAGGTTCTACAGCAGGCTGGTCTAATGTTCGTCGATGTTAACAGAACCAGAACCTGTTGGATCAGCTGCCCCTCCCCCACACGCTGCTGACGGTGCAGAGAGTCGCTCTTCCTCCTCCTCTTCCTCTCCCAGCAACCGTGTTTGGCATCCCATAGTGGTCGCCGTGGAAACGCTGCCCAGTTAGACAGTTTGTTAGAGAAACAGAAGAAGAAAAGACTCGTCTCTCCGGCCCACACAGGGCGGCGGGCTGGTTCTGGTCCAGATGGTCTGACCCGTTGAACCAGGACCAGCTCAGTTCTCCATCTGCAGACTGAAGGTTCTGATGGTTCTGAAGGTCGACCCGGTTTGACTCTTCACACCCAGCCTTCAGAACTGGCTCTGGTTCTGGTTCTGGCTCTGGTTCTTGGTCCTGGTTCAGATTCTGGTTCAGGTTCTGGTTCAGATTCTGGTTCAGGCTCTGGTTCAGATTCTGGTTCTGGTTCTTGTTCAGGTTCTTGGTTCTGGTTCAGGCTCTGGTTCTGGTTCAGGCTCAGGTTCTGGTTCAGGTTCAGGTTCAGGTTCAGGTTCTGGTTGAGGTTCAGGTTCAGGCTCTGGTTCTGGTTCAGGTTCAGGTTCTGGTTCAGGTTCAGGTTCTGGTTGAGGTTCAGGCTCAGGTTCAGGTTCAGGTTCAGGTTCAGGTTCAGGTTCTGGTTGAGGTTCAGGTTCAGGCTCTGGTTCAGGCTCTGGTTCAGGCTCTGGTTCTGGTTCAGGTTCAGGTTCAGGTTCAGGTTCAGGCTCAGGTTCTGGTTCAGGTTCAGGTTCAGGTTCAGGTTCTGGTTGAGGTTCAGGTTCAGGCTCTGGTTCAGGCTCTGGTTCAGGCTCTGGTTCTGGTTCAGGTTCAGGTTCTGGTTCAGGTTCAGGTTCAGGCTCTGGTTCTGGTTCTGGTTCTGGTTTCATTCCAGTGTTTGTACCTGTGGCTCATCTACAACCTGCGGGACAGCAGAGGACTGGACACCATCATTAACAACCTTCAACCTTCCTTCTTCTTCTGTTGTTTCTCCATGTTCTGCACCAGGACGTTCTCATAAAGTCCAGATTATATCAGATGACCATCTAAAACTTTAAAACCAGATGAGGACGTGTTGATGACCCTGGACAGGATCTGGACATAAACTATATTATTTTATATTATTTACTGTGACAAAAATTAAAGTAATTAAACCCCAAAAGTTGCGTTTTGGTCATTTATTCTCTAAATTATACATTATATTAAAGATTTATTCTTTTATTTCTACAGAGAAAGAGTCATGAACATGAGAATAACTTTTGGACCTGATGAACCGAACAGAACCGAACATGATCTAAATCTGCTGTAAGGTCCAGTTAAAGTCAGACCGAACCCGGACCGGGTCATTAAAAAGGATCCAGAACCGGTTCTGGTTCAGGTGGGAGCTCTGACCCAACCGCTGAGTCGGCACCTACTCGGTTCGGTTCGGTTCGGTTTGGCATCCTCCACCCTCTGCAGCCTCTCCTCCTCCCTGCGGCGGAGGCCCCGCCCCCCCCCCCCCAGGAGCGCTTCATTCATCCACCCCAGCGGCCCAGAGGGGCGGAGACAGCGGCGTCACGTTCTGACGTCAGAACCTTCTGCTCCATTATGGAGGTGAAAACATCAGAATCTGATCCTGATCAGTCCGAGTTCAAGAAACATCACAAATATGATTTAAAAAAGTTTATGAAAACGTCTGTTCGGGCTGCTTTCCTCCACGTTTCCATGGTAACGGGTTATTTTGCATCCTATCTGCTTCCTGCTGCGTTTATTTTTATACAGACGATGTGGGAGGAGGAAAACCATGGAGGAGATCGGGGTAAATAAAGGGACTGTTACCATGGCAACAGTTTAGAGCCAGAGAATATAAAATATTATATTTTAATCCATCAGTGTGTTTCTACCGGACCGGTCCAGGTTCTGCTCAGAACCATCAGGTCTGAGCTCCTCTTGCTTCAGTTACTCCATCAGTGCAGCGTGGCCTGAGGTTCGGTTCGGTTCGGTTCTGGTTCTCCTCAACCCGGGCCAGACGGTTCTGACTGGGTTCAGGATCAGCTCAGTGGGAACGGGTCAGCGGTATCTGTGTGGTTCTGGACGTTCATGAGTTAAAATCGATTTTTATTGATCTGATATCAGAACTTCATTTGTTCTGATGAGGAAGAATCATTAAAATAAAATAATTTAAATGTTTGTGTTTGTGGAATGAACCAAAAGGATCAAAGAGTTTCACTTTCTGAGTTTATTTACTGATTTACTGATCCAGACCCTCCGGTGCAGGGCGGTGTGTAAACCGAGCGCACCTTCCGCTGCAGTCCGCTCCGCTGTGGGCGGGGTGATGAAGAGGAGGAGGAGGAGGAGGATTGGTGGATCTGAGCTCAGTGCTGCTGCCGCCGTGTTTTCTCTCCGAGCTGCAGCTCCTCCAGGCCGCCCGTCCTTCACTCCCAGCCGGACTCCAGCGCTCTTCAGTCGGCCTCCAGGTGAGGGTCCGCCCGCTCTCCGCGCCCCGCGCTCCGCCCTGCGGGGTGAGCGGGGATCCGGCGGCTGCGGCTCTGCTGCTGCTTGTTGTTGCAGCATCACCTGTGGGAATACGGAGCTGCGGCTCCCGCTGGTTCTGGTTTGTTCTGGTTCTGGTTCTGGTTCTGGCGCGTCCTCTCTGGACCGATGCGGTTTGTTGTGACCTTCTCTGTGATGAAGGCAGATGATGATGATGATGGTGGAGCTGCAGGCGTGGTCGCCTCTCTGACCTCAGAATCAAACAGCAGAATGTTCAGAACCCGCCGCTCTGCCCGGGTTCCGGGGTTTTCCAGGATTTCCAGGGTTTTCCAGGGTTTCCAGGGTTTCCAGGCTCCTCTGCAGCTTTTGGACTTTCCCCTCCCGTCCTGGCGGAGCGGCTCCTGCAGTGACGGGGCAGAAATCCTGTAAATGTTTTCTGGGATTCTGCGGCAGGACAATCGGAGGTTTTGAGGTTTTCTAGTTTTTATTCTAGTTTTTTTCCAGACTCTCTTCAGATCCTGTGGAGAAATTATGTAACCAGATCCAGCTGCTCTTCCTCCTCCTCCTCTTCCTCCTCCTCCTCTTTCCTTCATCTCCTCTTTTTTCAGTGTTTTCCTTCCTCCTCCTCTTCTTCCCTCCATCCCCGTTGGGAACAATCGGGAACTTGTTGACGGGAATCTCAGAAAGTCCCAGTCAGTTCAGCCGAACCTGGTTGCTGTTGGTTCCGAACCCAAACGCAGCTCTTCAGGTCCAATAAAACTCCGTTTGATGCTGGACGTTTACAGTTTCCTGGAGAAAATTAAAGGAGCAGCGGTCCCCCCCCCCCTTCCCTCCATAAAGCCCCCTGTGCTCTGATTGGTCCGCTGCGTTTTCTAGGCCCCGCCCCCAATATCTCCAAGCATTTTATTGGATCCAAACTCCATTGAAAAACCTTTGAAACGGTTTAAAACCCGGATTTTATAGGAGGAAAACCTCATATAGTTTTATTTTCATCATATTCCTTTAGAGTTTATTTGTTTTTCAGTCCTTCAAACGGCTCAGATCAGTGAAACCAGACCCATCCGAGTCTGTCCCGGTTCTGGAGGGAGAATGTTCTGGGTCGGGTCGGTCCAGGGCTTCCTGGTGAAGCTAATCGGTTAGCTCAGCCTGAAACGCGGCGGATCCGTTTTCTACCTCGTGCAGATTAATAATCATTTAAATGTTTCTGTTCTGGAAACCTGGAGGCGACCCAGACGGGCCACCCTGGTTCTGGTTCTGATCATCACCCTGAATGACAACATGAACGATGCTAGTAAAGTTTAATGGCACAATGAATGAATGAATCATGTTTCCTTCAGTTGCTGTTTATATCAAATAGCACTGAAAAGAAATGTGACTTTATAAATGAACATCTTGAAATTGGGCCTCTGTCTCTTTAAGAAGCTCCTGCTCCTTCTGAAGCTCCGCCTCCAGGAAGTCTTCCCACACGGCTCCTCTTTTAACCCCTTAATGTTTTCACCAGCGTTGCTCTGAGCAGCAGCTCCTGTAACGAGCTCAGCAGCTGTTGCTAATTGGTGCTGGCTAGTCTGGAGGAGCCGAGAGGGGGAGGAGCTGCGCCTCAGAGGCGGGGCTAGGGCCACCTGCTGAATGGTTGCCATGGAGATGAAAGGATTTCTCAAACATGAATTAACGAAGAAACAACGTGATGACATGATGTGAAGATGCTGATTTTATGCAACATGGCTGCTAGTTGGGCATCTTGGTTACTATGGTTACGTTCACACAGCAGGCAAACATCTGAGTCAGTGAAAGCATCCTGGTCCAACAGAACCGGATCAGAACCGGCTCAGAAGCTGCAGCTCCACTAGCTGCTGCTGTTAGCTGTTAGTTTTCTGCTGACCGTGTGGTTCTGGTTCTAGAGGTTCTGAATGGTTCTGGATGGTCCTGCAGGCCCGGCCCGGTCAGAAACCCGACCCAGCAGTGATCAGCTGTGCTGCAGCTGTCGCTAAGCTAACTCTGGGCTATTATTAACCCGGCAGCTCCGGTTCTGTTGGACCCCATCCGAACTTCTACCTGGATGTAGTTCAGGGGTTTTTCTATACCTACAGCCTGGTTCTGACCCGATGCTGATGGTGGACCGACTGGATCCGGTTCCTACAGAGGCAGATATTTCTGGTCTGGATCCCGTCCAGAACCTCAGAGGCCCGGTTGGACCAGACTTCATCATGTTTACTTCTCTTCTTCTGTGGTTTTCTGTTTGTTTCCATGTGGTAGACAGAGTGAATGTGTCGCTGTCTCTGATTGGTCCAGCTGGGTCATGTGACCAGGGGCAGGGAAGGGGGGGGGTCTGTAAGTTTAGAGTAAAAACATTTGATTTGTTTCCTGCTGGTTTATATCATATAAATAGTTAAATAAGCTCCCGGCTCCTCCAGGACCAGGCTCCACATCCGGACCGGTCCTCACTGGTACCAGCAGAACTTTGGTTCTGGTCCAGCTGGTTCTGCTGCAGAACCTTGAAACCTTAAACTGATGCAGCTGTAAGGTGAGCAGCTGCTGCCTCAGGAACCGGGACACAACGCCTGGTTCTGGAGCGCTTCCTGTCCTCCACACACTCCTCTATCCTTCCTCTCTCCTTCCTCTATCCTTCCTCTATCTCTTCCTCTATCCTTCCTCTATCCTTCCTCTCTCCTTCCTCTATCCTTCCTCTATCCTTCCTCTATCCTTCCTCTATCCTTCCTCTTCCTTCCTCTATCCTTCCTCTATCCTTCCCTATCCTTCCTCTCTCCTTCCTCTCTCCTTCATCTATCCTTCCTCTCTCCTTCCCTCCGTTCCTTCCTTCCTTCCTCTATCCTTCATCTATCCTTCCTCTATCCTTCCTCTCTCCTTCCTCTCTCCTTCCTCTCTCCTTCCTCCTATCCTTCCTCTACTCCTATCCTCCTATCCTTCCTCTTCTTCCTTACCTTCCTTCTCCTTCCTCCTTCCTCCTTCCTTCCTCTATCCTTCCTCTATCTTCCTCTCCTTCCTTCCTTCCTCTTCCTTCTCTTCTTCCCTTCCTTCTATCCTTCCTCTCTCCTTCCTCTTCCTTCCTCTATCCTTCCTCTCCTTCCTTCCTTCTCATCCTTCCTCTCTCCTTCCTCTCTTCCTTCCTCTTCCTTCCTTCTTCCTTCCTCTATCCTCCTCTTCCTTCTCCTTCCTCTCTCCTTCTCATCCTTCCTCTCTCCTTCCTCTTCCTTCCTCCTTCCTCTATCCTTCCTCTCCTTCCTCTATCCTTCCTCTCTCCTTCCTCTATCCTTCCTCTATCCTTCCTCTCCTTCCTCTCTCTTCATCTATCCTTCCTCTCTCCTTCCCTCCGTTCCTTCCTTCCTTCCTCTATCCTTCCTCTCTCCTTCCTCTCTCCTTCATCTATCCTTCCTCTCTCCTTCCCTCCGTTCCTTCCTTCCTTCCTCTATCCTTCCTCTCTCCTTCCTCTATCCTTCCTCTATCCTTCCTCTCTCCTTCCTCTCTCCTTCCTCTATCCTTCCTCTATCCTTCCTCTCTCTTCCTCTCTCCTTCCTCTATCCTTCCTCTCTCCTTCCTCTCTCCTTCATCTATCCTTCCTCTCTCCTTCCCTCCGTTCCTTCCTTCCTTCCTTCCTTCCTTCCTCTATCCTTCATCTATCCTTCCTCTATCCTTCCTCTCTCCTTCCTCTATCCTTCCTCTCTCCTTCCTCTCTCCTTCATCTATCCTTCCTCTTCCTTCCCTCCGTTCCTTCCTTCCTTCCTCTATCCTTCATCTATCCTTCCTCTATCCTTCCTCTCTCCTTCCTCTCTCCTTCCTCTCTCCTTCCTCTATCCTTCATCTATCCTTCCTCTCTCCTTCCTCTATCCTTCATCTATCCTTCCTCTATCCTTCATCTATCCTTCCTCTCTCCTTCCTCTATCCTTCATCTATCCTTCCTCTCTCCTTCCCTCCGTTCCTTCCTTCCTTCCTCTATCCTTCCTCTCTCCTTCCTCTATCCTTCCTCTCTCCTTCCTCTCTCCTTCCTCTCTCCTTCCTCTATCCTTCATCTATCCTTCCTCTCTCCTTCCTCTATCCTTCATCTATCCTTCCTCTATCCTTCATCTATCCTTCCTCTCTCCTTCCTCTATCCTTCATCTATCCTTCCTCTCTCCTTCATCTATCCTTCCTCTATCCTTCCTCTCTCGTTCCTCTATCCTTCCTCTCTCCTTCCTCTATCCTTCATCTATCCTTCCTCTCTCCTTCCTCTATCCTTCATCTATCCTTCCTCTATCCTTCCTCTCTCCTTCCTCTATCCTTCCTCCCTCCTTCCTCTATCCTTCATCTATCCTTCCTCTATCCTTCCTCTATCCTTCCTCTCTCCTTCCTCTATCCTTCCTCTATCCTTCCTCTCTCCTTCCTCTATCCTTCATCTATCCTTCCTCTCTCCTTCCTCTATCCTTCATCTATCCTTCCTCTATCCTTCCTCTCTCCTTCCTCTATCCTTCCTCTATCCTTCCTCTCTCCTTCATCTATCCTTCCTCTATCCTTCATCTATCCTTCATCTATCCTTCCTCTCTCCTTCCTCTCTCCTTCATCTATCCTTCCTCTCTCCTTCCCTCCGTTCCTTCCTTCCTTCCCTCTGTTCCTTCCCTCCTGCTGAAGTGTCAGAACTCCAAACCAAAGCAGAGTTTGAGGAGCAGAGCCGAGGGAGGAGGAGAAAACTTTCTGCGGCTGGAGAAGGGAGGAGAGATGGAGGGATGATGGAGGAATGCGTGGGAGAGAGAAAGAGATGGAGAGGGAATGAGAGAGGGAAGGAGAGAGGGAAGGACAGAGGGAGAGATCCTGAGGGAGGAGAGGAGAGGAGCGAAGGGAAAGGAAAAGATAAAGAAACATTCCAGTGGAAATATTTGAAGCTGGAAGTTTTTCTTTCCAGAAGCTGATTGGTCCTCAGAACTTTCTACTACTACTAGTACTAGTACTTCTACTGCTACTACTACTGCTACTACTACTGCTACTACTACTTCTGCTGCTACTGCTACTACTACTACTGCTACTTCTACTACTACTGCTACTTCTACTACTACTACTGCTACTACTACTGCTACTACTACTACTACTACTGCTACTACTACTGCTACTATTACTTCTGCTGCTACTACTACTACTACTACTACTACTAACTACTGCTGCTATTACTGCTACTGCTAGCTTACTCTACTCTACTACATACTGACTACTACTTACTACTACTACTCTACTACTACTGCTACTACTACTACTGCTGACTACACTGACTATTACTCTACTGCTACTGACTACTACTACTCTACTACTACTCTACTGCTGCTATTACTGCTACTGACTGCTACTATACTTCTACTTCTATCTACTTACTACTACTGCTACTACTACTCTACTAATTACTATACTACTACTACTAGCTGACTACTACTACTGTACTATTACTCTGCTGCTACTGCTACTACTAACTACTACTACTACTCTACTTACTGCTACTGTCTGTCTATTTACTCTACTGCTGCTACTACTTCTACTACTACTGCTAACTACTACTCTAGCTACTACTACTGCTACTACTACTTCTCTAGCTACTGTACTACTAACTTACTGCTACTTACTACTACTAGCTACTACTACTACTCTACTATCTACTAACTTCTGACTGCTACTTACTACTACTGCTACAACGTTATTACTTCTGTACTGCTACTCACGCTACTACTACTACTACTAGCTACTAACTACTACTACTACTACTACTGCTCTATTACTCTACTGCTGCTATTACTCTACTACTACTACTCTACTACTACTACTCTACTGCTACTATACTACTACTACTACTATACTATCTATGCATACTCTATCTACTTACTTGCTGCTACTACTCTACTCTGCTATACTCTACCTACTACTACTGCTACTACTTATCTACTACTACTGCTACTACTACTCTGCTACTACTTACTACATGCTACTCACTACTACTACTGCTACTACTTACTATACTCTTACTACTACTGCTACTACTACTACTAGCTACTACTCTAACTCTACTACTAACTGCTACTGCTACTACTGCTATTACTTCTCTACTACTACTAGCTATACTCTACTGTCTACTTACTTGCTACTTACTACTACTACTGCTACTACTACTACAACTACTACTCTACTACTACTACTACTATACTACTGCTCTGCTATTACTTCTACTTCTACTGCTACTACTAGCTACTACTACTCTACTACTACTGCTACTTCTACTATACTCTACTGCTATACTACTCTACTACTACTCTACTTGACTACTACTGCTACTAACTGCTGCTATATACTCTCTTCCCTCTATACTCTGCTATACTACTGCTACTACTGCTACTACTACTCTCTATACTACTATACTACTGCTACTATTGCATCTACTACTAACTACTGCTACTTCATACTACTACTAGCTGCTAGCTATTACTGCTACTACTGCTATTACTTCTACTGTCTACTGCTACTACTACTGCTACTACTACTTTACTACTCT
>CM065367.1:965000-975000 GCA_033032245.1 Poecilia picta
GTTTTCACTGGTTTCACTGGTTTTCATTAACCATAAATTGCACCAATTCATTTGCTAAATGGAAAGATGTAAATTTTAAGAAAGAAAATCACCTTCTACTACAAAACGTTGTTGTGCTGTGACAGGTCCAGCTGTTTACTCCTGCCAGAAACCACGAAGAAGAAGACGACAGGAAGTGGTCTTCTTTGTGGTTTGTCAGAATAAAATAAAATATAAAGTTGTGAACAGCATCACACAATAAGTTGTGTTGAGTCTGTATCTGTTCTGTAAGATGGCCGCATACGTAGCTCCGCCCCCCAGTGGGCGGGGCATGTTGATCCAACACTCAGCCGCCGAAGTCTCCTCTGATTGGTTGATAAGTTCTAACGGCTGATGAATATAATATCATGTTTACAGCTGTCGCTGCTATGATTTTTAATGACTTATTGCGTGAAAAAGCTTATTCAGTCAACATTTTAATTTAATTTTTTATTTAAATTTAGTTTTTTCAACTTTAGCAGAAAGTAGAGATTTGAGGTCATTTGTGAAAGAAATTCACCTGTTTACAGATTTTTAGCTCAATAAACATCACAGTTAATCTCATCAGCATCACTCATTTATCTGAAACAGAGAATGGTGTAGCTTCTGTGATTGGACTAGACCACTGTGGACGTCGGTTCCACTGGCCAGGTGGGTTTAGTCACAGCGTTTAGGAATCACATGTTTACAGCCCGGCTGTGTGCGCTATATATATGTATATATATATATATATATATATATATATATATATATATATATATATATATATATATATATACATGTTATATATGTATGTATATATATATATATATATATATATATACAGTATATACATGTTATATATATAGGTTATATATGTATATATATATATATATATATAATAATCAGATTTGAGCTTTAAAACCTTTAAAGGAACATTTCAGCCTTTTATTCAGTAAAAACAAAAACTAAGTCACTGCAGGAGATGAATAAATGTTGAAAGTTTAATTTAGAAACTTGAATAAACATCAGAAACAGTGAAAATGAGATAAAAACAAAGAGACGAATAAACCCAGAACCGACCTGCAGATGGAGAAAAGCAAACAGAACAAACATAAAAAAGACGACGGATTAGGTCATGATTTCTGTAATAATGTTGGTATTTTTAGGTGGATCCGACCCGATCAGAACATTTCTTCCTCAGGATGAATCCAGCTGATGATCCTCTGACCCGGTTCTGGGTGGGAATCCAGCAGAACCTCATCAGGGACTTCCTGGGAAGTTTGACCCGTTTCTGTTTCTTCTCACCACGGATCCGTGTGTGTGTGTGTGTGTGTGTGTGTGTGTGTGTGTGCGTGTGTGTGTGTGTGTGTGTGTGTGTTTACATAGCTGGGTTACACGGAGGTGAACCTCCTTTCAGTGCTGCTTAGCTGGTTCTGATTGGTCGGTTCAGTTCTTCTAAACTCAGCTGGTTCTGGAGGTCCAGATGTCCAGCGTCAGTAGAAACCGTCCCTCTCAGAGACGGTTTGTCCTCTGTTGTCTCTGGGACATTAGACGGGTTGGGTCAAAGGTCGGGCGATGTCTGGACCCAGAACCAGAACCTGGACCCTGCTGGGTTGGTTCAGGGTCAGTAGATGGTTCTGAGTGGGTCCAGGCCCGGGTTGGTGCTGCAGCAGGGAGGGCGGGGTCGGCATGCAGACATGGACAGGAAATGAAAGCGGGTCGCTGCCTCTGGGCAGGAAACCAGCAGACTGACTGGCTCTGGACCGGCCCGTTAGCTGCAGAACCAGACAGAAGTACTACGGCAGCCATCTTTGTTGGGTTTAATGTTTCATACAGCTTGTTTGAGGATGAATCGGATATTAATGTGGAGCACCAGTGAACTCTAAGCCCCGCCCCAAAAAACATTTTTAAAAAGTACTACGAAAGTGGGCGGAGCCAGGAGACATTGAGGGGCGTGGTCAAGTGTTGGGAAGTGTGGGGGGGGGGTTATCGCTGTATTTGGAGGCTTTTCAGACCCGATTAGAGACTTTCTATCAAAAGTGCAACTAGCAGCAGGTCCCGGATGTGGGGGAGGAATTGTTATATAATCTGTAAACATGATCTTAAAAATATGAACCTATTTCCCTTAATAGTGTGAGACTAAATCAGGAGTCCAGAGCTACAATCCTGCAACTCTCAGAGGCTTCCCTGCTCCAGTACAGGTGAATCAAATGAACATCTGTTAGCAGGAATCAGGCCATTTATCCTGGTCTGTTGGAGTAAAGGCAGGACTGTAGTTCTTTAAGGCTGGACTTGAGCACCTTTAGTCTAAATGTAACCTTAATTATTAACACGACCGACAAAACTCCCCCAGCAGACTCCCGTCAGCTCACTTCCGTAGCATCCTGACAGCGAAGCTAGCTAGCAACCGTCTGTGGTTGCTAGGAGACCGTACTGCCACCGTAAATGGCGGGAAGTTTCGCGTTGCTATGGTGATAAAGTTGATAATGGGGACGAGTGGAGGGAGAGTTCAGACCGAATCCTCCATCTTGAATAACAAAGCAGAGGGTTTTCCAGATGGCCGGTAAGATACAACTTATGTTTTATTAGTTTTAACTTAATATGGCTCTGCGCCTTTTCACAGTTTACTGCGGCTGTTCTTCAGCTGCTTCATTTGGTCTTCACTATAATGAGTTATGAACGCTGTGGTTAATTTGATGCTATCGCTACTCTGGTTAGCACAATGCTACTGCTACTCTGGTTAGCACAATGCTACTGCTACTCTGGTTAGCACAATGCTACTGCTACTCTGGTTAGCTCATTGCTACTGCTACTCTGGTTAGCTCATGCTATGCTACTTGGTTCACAATGCTACTGCTACTCTGGTTAGCACAATGCTACTGCTACTCTGTTAGCTCAATGCTACTGCTACTCTGGTTAGCTCAATGCTACTGCTACTCTGGTTAGCACAATGCTACTGTTACTCTGGTTACACAATGCTACTGCTACTCTGGTTAGCACATGTATGCTACTCTGTTACTCATGCTCTGTACTTGTACACATCAATGACTTAACATGCTACGCTGTTACCAATGTATGTTACTTGTTAACACAATGCACTGCTACTCGGTTACACAATGCTCGTACTCGGGTTAACACAATGCTACTGCTACGCTGGTTAGCACAATGCTACTGCTACTCTGGTTAGCACAATGCTACTGCTACTCTTTCACTGTTTTTATTGATGCTCCTGTTGTCTTTTTGACTCTGCTGCTGTTCTAATGTTTGGCTGATCTCGTGATGTTTGCTGGGTCACGTTAGCTTTAGCTTAGCCGTTGTGGTTGGAGCTGAACCGGTTCGGTCCGGTTCGGGCCCTCGGACTGTCCCATCCTGTCAGCGTGTTCTGGTTAGAAATCCTCTCCTCTTGTGTTATTAGTTGATTCTCCTCAAGAATTTAGCCTGTTTATTTTTCACAGTTTTGGATCAGATTTAGTTATTAGCTATTGACACAGATTTAATTTCTTCATATTGAACTGACATTTCACTTTTGTCTAATTTAAACCTTTATGTTATTTTGCTGTGTGAAGAAAGTTATGTAATTGTGGATCTGGAGTCATTTTCCTGTCATTCATTTGAATCTGGACCATGAAAGGAAATACAGCAGGACTTTGTCAGGTGATAAAGGTTTTGACCTTTTTGACCTTTTCCTCTGGTTTATTGGAGTTTTTATGGCAACATGTGAGCAGCATAAAGATTAAACCTTTAAGCACCAATTTAAACTTATCAGCAAATAAAGTTTAGCCTTTAACTAGGCTGCTGAATGATGGAAACTACATGGCCACAAATACTTGGTGAATATGAATTCATCAGACTTTAAACCAGGGTTGTCCAAAGTGTGGCCCGGGGGCCATTTGTGGCCCTCAAATTAACTGCAATTCAACAACAACACAAATGAGGCCCTCCAACACTTTTTGTAAAAAAATTTTCAGGATGAGATTTTTCTTACACTGAAAATGTTTAATACAATAATAATTCTTCAGTTAGCATCTTTTTTTTTAAAATGTTTTGTGTCTCATTATTTTCTCATAATGTAGATTTTTTCACGCTGATGAGTTGGAGTGAATCCTTCATGTCCAGTCGGGTCAGTGAATGTCGTTCAGCAGAGCAGATGTTGTTCTGGGTTCTGAATGTCGTCAGACTGCAGGACTTTGGATCCTTTGGTTCCTGGAAGCTGAGGTCAGATCTTCTGTGCGGTCGCTATGACGACGCACAGGCTTACATCACTGGACTCCACCCATCAGAGGAGACCAGCAGGGCGGAGCCGCAGCACCACCCACATGACTCCATCACTGTGTGTGTGTGTGTGTGTGTGTGTTGGGTAAGGAGCTTTACAGCAGTGTATCCCTCACCCACAAATACCCGCTGACACACTCGGCATCCTGGGAGCTATCGGGGGGGCGGGGGGGGACCTTGGGGGGAGGACATCTGCCTCAGGTTACTGTCAGCTGGAGGAACCAGAGCTGGACATGGAGCTGCTGGTTTAACTGGGATCTTGGCTCCGGTCCTGAAAGTCTTTGTTTGTCTGGTTGAATCTGTCTCTAGTGTTTTTTCTCTCCTCCATGTTTTTGTGCTTCCAGTGTTTGCCTGTGTCCCAGTACCATCTCCATGGCAACAAGGAGCCACATAGTTACTAAAAGCCGACAAACACAGGATTAGTTTTATTTTATAAAGGTTTTAAATCGATTCTGAATGGTTGAGTTGGAATCATGAATCTATAAAACTGGATCGTCACACCTCCACCACCGGGCCTGCAGTCAGTCTGAGCTCTTTGCTGTCCATCATGGACACGCGTCTCATCTGTCCAGGTCCTGCCCTGCATTCAAACACAGCTGTGATGACCTTTGACCCCTGTAGGGTCTGATGGAGCCATTCTCTGTGAACCATGTCAGTGTTGAAGCAGCTGTTGGGCTCCTGTTCCTCTCGCTCTGCTGTGGTTGATGTGGAGACGCCTGCAGGTGTCAGCTGACAGGTCAGGGGTCAGAGGTCATCGGGTTCCCTGTTCTCCTCTGGTCCAGGAAGCCAGAAGCTTCACATCCAGGCTCTATGTTTCCTGGAGGAAGTTAACAGATTCATGTGAAACTACACACACACATACACACCACACACACACACACACACATCCTGTTCTGTGATTGGATCTGATGACCCATGATGCATTGCAGCGTTGGGCCTGGCTGGGCGTTGGATCAGAGCCGGATGAGATGATGGAACATGTTGATGAAGTTAAACTGGGAATGACACACACACACACACACAACACACACACACACACACGCACACACACACACACACAGACACACACACACACAGACACACACACACACACACACACACACGCACACACACACACACGCACACACACACACACGCACACACACACACACCACACACACACACACACACAGACACACACACACACACACACACACACACACACAGACACACACACACGGAGCAGAAAAATCCACGAACAGGAGAAACGACTAAAAGATTCAGGATCCCTGGATCAGTTTATGGTTTCTGTTTAAACAGTTTTATAATTAAAACGCTTTTAGTTGACTTCATTTTAACGCGTTTATAAAAACTAAATATGCGTTTATAAAAACATGTGGTATGATGGATCAAATGCCCAGACGGTTTGCCATAGCTGGAGTATTAAATGGCTGTAGGGTTGCCATATTCCCCTCCTGCCATGCAGCCGAAGCCACCGGCCTGCATTGGTTCGGTGTGGAGTGACCTGCCTCTGGCAGCGCCCTCTGCTGGACCGTTACCATGACAACCAGGCGATGCCCAGACGTTCTCCGACCCAGATGGGTTTTAAAAACATTTTATGAGTTTTTACGGTTTCTATTTTTCATGATGATTCGTCTGACGGAGGCGTTGCCTGGCAACCAGTGGCCCACGGGCCTCCCGTTGGCCCCTAGGGGTCGGGCCGGAGCGCTGTCATGGCGACGCAGGTCGGATGAGGCTTGAGAGGAGGAGGAGGATGAAGGGCGGAGCAGACGGGGGAATTAAAGGGACGGAGACGTCCTGGAGCTCAGCGTCTCTCTGGAGGCAGCAACAGGAGGGGGAGGGGCTGGTTTCAGGATCAACATTAAAGCTACAGTAGAACGTTTTTATCAAAAACAGCGTGAGACAGATGATGTGTGAAAAAGATCCAGGAGCAGGGAGTCAGCGCTGTCAATCACTCTTGTGTATGCGTTGCTCAGACTCTCCCCTCCTTTCTCCCTGCTACGCTGCAGCTAGCGTAGCCTGTCATGAATGCTAATGCTAGTTAGCATGACTGCTGATGATGGTGAGTTGTTTCTCTGCCATTAGCACATTAACAGTGAGTACATGATAGTGATTGACGGCGCTAAGCCCCGCCTCCTGGTCGGTCTCTTGGTCTTTTGTTATGTTTCGTAACGTTTTAGAGAAGTTAATGGTTCTGGGTGAGAACCAGAACCAGGACGGGTCCAGGTTGGTTCCCGTCCCTCTCAGGCTCCTGTAGCAGAGAACGACCTCTTGACCTCTGCTGATCTGGAGCAGCCGGCGGCCATCTTGTCTCCTGCGGTCCTCTCTCTCTGTTGGAGCGTTTCTGCAGCTGTAGCAGTCTGTGTCCCAGCACCCTGCGGGTCACAGCGAGTTCATCCTGCTGTTAGGAACCAGACCCAGAAGAATCTCTGACTCAGTCTAACCCGATTAGACGGAGAACAGAACCGGGCCGCCGGCGCCGTCCAGAGGAGCCGCCGTCTGCAGCCACAATGCTGCTTCTGTCCACTGAGGACGGGTTTCCCCACGGCGCTTTGACTGGGCCACGGGCTGATGGGAGGAATCCTGCTGGAGGCCACAGGATGCGGTTCTGGTGGTTCTGGTTGGTTCTGGTGGTTCTGGTTGGTTCTGGTGGTTCTGGTTGGTTCTGGTGGTTCTGGTTGGTTCTGGTGGTTCTGGTCGGTTCTGGTGGTTCTGGTGGTTCTGGTGGTTCTGCTGCAGCTGAAGCCTCGTTTCTCTAGTGCAGGTGATCATTATCAAGTTTCTCTGGTTTCTGAAATGTTGCCTTTGCTGCTGCACCCAAAAAAAATCAATTAATCACATGATCAATTAAAACGTTACCAATAATTTTCATTTTTATGTTTTATTGTTTTTCTTTCTACCAGAAACTGGATGATAAAGTCACCAGGGTCTCAGAATCATCTTGTTTGTTTAAAATGTTTCCATGTTTAAATGTTTATTAGAATTTAAAGTTTATTTTTGACAATATTATTATTATTATTATATTACTGCATAAACAATATAATCTTTTATCATAAAAACTCCTGAGTGATTTAGCGTCTGGTTACTGTAGCAGGTCCGGTTAGCTGGTTCTGTCAGAACTTCCTGTTTGGGTCCATCTGATCCAGCTCTAATTAAAACCTGCAGCCAGCTGACCTTTGACCTTTCCTGAAGCAACACATTTCCTCGACAACAAACAACCTGAAAGGAGTTCTGGGTCGGTTCTGGTTCTGCTGGGCTCCATTTGTTTGGATAGGAGGTGGACCCGGCTCGGTCCGGTCCGGTCCGTTGTTTCTTTAGTTTCATAATGGGAGGAAGAGCAGCAGGGCGTTTGGACCCAGCTGGGCGGTCCGGTCCGGTCCGGTCCGGCAGGCTGAGCTTCAGACACATTCCAGGAAAACCTGGAGAGTCCTGCTGGGTTTCCAGGGATTGTCTGCTCCTCGTCATGACGAGCCGCGGGCCAGAACCAGAACCAGAACCAGAGGATCAATCTGGGTCCTTATTATTTATAGGTTTAGTTTTTATTTCTGCTGCAGGAGAAACTTTTGGTTTCAAACATCAGAGGATAAATCCTCAGTGTTTCCTGATCCTCAGCAGGTCCGTTTGTTCTGGATGTTTTTCTCCTGGTTCTGGTTCTGGACCCAGGAACCGGCTGTGATGTCACACCCGTCTCAGACTCAGTCAACATGTCCATATTTGGACATCCTGTCTGTGTCCACAGTGGGAACCAGGATTCCTTCCTGAACAGAAACATCAATGTTCTCACGATGCAAACCACTTCAGCTCCACACACACCCTGCCAGTGTGTGTGTGTGTGTGTGTGTGTGTGTGTGTTGTGTGTGTGTGAGAGACAGGCTTCCTGTGTTCAGAACAGAACCAGGCCCGGCCCAGTTCAGCAGCAGTGACCTCTCTGTTGGTCTGCAGCAAACGTCTGCATCGCATTCAGAGATCGGTAGATGCCGTTATAGAGAATAAAAACGTTAAATATTAGTAAAAGAATCCTAAAATAAAACTTTAAAAGAGCTGCAAATCAATAAATTAAATAAAAACTCCCCAGGGTTCCTAATAAACCACCCATGAAACCAGTTTAACCAGTAGACCTGGAGCTACGTGAATAAACTGTCCAGAACATTGAGCTGCTGTTGCTGTTATTGACGAGCTGCGTTCAGCAACGGTTATTAATTATTATCAGTGAGTGGAGCAGAAACGCTCCAGCTGATCCTGAGTAACGTTCAGGATCTTCAGGCTAACACGGCCGCATCAATAATGCACAGCCAGGCCATCAAATATGGATTTACTGAGGCTAACGACAGGAGCTAAAAGGAGGCTAACTGGGGCTAACGGAGGCTAACTGGGCTAACGAGGTAACTGGGGCTAACAGGGCTAACTGAGGCTAACTGGGAGCTAACAGGAGCTAACTGGGGCTAACGGGAGCTAACTGGGAGCTAACAGGAGCTAACTGGGGCTAACGGGAGCTAACTGGGAGCTAACAGGCTAACTGGGAGCTAACTGGGGCTAACAGAGGCTAACTGGGGCTAACCGAGGTTAACTGGGCTAACCGGAGGTTAACTGGGGCTAACAGAGGCTAACTGAGGCTAACTGGGGCTAACTGGGAGCTAACAGGAGCTAACTGGGGCTAACGGAGGCTAACAGCTGAAGCTTCACCTCTGATTGTTTGTTCTCATCTGAGGAAACCAGGAAGGTCAGGAGATGGAAAATGTCAGGCTTTAGATGGATAAAGTCTCAAACTAAGTGAGTTTATCTCAGTTTAGCTTCTGACTGTGAGGTTAAAGATGCAGTTAAAGGAAAATCAGAATAAAAAGTTGTTTTATTGTAGTTTAATCCAGTGACGGACAGTCAGGGCTTCTGTGATTGGTTGTTGAGTTTAAAAGAAACATTTTCTCCATTATCAGTGTTAATGTGTATCTCAGAGATTCTGGTTCTGTTCAGCGTTAATTTCATTAAACGTTAAAACTCAATGATTCCTATAGAATCGGAACCGATCAGAACCGGTTAATGTTCTGGTTCTTTGTCTGGGCTCAGTCTGAACAAAACAATCCGCCTCACTGAACAAATCTGACCGCATGACTTATTGATGCCGCCGTCCGTCTGTCTGTCTGGACCGGCTGCTTTAACTGGGCTGGTTCTGGTTCTGGAACGGCTCGGTTCTGGTTCTGGACCGGCTGCTTTAACTGGGCTGGTTCTGGTTCTGGAACGGCTCGGTTCTGGTTCTGGACCGGCTGCTTTAACTGGGCTGGTTCTGGTTCTGGAACGGCTCGGTTCTGGTTCTGGACCGGCTGCTTTAACTGGGCTGGTTCTGGTTCTGGAACGGCTCGGTTCTGGTTCTGGACCGGCTGCTTTAACTGGGCTGGTTCTGGTTCTGGAACGGCTCGGTTCTGGTTCTGGACCGGCTGCTTTAACTGGGCTGGTTCTGGTTCTGGAACGGCTCGGTTCTGGTTCTGGACCGGCTGCTTTAACTGGGCTGGTTCTGGTTCTGGAACGGCTCGGTTCTGGTTCTGGACCGGCTGCTTTAACTGGGCTGGTTCTGGTTCTGGAACGGCTCGGTTCTGGTTCTGGACCGGCTGCTTTAACTGGGCTGGTTCTGGTTCTGGAACGGCTCGGTTCCGGTCACACTGAAGAGAACAGAACCAGAGAACTGAAGCTCCATATTCAGAGTCAGAGGTTCAGTTTTCCAGCTGATGAATCCATG
>CM065367.1:980000-1002500 GCA_033032245.1 Poecilia picta
GGTAACATGCTGCTGGGTTCAGTCTGCAGGTCCGGTTCTGACGGGTTCTTCTGAAATGGATCAGAGCCAGAAAACACCATTAAGACCAGTAACTTTATTATTTTACAACTCGGCCTTTTTCTGTTGGTCTGGTTCTGTTTTCTCACAGTTTGGATCAGAACCGGTAGAATCCAGATGGATCTGGAATTTCCTCATAGAGCAGGAGGTTCTGCCTCAGTATCCCTCACTGGACCAGGAGTTTAGTTAGGAATCACAGACTATTGATAGATTATTGATTGATTTATTAGTGATGATCAGTGAAGTTCATCAGAACTGGATGGTCGGATCCAGAAAGTTCTTTGGTCTTTGTAGAGGAGTCAGTGAGAACTTCAAGGCCGGTTCTGTTTCTGCCTCGTTTATCCATCCATTCATCGCGGTAACCATAGCAACCGCTAAGTGCATTAGCAGGGAACAGCTAACCTGATTACAGGGAGAGAGTCCTGCAGAGGATGGAGGGAAGAGGTTCTGGTTCTGACTGGATCCGACTACTACTATATTTTTCTAACTGGTTCTAACCGGTTCTAATGGGTCCTACCTGGTTCTAACGGGTTCCAACTGATTCTACCTGGTTTTAACTGGTTCTAACCGGTTCTAACAGGTTCTAACTGATTCTACCTGGTTCTTACTGATTGTAACTGGTTCTAACTGGTTTTAACTGATTCTAACCGGTTCTAATGGGTCCTACCTGGTTCTAACGGGTTCTAACTGGTTCTACCTGGTTCTTACTGATTGCAACTGGTTCTACCTGGTTTTAACTGGTTCTAACCGGTTCTAACAGGTTCTAACTGATTCTACCTGGTTCTTACTGATTGTAACTGGTTTTAACTGGTTCTACCTGGTTCTAACTGGTTCTAACCGGTTCTAACGGGTCCTACCTGGTTCTAACGGGTTCTAACTGATTCTACCTGGTTCTTACTGATTGTAACTGGTTTTAACTGGTTCTACCTGGTTCTAACTGGTTCTAACCGGTTCTAACGGGTTCTAACTGATTCTACCTGGTTCTAACAGGTTCTAACTGGCTCTAACTGGTCTTCTACCTGGTTCTAACTGGTTTTCTAACCGGTTCTAACTGGTTGTAACGGGTCCTAACTGGCTCTGACTGGCTCTCACTGATTGTAACTGATTCTAACTGGTTCTACCTGGTTCTAACAGTTTACTTAACGGGTCCTACCTGGTTCAACCTGGTTCTACCTGGTTCTAACTGATTGTAACTGGTTTTAACTGGCTCTAACTCAGTGTTTCTCAACCTTTTTTGGCCCAGCGCTCCCCTAGCCCTTATCCAGGTCCCTCACCGCCCCCCACCAAAGAATTTGTAGGCTACTTTGCACTGACTATTATTTTATTATTAATGTTACTATCATTATTGTAGATGTTTTGAATCAGCGCACCGATTATGTTTCTCGTACACTTCAGCGAACCTTACGCTGCTTCACCTCGCGCACATTATGGGGTAAATGTAGCGAGTTTTGCCTTAAAGGTATCGGCATTTGTGTGTATGTGTGTTGGGGGGGGGAGGGTGAGCTTATGTTTCTACGCTCCTTCGTGGGGGGTCATCGATTTATGTTTTTGCATCCACCTGAATAATGTGGATGTTCAATGTTGTTGCCCATAGCACTTAAACAATATTATTTTACCTTTTATCTGGAAATAGTGTTTGTTTATTCTTGCCATACAATCTTCTGTATTAATTATTGATCGAAAGGTCTTGCCATACCAGTTTATTCCTCTGTATTTACTTTAGTTTCTTAGTTTATTATTGCATTTTGTTCTTCATTCATTTCCATTTAGTTGGTTTATTGCTATGTCCACTTTAGTTTCTGTCATGTTGCTACATTTATTTTATCGTTTATTGACCACCAGTAATCTGCACTTATCACCTGCTGCGCCGCCTAATCGTCATGTGTTTCACATGTTAATTTTTCACTGTTCAGCGTCGGATTCTCTGTTTTTATGCCATAATTCACATTTGTCGCTCCGTTTTGCCCGCTTCTCATGTTTCATATTTTTGCGCAATGTGCGTGGCGATTGTTTTTTGTTTTTTAAGCACTTTAAGGTACAGGGCAGTCCGGAAGCATATCGATGGGGAAAAGGCAGACTGACATAAACCTTTTAAAACAACGGAAACAATTTCTGCTTTCTGATTATTGAAATGTAAAAGTGCTGTGTTGTTCTATCCCCCGTTTCATACCGGACCACTTACAGCTCCGGTGTTAACGCTATGAAATGATCGATCTCTATCTGGTATCACCATGGAGGGATTTCTTTATTAAAATAGGTTCATTATTCAGAGGGAGACACAGTGAGGGTATCGTGATTTTAGTAATTACATGTTTATAAGATAGATTTTCTGTTGTCCTTCCATGGAAGCGGGCAGCTTTTAAATAAAGCTTTAAATAGAAATAAAACACTTTTTAATATAAGTTGCTGTGTTGACATGATCACAGACCTGCCAAAACATATGTGCAAAAACACCAGACAAAGTGAATCACAGCACCGTCATCAGCCGGTGTGACGCTGAACTGATGAGGAGCTGCGCCATAATTAAGCTACTAACACTGAATAGAAGCAGAGCCGCCATCGATACAGCTGCAGCCAAGCATGTTTTACTGTTACACAATGCAGTTTGACCAAGTTGCCCAAAGTCTAAACTGGTGTTGTTGTGCATTTGAGGTGTAAAGTTGACCTTCGACCAAACGCCCCCTAAGGCATCCCAGCCCCCCTTCGGTAAAAATGTCCGCCAGCCCCCTGCTGCCCTCTGAACGCCCCCTGGGGGACGGCACCCCACGTTGAGAACCGCTACTCTAACTGGTTCCTGCTCTGCTCAGCATGTGGCAGCCTGAACCATGTTTGGACTGAACCCAGAGACCCGGTTCTACTGCTCCGGTGTGGTGGACTCTGTGGTCCGGCTGTCGGCCCAGTAGAACCTGCTCAGCCGTCTGCTGAAAAGGGGCCTAGTTTCCATGGTTACGGCTGTTTTAGGTCATTTCCTCTCTTCTGTCTCTGTGTGGCAGCAGCTTCTGGATCAGAACCAGAGGATCGGGGTCTCTGGAGGTTCTGGTCCATCAGCTTCCTCCTTCCTCCTGCTCTGGGTCGGTGTGGTTCTGCTGGTACCGGGTCAGATGGCTGCTGCTGTCCTACATGGCTGGCTGTGGCCTAGTTAAAGCTGCAGAGGCAGTGATGGATGACGTCCCGCCTCCCCTCCGACCCAGTTCTCCGGAACCAGCGGCGCAGTGCGGCGAAGGCCGAACGGACCTCAGTGGGACCTGCAGCAGCCCGTCTGGTTCTGGATGGGTCTCAGTTTGGATCAGCAGAACACGGGGAACCGTTTCCACGGTAACCTGTGGTTTTACCACCAGCAGACCCATCAGAACCGACCCGCCTGCTGCGATGCGAGCGGTTCTGGAGAGCGGCGTGGGCGGCTGAGAGCGGCGTGGGTTTCTGCAGCGCTGCGGTTGCCATGGTGATCAGCCGACGCTTGAGAGCTTTCTGTCCGCTCGGATCAGAACCACAGAACCTGTAGGCTCAGCGGATCGCGGTTTGGATCAGTGCTCTCCAGAACCAGCAGATTTATCCCAGCGCTCCCAGTTAAACTCTGGCCTGCGGCCCAGTTAAAGTTCGTCTCCCAGTCGGGTCTTTGTGCCGCTGTCAGCAGCTTCATGAGTTGCTGCTGCCGCATTGCATGCTGGGACGGCGTTACCATGGAGACGTGGCGGTTTGCAGGGTAATGTCTGCTTTACTGAGGACATGGACAGAGACAGGAGGGGACAGGATGGGGGACGTGTTGTCCTTCCTCCAGGCAGCAGGCGAATCAGAACAGAGAGACTTTAATCTGGATTCTGTGTGAACGGACAGAACCGGTTCTGAGGTCCAAATGAACTCATGAACCTGAACCAATCAGATCCTCCATCAGTTTGAGCTGTCTGCTCTCTGATTGGTCCTCAGAGATCAGCTAGTTGATGGTCTGGTTCTGTTCCGGTTCTGATCCGATTCTGATCTGGTTCTGTTCCGGTTCTGATCCGGTTCTGATCTGGATCTGATCTGGTTCTGATCCGGTTCTGATTTGGTTCTGATCCGGTTCTGCTCATTAGTGAAAAGAACAACTTTTCTATTGCCTATAGAGATGAGGGTTAAATCATTTTTACACTTTTATTAAATTGTAGAACCGAACAGATGAACATTTACTTACATATTTCAGCAGACGCTGCAGATCGACCAATCAGAAGCCTTCATTTCCCCTTTGATGTTCAGTCTGGTTCATTTTGTTCTGACACATAAACGTGATGTCATCAAAACCAAGTCCAAACGCTTTACTACTGCAGGTGGTTGTCATGGCGCCGGTGTGTGTGTGTGTGTCTGTGTGTGTGTGTGTCTGTGTGTGTGTGGAGTGTGTGTGTGTGTGAGTGTGTGTCTGTGTGTGTGTCTGTGTGTGTGTGAGTGTGTGTTGTGTGTGTGTGGTGTGTGTGTCTGTGTGTGTGTGTGATGTGTGTGTGTGTGAGTGTCTGTGTGTGTGTGTTGTGTCTGTGTGTGTGTGTCTGTGTGTGTGTGTGTGTGTCTGTGTGTGTGTGTGAGTGTGTGTCTGTGTGTGTGTGAGTGTGTGTGTGTGTGTGTGTGAGTGTGTGTGTGTCTGTGTGTGTGTGTGAGTGTGTGAGTGTGTGGTGTGTCTGTGTGTGTGTGTGTGTGTGTGGTGTGTGTGTGTCTGTGTGTGTGTGTGTGTGTGTGTGTGTGTGGTGTGTGTTGTGATCTTGTCTGGTGTTTAGTAGGTCTGTGTGTGTGTGAGTGTGTGTGTGTGTGTGTGTCTGTGTGTGTGTGTGAGTGTGTGTCTGTGTGTGTGTGAGTGTGTGTGAGTGAGTGTGTGAGTGTGTGTGTGTCTGTGTGTTGTGATGATGTGTAGTGTGTGAGTGTCTGTGTGTGTGTGTGTGTGTCTGTGTGTGTGTGTGTGTGTGTGTGTGTGTGTGTTGTGTGTGTGTGTGTGTGTGTTCTGATCCCATCTTCATCATCAGCGTATTTTTAGCATAGCAACACCAGCAGCTCCACTGACTGGTTGCTGAGCTCTGAGTGGGAGGAAGTCACCAAATGTCCCAGCCGCTTCACTTCCTGCTCTGGCAGTCCTCTGATTGGACGGTTTGAGGATCAGTGGGCGGGGCCTCAGCTCAGGTCATTGAACATTCTGACGACTCAAACGTCACAAAGAAAATTTAAACTGGAAAAACTGAATCTGATCAGCTGGAGCTGAATAAAGAGAGGAAAAAAATAATGAAAAATTTTTAGATTTAAAAAATTCTGTACACTTTTCATCCTCTTTTTTTAGATTTTCTTTCTTTACATCATTCTGTCTTTCTTTTTGTACTTCTGTCTCTTTCTTCACAGAGACAGTCTCTTTCTTTCTCACTCTTTACCAACCAGGAAGCTTTACCGTTTATAAATCAGAGTGAATGTTGCCTAGCAACAGCATTAACTGCATCTCTGCAGTGACCTGGATGCATCTCTGCAGTGACTGGATCACCGCAGGGGGCAGCGCTCCCTCAGCGCTCAGGAAGAGCCGTTAGTGGGTTTTGTGGGTTCACTCTTTGAGGGGTAGAGTCAGGCTGCAGCCAATCACAGAGCAGAGCTCTAGTCACATGACTGGCAATGAGATGTAGAAACATCCCAGCAACCTGGGAGGCTTCTGCATTAAACTAAGTACACCCCATCAGTAAACTAAGTACAAACATCGTAAACTAAGTACATCCCATCAGTAAACTAAGTACAAACATCAGTAAACTAAGTACACCCCATCAGTAAACTAAGTACACCCCATTAGTAAACTAAGTACAAACATCAGTAAACTAAGTACAACCCATCAGTAAACTAAGTACAACCATCAGTAAACTAAATACAAACATCGTAAACTAAGTACATAACATCAGTAAACTAAGTACACCCCATTAGTAAACTAAGTACAAACATCAGTAAACTAAGTACACCCATCAGTAAACTAAGTACACCCATCAGTAAACTAAATACAACATCGTAAACTAAGTACAACATCAGTAAACTAAGTACACCATCGTAAACTAAGTACAACATCAGTAAACTAAGTACACCCCATCAGTAAACTAAGTACAACCATCAGTAAACTAAGTACAAACTCAGTAAACTAGTACACCCATTAGTAAGACTAAGTACAAATCAGTAACTAAGGTTATCACCCCATTAGTAAACTGATACAGACCACCATTTTGTAAACTAAGTACACCCCATGGTAAACTAAGTAACCATCGGTATAAAGTAAGTAACCCCATCGTAAACTAAGTACACCATCAGTAAACTAAGTACACCCCATCGGTAAACTAAGTACACCCCATCGGTAAACTAAGTACACCCCATGATCCAGCAGCTCCTGGTTTTGTGGTTCTGGTCCAGATCCGTTCACTGAGGTTCCTGCTCAGCTCTCCCACCTCAGTGTTTCAGTTAGAGGTTGGGCTTTGACTAGGCCAGTTCTACACATTTCCATTGGTTCTGTTATGCTGCTGGGTTCTGATGGTGGCCCGGTTGGTTGTATTGGACTCTAGAACAGTTTGGTCCATAGAGGAGGTCAGTTTGGACCCGCAGCGTCACTCGCTGACCGTCTCTCTCTGTCTCTGCAGGTCTCCTCCTCCAGTCGTCCCGGCTGGCCAATCAGAGCCGCTCTCAGAGGGTCCCGCTGATCCCAGGTAGCCGGTGGGCGGAGCAGCGAGCGGCGGTGGGGGCGGAGTCACGGCGAGGTCATCATGACGTCGGTGGCGGCGGAGTTGGACCACATGGAGATCCAGCAGCAGTACAGCGACGGCGTCAACAACCGCTGGGACGCCGACGACTGGGACAACGAGAACAGCTCGGCCCGCCTGTTTGAGCGCTCACGCATCAAGGCGCTGGCAGGTAGGACCGCTGGTTATACTGGTTATACTGGTTTTACTGGTTATACTGGGATGAGTCCTGTCTCTCTAAACTCTGCCGCTTCCGTCCTGAGCTGGTTACGTTACCCAGGTAACCTGAGGTAACTCTGGGTTCTGAGACAGGATTTAGTCCTCAGCTTTCCTTCATCTCTGGTTCTTCTTCTGCTGCTTGATTTCTAGTCATTCTCATGCTGAGCGCCCCCTGGAGGAGAGGTTATTGAACAGTTATTGGTAACTGGTCACCCACATGAATGTATTTACTTCATTCTCCATTTATTTAATATATACATAAATATAGATTTAAATTACAGGTATGGATTTGTTGGACTTTATTTCATATTTTAAGATCTATAGTTCAATATTTAATGGGACATTAACTGACTTCATTTCACATTTATGATAAAGTTAATTTAGTGTTTTCATATTTACTTTCTCCATGAAGCTCAGAGTTGCATCATGATGATTCTGAAGGTTATGACCCTCTGCTTGATGTCTCGTGTCCTCTGGGGGTCCCTGACCCTCACTTTGGGAACCCCAGGCTTACAGAGGCATCAAACTGGGAGCAGGAAGGTTTTTATGGTGGTTGTAGTTTTTCTGGAAGCTCAGGATCAGACACACATATTTATCCAAATGTTCAGCAGATTAAACCAAACCGGAGTGAAATTAAAGAAACGTGCTGGTTCTGCCCGGTAACAGGAAGGTTCTGGAGCGGTTTGGGTCACATGATGTCACAGAACTGAGACGCAGCTCTTTAACTTGTTACTGAAGTAAATCTGGGGTTAATCATGTGGCTGTTGTCCTGATTTCTCTCCGGTCCAGGTTGCAGCACAGCGCTGGTTCTGATCAGCGCTGGTTCTGATCAGTGCTGGTTTTGATCAGTGCTGGTTCTGAGTTAAACGGGCTGAAGCTCTGAATCCTGAACAGGACTGAAAGCAGCTCTACAGGACTCACACAGCTTGGTCCAGTAGGGGGAGCCAAGGAGCTGCAAGAGAACCAACATCCCAGATTATCCAGAATTATTCAGAATATTCCCACAAACATCATAAACCTGTTTATTAAGCAGTGAGTGAGAACCTCACGTCTGGTTCCTCCAGTCGGTCCTGCTGGTTGACCTGAACGTTTATCTGGGATTATTTTATTAGTGGTTGTCAGTACTAATCCAGATTATAATCCAGATTATCTCAGGTCTTTCTGCTGCTCCATCTTCATCGTGTCCAAACAGCAACAATAACTCCTCTTCCTCAGTCTGATGCAGATCACGGGTCGGCCGGCGCCGCTGGCTCACATGCTGCCTGTGTGTGTGTGTGTGTGTGTGTGTGTGTGTGTGTGTGTGTGTGTGTGTGTGTGTGCTCTAAATAATTCAGCGTCCTGCCGTGTTAAATATGCAGCAGCCTGTTTACATGGGGGGCGGCCCGGGGCCCGTTAAATCATCTTTCTGCTTCCTAAACTGATTAACTGGACAATGTTCTGCTGGAATCTCTGATTGGACCAGAGGTCCGGTCCGGTCCGGTCGGAACCAATCAGTTGGTGGTTTCCCTCTGGTCCGGTCAGAACCCTGGTCCACGAGTCGAGCGGCTGGATTCTGTTTCAGTGACGGGTTGAAGGGTTCTTGGCGGTTCTGATCGGACCTCAGCTGGGTCACCTGGAGGGACAGTAACATGAAAAACCTGCTTCTTAAAGGGACAGTAACATGAAAACCTGCTTCTTAAAGGGACAGTAACATGAAAAACCTGCTTCTTAAAGGGACAGTAACATGAAAACCTGCTTCTTAAAGGGACAGTAACATGAAAACCTGCTTCTTAAAGGGACAGTAACATGAAAAACCTGCTTCTTAAAGGGACAGTAACATGAAAAACCTGCTGCTGAGCTTTAGATCATCATGCTATGATGCTAAAAATTGTTTAGTCTCCTTGGCAACCACTCAGCTGAGCAGAACGGCTCAGATGAGCATCGTTTTAAAGAGACAGAGGCCCAATTTCAAGATGTTGAATTACAAAGTCAGACTTCTATGAAGGTGTTGTAAGAACTGATTGCCTCACACACAGAACCAGGAAGCATCAGTCCAACCTGAACCTCACTCAGATTACAGGTACCAGACAGCCGGGCCAGATCGCTGGGCGGTTCCTTCACCTCTGTGTCGGCTCATCAGTCCAGACTGGGATTCACCAAACTGTGAACTCGGCATGTTTGATCCCATCAGCTCTGCTTCTGAATCTCAACATCAGGAGAGGACAACGTTTGTCATGACTGTCCCTTTAAATGACCGTTTGGGCCAATCGGAACGCGTCTGGACCCGAGGCAGCCATTCAGAGCTTTCATTAGTGAGTGAGTGAGTGAGTGAGTGAGTGTGTGTGTGTGTGTGTGTGTGTGTGTGTGTGTGTGTGTGTGTGTGTGTGTGTGTGTGTGTGTGTGTGTGTGTGTGTGTGTGTGTGTGTGTGTGTGTGTGTGTGTGTGTGTGTGTGTGTGTGTGTGGTGTGTGTGGGTCCATATGATAGCCTGAGCAACACTACACCACTGGTTACCATGGAGACGCAGCCTGATCCACTTCCACTCTGAGTGGGAGGAGAAGCGGCTTCAGCTCTGACCTCAGACCCGTCAGGGTGAGATGCATGCTGGGAAATAAAGCAGCTCTGCTTCTGCTGCAGCTTCTTCTTGTTCCTCAGCCTGATGTAATAAGTTTAACTGTCCAGAACCGGACTTGGAGTCGGATCAGAACCTCTGCAGCTGAACTGTGTCTGAATCAGTTGCACATAAATAACCTGGTTCTGGTTTACCATCAGAACCAGGTCCGATTTACCCGGTTCTGATCAGGACTGTGTGGATCCATTTGGATCAGGGATCAGAATCTGTCTGGTTTATTGAAGAGACAGTCAGTGGATCCATAATTGGAACCAGAACCGGTCCGGTGTCCCACAGAGAGGACCGTGTGTCACTTCCTGTTTGGAATACCACAGGTTGGAATGCTGGGAATGTTTTCCCTCCTGGCTGGTGAAGTGGAAGCTCAGGCTGCTCAGTTTCCCAGTTTTTGCTCCTATCAGCCCATGAGATTAGATCATCTCTGCTTTCCCTTTTCTACACCAAGTCCGTCCCGATAAGAGGAAGATAAAGCAGCAGAACCCTGACCCGGTTCTGACCCGGTTCTGACCCGGTTCTGCTCTCTGTGGGTAAATAAAGTCTGATAATAAGAACAGCAGCAGCTGGATTAAAGTGGGACATGTTTCCAGTTGTGTGTGAGGGGAACCAGCGGACCTGTTGGACCCGGTGGACCCGGGCCTGCCCTCCTGGTTCTGGGGGTCGTGACCTGTTGGACCCGGTGGACCCGGGCCTGCCCTCCTGGTTTCTGGGGGTCGTGACCTGTTGGACCCGGTGGACCCGGGCCTGCCCTCCTGGTTCTGGGGTCCGTGACCTGTTGGACCCGGTGGACCCGGGCCTGCCCTCCTGGTTCTGGGGTCGTGACCTGTTGGAACCGTGGACCCGGGCTGCCCTCCTGGTTCTGGGGGTCGTGACCTGTTGGACCCGGTGGACCCGGGCCTGCCCTCCTGGTTCTGGGGGTCGTGACCTGTTGGACCCGGTGGACCTGGGCCTGCCCTCCTGGTTCTGGGGGTCGTGGCCTCCCTGGAACGCCGCTCTGCGCCGCGCAGGCCGATCCGGCGGCTCTGTGTGAAATTCAGCGAGCGGCTGGCGGATGTTTGACCGGTGAGGGCGTCGCCGGGTTCAGCGGAACCGGCCGCAGGCTGCAGCGGTTCTGGACGGCCCGGCCCGACCCCGGCGCTGTGAAGGGGGGGCTTGGTTCGGCGGCGGCGGCGCCCTGAGGGGCCGAGCCACGAGGAGAGCAGATGACTGCAGCAGAACAGAGCGCGCTCAGAACGTCTGCTCCATCTGCTGCCTGTTTGCTGCTGCCTGACCTCTGACCTCACCGTGGGGGGGATGGGGTGAGGCTGCTCCTAGATGGAAACATCTGGATGGTTTCTTCTTCTCTCCAAACTCAGTTTGATCTGCTGGTCAAAGATCATCTCTTCATACCCGACCAGTAGGCTGATTGATATCCAGACAGGAAGTTCCTGCTGACGGACAGGAAGTTCCTGCTGACAGACAGGAAGCAGGATGGACCATATTCACTTTAATTTATTCCAGATTAGAAGTTTGGAGCCGATAAATGTCTGATTCTAGATGTTTAACCAGGAGGTTTGTTGTGGATCGGCCTGGTGTTGGTCCATCCAGTCAGCGAAGCCGCTCTGATGGCATGACGGTCTGGACCTGGACCGCCCGACCCGACCCGGCCCGGTCTGGACCGGCCCGACCCGGCCCGACCCGACCTGGACCGGCCCGGCCCGGTCTGGACCGGTCTGGACCGGCCCAGCCCAGCCTGGACCGGCCCGGACCGGCCTGGACCGACCTGGACCATCCTGGACCGGCCTGGACCGACCTGGACCGGTCCGGACCGGCCTGGACCCGGGCCTGGACCGGCCCGGACCACCGAGCCCGGACCACCGAGCCCGGCTCCAGACAAGCCCCGCCCACTGCTGTGACATCACAGGGTTCAGGACACTTCCTCCTTCAGCTCATTTAATTTCCCTCTGGCCCAGTAAAGTTCGTCTGAATGGACCTGAACTCTTCCTGGCAGCCATGTTGGCTCATAATCATGACCTTTGACCTGCTGGCTGAGGCCTGTAGCGTTCCCGTTCTCCAGGTGAGCTCAGCCCTTCCTCAGGTGGATGATCCACAGGAGGTCAAAGGTCGCTCTGTTGGATCTAGAGGTGTGGCTTGTAGTCACGGTGACCTCTGACCCCTCTGCTATCTTGGCCTCTGTTTGTTTAGGTCAACATGGAGTTTTGTTCCAGCTATTGTCTGGACGGCATGACCTTTGACCTCCGCCTGTCCGTCTGCTCAGTAACAGGAAGCGGCGCTCCAGGAGCTCCAGACCGGCTTCCTGCTCCGTGTGTGTGTGTGTGTGTGTGTGTGTGTGTGTGTGGGCCAGAGAACCAGAGGAAACAGGAAGTGATGTCAGACCCAGACAGGAAGCTCATCTCCACAGCAGATGCTAATATTAGCGCCAGGCTGTTCTCAGGATGTTGATCAGAACCGACCCGGTTTCTCCTGGCCTTCCGGTCCAGCAGCTCTTTTGCTGTCTGATGGTTCTGGGCCGACATGGAGGATCCAGACCGGTCCGGTTCTGATCCGATCAGCAGATGACCAGAACCGAGCCTCACCTGGAGGATTCTCTGGCTCTGTTTGGGTTTCTGTCACTGCAGCACATCAAACCAGACAGGAGAACCGGAACTGGGTCGGTCCAGAACGTTCGGTCTGTCAGATCAGCTTCTGCTCCCAACATCTGCTGAACATCTGGGTCCAGGTTGTTAGCCGTTAGCCTCATGTTAGCTTCATGTTAGCTTCATGAAGCTAACGGCTACCAAATGCATGTTTGACGTGGAACTGGGAGGTTCTGGAGGTTCTGCTGCTGGTTTCTAAATGGTTGCGTTGTCTCGGATCAGAACAGTTCTGGTGAAGTTCAGATCAGTGCTAACAGAACCAACAGTTGTCGTCATAAATCACTTGTTCACACGATAAATTAAATTAAAATGAGAGTTTGTGTTGTAGGGCTGTAGTGATACAATAATCTCACCATACGATACACTATATTCTGCCCACAATACGATATATATCGCGATATTCAGCAAACGATACAATTCAATACACTTTTGTGATTTCCTTAAAGATTCTAGAGGGACAGGGTGATTTTGGTGACATTTTGTGACTGTTATAAAGTTGGATTGACTTAATTTAATTGAAAACTGATTAAAAGCTCCAACCACACAATACCTGGTTCTGGTTGGACACAGACTTAAAGTGGACAGCTGGACAAAATGAACCAAAGAAGTGGAGAGAAAACATGTTTCTTTTAGTTGAAACAGTCCAAACTGTAGCTTCATGCATTAGTAAAGTAAATAAAGTGAACCAAGTTCCTGCTCTGAATAGTTTGATACCTTTTTAACCTGAACATCTGAAGGAATCACTCTAAGCCTGATGACCTGGTGAAGCCAGCAGTGAGTGAACAAGGTGACAGTTGATGTTACGATACTTGAGGATGAATATCGATTTGTTATAGGAAATAAAATATCGATATAATACAGCCCTATTGTGTTGTGATATAATTTACTGAGTGGCAGCTCTGTTCAGAGAAACATCATCATCTGGTTGTGTTTTATTAATTTGATTTCATTTATTGTTTTTGTTGCTGTAGTTTGGATACTCGTGTGTTTATTATAATTAGAAAATGGAATCAAAAGGTTCCAGTTTATTGCAGTTTTGGTGACAGGAAGTTGAGTCGTCTCTAAGTTTCCCAACATTCCTGCTGATCTCCGTCTGCTGGACTTTATTGGACATTTGTTGTAATTTTCACTAAACCTTTTCCCTGAAATAGAAACTAAAAGTTCAGATTCTGATTCACTGTGATAAACATCTGAGATCCCGATTAGATCCAGCCCCTTTGGCCCCGCCCCTTATGCTAATGAGGGGATGTCATCATGCAGCAGCTGAGGGCTGTGATTGGCTGGCTCTGTGTGTGGCCCCTCCCCCTCTGACCCACGCTGAGGCTCGGCTGCAGCGCTGCTCCTCTTCCTCAGCTGCGGCGCTGCCGGTCCGGTCCGGTCCGGTTCGGGGGAAGGTTTGGTTCTGGAGGCAGAGCCAGGCGTGCTGAGTTAGCGCTTCCTGCCTCGCCCCGAGGGGGAGAGAGAGAGAGGGAGGGGGGGAGAGAGAGAGAGAGAGGGAGGGAGGGAGGAGAGGAGAGACGGAGAGAGAGAGACGGAGAGAGAGAGAGGGAGAGACGGAGAGAGAGAGACGGAGAAGAGAGAGGGAGAGGAGGAGAGAGAGACGGAGGGAGGGAGGGAGAGACGGAGAGAGAGAGACGGAGAGAGAGAGAGGGAGGGAGGAGAGAGGGAGGGAGGGAGGGAGGGAGTCCCTCGCTCGCCCTCTGTGCAGCTCAGTCCCTCTGAGGAGGAGAGCGGTTCTGATCTGGGCCGGTTCTGACCCGGGGGAAACCTCAACTGGACTTTTTCCTGGACCGGACCAGAACTTTGTCCCTGGAGTTTCTGCTGGCCGCCTCTGACCCGGTTCTGACCCGTTTCTCCTGAACTGGAAAAAAACTTTCTCCCTGGAGTGACTGCTGCCTCTGGACCGGTTCTGATCCGGTGGAAACCTGAACCGGGCCAGAACCTTTCCTCTGGAGTCTCTGCTGCTGCCTGGTTCTGACCCGGTCCTCCTGAATTGGAGCAGAACTTCCTCCTGTAGCGGCTGCTGCCTGGCTCTGGGCCCGGCCCGGTTCGGCCCGGTGTGATGGAGCTGCAGAGCGCCCCGCTCCCCCCCCTCTCCCCCCCTCTCCCCCCCCCTGGACTACGCCGGGCCCCGGACCCCGTCCCCGGTACCGGGCCGGGCCCCCAGCCCCAGCAGGGGGGCCGGCAGCCCAGGGCCCGGATTCAACTACAACCAGCTGGAGGGACGGTTCAAGCAGCTGCAAGGTAGGAGGTTCTGGAGGTTCTGGAGGGTCTGGAGGGTCTGAAGTTCTGAGTTCTGGAGGTTCTGGAGGGTCTGGAGGTCTGGAGGTCTGAAGGTTCTGGAGGTTCTGGAGGGTCTGGAGGTCTGGAGGTCTGAAGTCTGGAGGTTCTGGAGGGTCTGGAGGTTCTGGAGGTTCTGGAGGTTCTGGAGGTCTGGAGGTCTGAGTTCTGGAGGGTCTGAGGTTCGGGAGGTTCTGGAGGGTCTGGAGGGTCTGGAGGTTCTGGAGGGTCTGGAGGTTCTGGAGGGTCTGGAGGTCTGGAGGTTCTGGAGGGTCTGGAGGTCTGGAGTTCGTCAGGCTGTAACTCTGGGTCCAGTGTGTGTCAGCAGCTGTAGCGTTATCAGAGTGAACCACTGCGCCCTTCCTCCTCTTCCTCCTTCTCTTCCTCCTTCTCTTCCTCCTTCTCTTCCTCCTCCTGCTCTTCCTCCTCCTCCTCTTCCTCCTTCTCTTCCTCCTCCTCCTCTTCCTCCTCTCTCTTCCTCCTCCCTTCCTCCTTCCTACCTCCTCCCTCTCTTCCCTTCCTCCTCCTTCCTCCTCTCTCCTTCTCTCCTCCTCCTCCTCCTCCTCTTCTCTTCCTCTCCTCCTCCTTCTCTCCTCCTCTTCCTCCTTCTTTTCCCTCCTCCTGCTCTCCTCTCTCCTCTTCCTCCTTCTCTTCCTCCTCCTGCTCTTCCTCCTCTCTTCCTCCTCCTCCTCTTCCTCCTTCTCTCCTCCTCCTCCTCTCCTCCTCCTCCTTCTCTTCCTCCTCCTCTTCCTCCTTCTCTACCTCCTCTTCCTCTTCCTCCTCTTCTTCCTCTTCCTCCTTCTCTTCCTCCTCTTCTTCCTTCTCTTCTCCTCCTCCTCTTCCTCTTCCTCCTTCTCTTCCTCCTCCTGCTCTTCCTCCTTCTCTTCCTCCTCCTCCTCTTCCTCCTTCTCTTCCTCCTCCTCCTCTTCCTCCTTCTCTTCCTCCTCCTCCTCTTCCTCCTCCTCCTTCTCTTCCTCCTCCTCTTCCTCCTTCTCTACCTCCTCTTCCTCTTCCTCCTCTTCTTCCTCTTCCTCCTTCTCTTCCTCCTCTCTTCCTTCTCTTCCTCCTCCTCCTCTTCCTCCTCCTCCTTCTCTTCCTCCTCCTCTTCCTCCTTCTCTACCTCCTCTTCCTCTTCCTCGTCTTCTTCCTCTTCCTCCTTCTCTTCTCCTCTTCTTCCTTCTCTCTCCTCCTCCTCTTCCTCTCCTCCTCTTCCTCCTCCTCCTTCTCTTCCCCTCCTCTTCCTCCTTCTCTACCTCCTCTTCTCCTCTTCCTCCTTCTCTTCCTCCTCTTCTTCCTCTTCCTCCTTCTCTTCCTCCTCTTCCTCCTCTTCCTCCTCTCTTCCTCCTCTTTCCTCTCCTCCTCCTCTTCCTCCTCCTGCTCTTCCTCCTTCTTCCTTCCTCCACCTCTTCGTCCTCCTCCTCTTCCTCCTCTCCTGCTCCTTTCCTCCTCCTTCTCTTCCTCCTTCTCTACCTCCTCTTCCTCCTCCTCCTTCTCTTCTTCCTCTTCCTCCTTCTCTTCCTCCTCTTCCTCCTTCTCTTCCTCCTCCTCCTCTTCCTCCTTCTCTACCTCCTCTTCCTCTTCCTCCTTCTCTTCTTCCTCTTCCTCCTTCTCTTCCTCCTCTTCCTCCTCTTCCTCCTTCTCTTCCTCCTCTTCCTCCTCTTCCTCCTTCTCTTCCTCCTCCTCCTCCTCTTCCTCCTTCTCTACCTCCTCTTCCTCCTTCTCTTCCTCCTCTTCCTCCTCCTCTTCCTCCTCCTCCTCAGAACCAGAACTTTTCTCTGCTGTCCGGTTTGGTCTCCGGTTCATCTGGGAATCGATCCGGTTTCTGATCCGGTTCGGGATCTGCAGGTTTAAACTGGTATCAGAACTGATGTCACATTATGACCGACTCTCTGGCTGACCTTTAACCTCCCGGTCGTGTTGGCCTTCGTCAGGAGGAAGAGTCCAACTGGCCTGATGCTCCACTGTGAACCGTAAAGTCACAGCCCTGATCAGGACCCGATCGATTAGTCACCTGTGATCGATTATTGGAATCAGCAGCTGATTCAACCAGATATCTGGAGAAAAGAGACGAAGAGCATTAAACATGGATGGATGATGGTTGGATGGATGATGGTTGGATGGATGATGGTTGGATGGATGGGTGGTGGTTGGATGGATGGTGTTGGATGATGATGGTTGGATGGATGGATGGTGGATGGATGGATGGATGATGGATGGATGGATGATGGTTGGATGATGGATGGATGGATGATGGTGGATGATGGATGGATGGATGATGGTTGGATGGATGATGGATGGATGGATGGATGATGGATGGATGGATGATGGTTGGATGGATGATGGATTGGATGGATGGATGATGGATGGATGGATGATGGTTGGATGGATGGATGGTGGTTGGATGGATGGATGATGATGGATGGATGATGGATGGATGGATGATGGTTGGATGATGGGTGGATGGATGATGGTTGGATGGATGATGGTTGGATGGGATGGATGATGGATGGATGGATGATGGTTGGATGGATGATGGTTGGATGGATGATGGTTGGATGGATGGATGGTGGTTGGATGGATGGGTGATGGTTGGATGGATGATGGATGGATGGATAATGGATGGTGGTTGGATGATGAAGGATGGATGGATGGATGATGGTTGGATGGATGGATGATGGTTGGAAGGATTATGGATGGATGGATGATGGTTGGATGGTGGTTGGATGTCATCCATGTTCACATACTAGTTGTTTTTGCAACTCAATGTAGTTTGTAGTTGGATGTAGTTTGACGTAGTTTGATGTAGTTGGATGTAGTTTGACGTAGTTTGATGTAGTTTGACGTAGTTGGATGTAGTTTGATGTAGTTGGACGAAGTTGGATGTAGCTTGATGTAGTTGGACGTAGTTTGATGTAGTTGGATGTAATTGGACGTAGTTGGACGTAGTTGGATGTAGTTGGATGTAATTGGATGTAGTTGGACGTAGTTTGATGTAGTTGGATGTAATTGGACGTAGTTGGATGTAGTTTGATGTAGTTGGATGTAGTTGGATGTAGTTGGACGTAGTTTGATGTAGTTGGATGTAATTGGACGTAGTTGGATGTAGTTGGATGTAGTTGGATGTAATTGGATGTAGTTGGACGTAGTTTGATGTAGTTGGATGTAATTGGACGTGGTTGGATGTAGTTGGACGTAGTTGGATGTAGTTGGATGTAGTTTGACGTAGTTTGATGTAGTTGGATGTAGTTGGACGTAGTTGGACGTAGTTGGATGTAGTTGGACGTAGTTTGACGTAGTGGGATGTAGTTGGATGTAGTTTGATGTAGTTGGACGTAGTTGGATGTAGTTGGATGTAGTTGGACGTAGTTGGATGTAGTTGGACGTAGTTGGATGCAGTTGGATGTAGTTGGATGTAGTTGGACGTAGTTGGATGTAGTTGGACGTAGTTGGATGTAGTTGGATGTAGTTGGACGTAGTTTGACGTAGTTGGATGTAGTTGGATGTAGTTTGATGTAGTTGGACGTAGTTTGATGTAGTTGGATGTAATTGGACGTAGTTGGATGTAGTTTCCTGGGGCAGCAGCTGAACCGGGTCGGGTCGACGGATCGGGTTCTGGTTCTGGTTCTGGTTGAATCCGTTCATAGATAATAATTCAGTGGTTTTAGCACCCATCCTGACTGGACCTTCAGAACCAGAACCTTGAGGAGGAGTCTGGCTGTTTGGGCTGAAAGCTGAACAGGGTCAGGATAACGGAACCGTTTCTGCCTCGGCCGGGTCCAGTCTGGGTCCTGGTTCTGGTCCAAACGGAACCGTTTCTGCTGTGATGTTGGTGAATTCAGCAGAACTTTGGGTCCTTCAGTGAATAAAGCTTCATGGAGCCAGAGACAGACGAAACTCTGACCCGGTTCTGGTCCTGTCAGAACCTCATCACATAAATAAGTTCTGGGAGGTTCTGCTGGCTGAGCCCGGCGCCGACCCGGCTGTAGAGGTTTTATTATAACTGAGACACTTTGAGGTGTGAAGTTCCCATCAGGCCCGATTTAGAATCCGAGGTTCTGATCGATCGGACCTTCAGAACCGGCCAGACGGAGCTGGAGGCTTTTATCAGAACATGTTTTAGTAATGAACCATGAAGGGACTCAGTCTGGTTCATGACTGTGATACTGTGACAGTACCGGAAACGGGTCAGAACCAGGATGATGCATGGGTTCGGATCAGCTCCGGGTTTCTATGGTTACTAGGACTGTAGTGATGCAATAATCTCACGATACGCAATATTCAGTAAACGATACAATTCGATACACTTTTGTGATTTTCTGAAAGGTTTCAGACGGACAGAGTGATTTTGGTGACATTTTGTGACTGTTATAAAGTTGGACTGAATTAATTTAACTGAAAACTGATTAAAAGCTCCAACTACACAATACCTGGTTCTGGTTGGACACAGACTTAAAGTGGACAGCTGGACAAAATGAACCAAAGAAGTGGAGAGAAAACATGTTTCTTTTAGTTGAAACAGTCCAAACTGTAGCTGACATGCATTAGTAAAGTAAATAAAGTGAACCAAGTTCCTGCTCTGAATAGTTTGATACCTTTTTAACCTGAACATCTGAAGGAATCACTCTAAGCCTGATGACCTGGTGAAGCCAGCAGTGAGTGAACAAGGGGACAGTTGGACGTTACGATACCTGAGGATGAATATCGGATCTTTAGGAAAGAAAATATCGATATATATCGCGATATCGATATTATTATACAGCCCTACTGGTTACAGCGTTTCTTTTCTGAAACCATCATGTAAACATTATATCTCTAGACCTGAGGTGCGTTCGCTGACGGCTGGAAGTCCGAGTGTTTCTGATGAACCGGCCCAGTTTTGGTTCTGTGGGACTTCCTGCTCGGCTGGAAACGGATGAGAAGCTGCTGTGTCTTCCTGGCTGCCGCTCAGCCCGTCACCGGGCCGGTTGGATGAGCCCAGAGGTTGCCGGTTGGATTCCCAGCAGGCTGCCGGCGCAGCAGCAGGCGCTGCTTATTGCTCTGTAAGAGCTTCCTCTAATGAACAGCATCGATTGGCCGTCAGACGTAGAGCGGTGAGAGAGGCTGAGCTGCTGACCCGACCCGACCCGACCCGACCCGGGGGAGACGGCTCAGCTGGTCAGAACCGACTGGGACGGCAGAATTTGCTCTGATTCAACAGAAACCAGCAGAGAGCTGGGAGGGTTACTGAGTCACAGGCCTCGCTCCATAGGGACTACATTACCCAGAATCCCCCACTGCAGGTTCAACATCGTGTTATTCATAAAGACGCTTAAAAGCAGAAGTTTGGCTCAACAGATCAGAGAATAAAAGACATGAAATATTAAACCCGCTGACACGTCAATGAATCATTGATGAACACATGAATGAGGATGATTCTAAAATAACAGGAAGGCTTTTATTTTGAAGTTCTGCTTTGTTTTTGTTTGATTCAAACTGAAGAGTAGAAACATCATCGTCTTCCTCACTCTGCTCCTCCTCTTCCTCCTGCTGCTGCTGTCCTGATCCAGCCAATCAGCAGCCTCACCCCCCCCCACCCCGACCCCCCAGTGAGTGGGGGCATTAAGGGAGGAGGGGGGGGCAGTGGGGGGACGCGGTACCAGGTCAGCCCCTCCCTCCTGGTCTTTGTTCAGCTTCAGCGTCTCGTCGTCTTCATCAATGTTTCATGAGGCTCCGCAGACCGTCTGCCCCCCCCACCGCCCCCCCCGTCCCCCCACTGCCCCCCCGTCCCCCCGTCCCTCCACCTGTCCTCCTAGTGGGATTAAAAGCCGCCTCAGCCGCCGCGTCCCGATCGGGTTCACACAAAGCCCGGCCCGGTTTCTGGAGTCGGATTCTCTGCTGAAATATTAACGGCAGCAGAAAGAGCAGAACCGGCCCTGAATGGAGCCGCAGCCCAGGCCTCACGTGGTGCCACTGCTGTCAGGGTTCTGGTTCCGACGGGACGGGAAGCAGCTTCCGGTCTGAACCTCAGTGGGCCGTTGAAGCAGCCGCTCCGGCCAGAACCGTCCAGAACCTCTGAGGTTCTGGCCCACCTGATCCCAGGAGTGATTCCTGAGGATGATGAGGGGATGAAGGTGGACCGGACCGGAGCGGTACCGGTCCCAGAGCTGCAGAATGTGTGTGCGATCCGCTGCATGAAAAGCCTTTTGATGGAAGTTCTCCACTGAGCTCATATGAGTCCAGTTCCATGATGAACTGCTGGTTCCAGAACCGGTTCTGACCCGGTTGGATCCGTTTTCCTCATGACTGCAGCGGTTCCTCTTCTTCCTCCTCCTCCGAACAAATACGCCACTTTTCTACTGGGTTTACTGGGAAAAACCTCTGGTTCCTGTTGCTGGAAACAAGTTTAGGTCCTCTGATGTTAGCCGGGTTCTGTTAGCTTTGCTCTGTTAGCTTTGCTCTCTTAGCTTTGCTTTGTTAGCTTTGCTCTATTAGCCCGGTTCTGTTAGCTTTGCTCTGTTAGCGTTGCTCTCTTAGCTTTGCTCTGTTAGCTTTGCTCTGTTAGCTTTGCTCTCTTAGCTTTGCTTTGTTAGCTTTGCTCTATTAGCCCGGTTCTGTTAGCTTTGCTCTGTTAGCTTTGCTCTGTTAGCGTTGCTCTCTTAGCTTTGCTTTGTTAGCTTTGCTCTGTTAGCCCGGCTCTGTTAGCTTTGCTCTGTTAGCTTTGCTCTTTTAGCTTTGCTCTGTTAGCTTTGCTCTCTTAGCTTTGCTCTCTTAGCCTGGTTCTGTTAGCCCGACTCTGTTAGCCCGGTTCTGTCTGTCCGGTTCTGTCAGCCCGGCTCTGTTAGCCCGGCTCTGTTAGCCCGGTTCTGTTAGCCCGACTCTGTTAGCCCGGCTCTGTTAGCTTTGCTCTCTTAGCTTTGCTTTGTTAGCTTTGCTCTGCTACCCTGTTCTGTCTGTCCGTTCTGTCTGTCCGGTTCTGTCAGCCCGGTTCTGTCTGTCCGTTCGTCAGCCCGGTTCTGTCTGTCCGTACTGTCAGCCGGTTCTGTCTGTCGTTCTGTCTGTCCGGTTCTGTCTGTCCGGTTCTGTCAGCCCGGTTCTGTCTGTCCGGTTCTGTCTGTCCGGTTCTGTCTGTCCGGTTCTGTCAGCCCGGTTCTGTCTGTCCGGTTCTGTCTGTCCGTTCTGTCTGTCCGGTTCTGTCAGCCCGGTTCTGTCTGTCCGGTTCTGTCTGTCCGGTTCTGTCTGTCCGGTTCTGTCAGCCCGGTTCTGTCTGTCCGGTTCTGTCTGTCCGGTTCTGTCAGCCCGGTTCTGTCTGTCCGGTTCTGTCAGCAGTGACCCGGTCCATCACCTCCTGGCCCTCCCAGGGTAAACAGGGTGTGTGTGTCATTCCAGTGGAGGTGTGTCGGTCCGATGTGCGGTTCTGAAGGAATGTGCTCTGTTATCTGTACTGTCCCGCTCCAGAACCAGAACCTGAGCGGTCCAACAGGCCCTGTTTTGCTGCCAGGCTTAGAGACGTCATTTAATTTCTCTGTTGTCCTGAACTCTGTCCATCTGAGCTCCATAAAACTGGAGCTCAGGACTTTGGACCTCTGTGGCCCGGTTCTTATCCGGGTCCAAAGTCGGCCCGTGTGGCTCTGCTTTATTGGCCCAGGTGAGATCATCGTCCTGCGTGGGATGGGCTCAGATCCTATCAGAACCGGGCCGACCCGCCCTGCCTGGTGATGTTCTGGATGAACTTTGACCTTTGGGATCTTCCCATCATGTGTTTCTCAAACATTCCCGGGGTGTTTCTAATCTCCATGGCAACCAGTCAGCGGTGAGAAACACCTGGAGGGACGTAGCTCCGCCTTCGAAGCGGCTCCTTCAGACTAGCCAGCAGCAATTAGCAAACATCCGCTGGCACTGCTGAGCCGCTGCTCAGAGCATTAAAGGGTTAATACAGGAGCCATGTTGGGACGTTCTTAAAGGTACAGAGGCCCAATTTCTAGGTGGAATTAAAAGGCTGTAATTTATATTTATGGCAT
>CM065367.1:1007500-1035000 GCA_033032245.1 Poecilia picta
AAGGTGACTCTAACCTTTATAACTTCATATCCGCACCAGGAGTTACCCTTATGGGGCCTCCTCAAAGTAAGGGGCTCTAAGAGCCTCACCTTTTGCCTTTAGTTGAAACTGTCAACTGGGACTCCAACCCTTTAGAGTCTGGTTCTATAAACATTTAATAATTAATAACTGTTTCCACAGATTCTGTAGTTTATTTCTGTCATCAGTCAGTAAATATTATCAGCTGACTGATTGGGTCAGAACCGACTGTTTCTGCTGACTGTAGAAGTTTAATAATCATTACTGTATCATGAAGTTATTATTAAAAACTTGGCAGAAAGAATCTGACCCTGTTGGCAGTGAGACTGATTGACCTCCTGGACCATCAGGTCACACGTCTCTGCAGGAGGTTAAAGTTCATTTATCCAGCTGTTTCAGGCTCCGTCCAAACCGTGTCAAAATGTCTCCCTGGTCACATGGAGCTGATGATCATCTCACCAAATGATCGTTCAGCTTTTCTTTCAGTCAGATGATGGTGGTTTAACAACACTGACCAATTCTCAGACAGATTTCTGTGTCTCCTTGTCGTGGGTTTTTATTGTGTGTTTACCATGAAAACGTCTCGTTAGAATTTGATTTATTGTTGTCACAGTAAATGTCGGTTAACTTGAGCATCAATGTGAGTAAATTTTAAATCACCAGCAGTGTGGGACTTTTGGTGAAATAATAAATCTGTGTGCAGTTTCCTGATATTAATCAGGATTATTTCTGTCTTTGAATCATTTTATCCGTATCGCCACAGAACAGAAACGTCCCGGTCTGTGTGGAGGTCTGTCTCTGCTGGAGGCCAACTTGGTTTCTTGATGCGTTTTTCCTCGTGGTTTTGAATCGTACATCAGCTGGTTTGAACATGGACACAGGAGGAAACTGTCTGTCTGTCCAGGCTGAGTGTTTTTCAGCAGCCAGAAGCTACATGCTACATGCTAAGCGGTTTGCTCGGGGCCTGAACTCTGTTTTCCTTTGATTAGGCCCTTTTCTCTCTGAGCCAGAGCCGGTTGTGTTTCTGTGGGTCCAGCCGCTGGAGCCTCCATGGTTCTGATTCCTGTTCAGACCCCGCGGCGCCTGGTCCACTTCCTGCCAGCAGCTCCGGGTCGGTACCAGAACCTCAACACTGCAGCCATTGTTGCGCTGCGCAGTAACTCCTCCGGCCGCCGTGAATGAGTGTTTGTGGAGGAATCAGATGCTCTTATCAGCCTCTCCTGCAGGTCAAACGCAGGGCATTCTGGGAAAACAGCGAGTTGGTCAGCAGTCTTTAGGAGTTTTCTGAGAATGTGAGTAATGACACGATGATTTAACCCAGAAATTGAATCATCCTGATGTCATGAGGGAAAGATTTTCATAACTCCTCATTAGATTCACTGAGCTAAATTCAGATTTCACAGATAAAATCGTTTCACACTCCAGGAGGATCTGTTTATACTCCCACCGGTCCGAACACGAACATCCACAAACGGACCGCTAGCTTAGCCGATGTTAGCTTAGCAATGGACTGCTAGCTTAGCTGATGTTAGCTTAGCCTGTCTTTGTGCTTAGCTTGGCTTTATTGAACTTATTGCAGCTCATTTATCCAAACATTAACTGGACTGAGGTTCCTTTGGCTCAGTTTGTTTTGTGACAGCATAGTTGTTTATGTTAGCTTAGCTTACATTAGCTGAGTCTGCCTGATATTAAGTTACAGTAGTTTAGGCTGAATCAGGTTTCTTAGTTTCCGTAGCTGAGGGTTTATTTTATAATAATTCATCTTATGTTAGTAATTTCAGCTCAGATTGTTTTGAATGTGTTGACTTAGTTTCTGAAGACCAATAAATCTTCTACAGTCTGATTTAAATGTCTTTGCTTTGTTTAGTTGCTATGCTAACTAGCCTCCCTGTATTAGCGCTACGTTTTTAGTTGCTATGCTAACTAGCCTCCCTGTATTAGCGCTACGTTTTTAGTTGCTACGCTAACTAGCCTCCCTCTATTAGCGCTATGTTTTGTTTAGTTGCTACGCTAACTAGCCTCCCTGTATTTATGAACATGGTTCTTGTGTAAACATCAAACTCTTATCAGAATATCAGTGTTTATTATCACATCTGTCCTTGTGAATATTGTTTATCAGTAGTTTAATAATTCGTCTATTTCAGAACTTTGCTCTGTAAAAGTGAAACCAGGATCCAGCAGATATGAGGTCAAAGTTCAGCACAGAGCCTGATGGATGGCAAATCTCCCATTTCCACGTCCAGTTGCTGGTGGCGTTTGGTCCTGGTTCTGAAGGAGACTTTCAGTCCGACACAGAGAGGTGGAGGCTGATGCTGCAGGAAGCAGAGAGGTGGAGGCTGATGATGCAGGAAGCAGAGAGGTGGAGGCTGATGCTGCAGGAAGCAGAGAGGTGGAGGCTGATGATGGTTCAGGAAGCAGAGAGGTGGAGGCTGATGATGCAGGAAGCAGAGAGGTGGAGGCTGATGCTGCTGTTTCAGGAGGCAGAGAGGTGGAGGCTGATGATGGTCCAGGAAGCAGAGAGGTGGAGGCTGATGATGGTCAGGAAGCAGAGAGGTGGAGGCTGATGATGGTCAGGAAGCAGAGAGGTGGAGGCTGATGATGCAGGAAGCAGAGAGGTGGAGGCTGATGCTGCTGTTTCAGGAAGCAGAGAGGTGGAGGCTGATGATGCAGGGAGCAGAGAGGTGGAGGCTGATGATGCAGGAAGCAGAGAGGTGGAGGCTGATGCTGCTGTTTCAGGAGGCAGAGAGGTGGAGGCTGATGATGGTCCAGGAAGCAGAGAGGTGGAGGCTGATGATGGTCCAGGAAGCAGAGAGGTGGAGGCTGATGATGCAGGAAGCAGAGAGGTGGAGGCTGATGTGCTGTTCAGGAAGCAGAGAGGTGGAGGCTGATGATGGTTCAGGAAGCAGAGAGGTGGAGGCTGATGATGCAGGAAGCAGAGAGGTGGAGGCTGATGCTGCTGTTTCAGGAGGCAGAGAGGTGGAGGCTGATGATGGTCCAGGAAGCAGAGAGGTGGAGGCTGATGATGGTCCAGGAAGCAGAGAGGTGGAGGCTGATGATGGTCCAGGAAGCAGAGAGGTGGAGGCTGATGATGCAGGAAGCAGAGAGGTGGAGGCTGATGCTGCTGTTTCAGGAGGCAGAGAGGTGGAGGCTGATGATGTCAGAGCAGAAGTGAGGCTGATGCTGCAGGAAGCAGAGAGGTGGAGGCTGATGATGCAGGAAGCAGAGAGGTGGAGGCTGATGATGGTTCAGGAAGCAGAGAGGTGGAGGCTGATGATGGTCCAGGAAGCAGAGAGGTGGAGGCTGATGATGGTCAGGAAGCAGAGAGGTGGAGGCTGATGATCAGGAGCAGGGTAGCGAGTGAGGTAGGGGAGGGGCTGATGATGCAGGAGAGAGGGAGCAGAGGGAAGGGAGTGGAGGCTGATGCTGCTGTTTCAGGAGGCAGAGAGGTGGAGGCTGATGATGCAGGGAGCAGAGAGGTGGAGGCTGATGATGCAGGAAGCAGAGAGGTGGAGGCTGATGCTGCTGTTCAGGAAGGGAGAGAGGTGGAGGCTGATGATGGTCCAGGAAGCAGAGAGGTGGAGGCTGATGATGGTCAGGAAGCAGAGAGGTGGAGGCTGATGATGCAGGAAGCAGAGAGGTGGAGGCTGATGCTGCTGTTTCAGGAAGCAGAGAGGTGGAGGCTGATGATGGTCAGGAAGCAGAGAGGTGGAGGCTGATGATGGTCAGGAAGCAGAGAGGTGGAGGCTGATGATGGTCCAGGAAGCAGAGAGGTGGAGGCTGATGATGGTCCAGGAAGCAGAGAGGTGGAGGCTGATGATGGTCCAGGAAGCAGAGAGGTGGAGGGCTGATGATGGTCCAGGAAGCAGAGAGGTGGAGGCTGATGATGGTCCAGGAAGCAGAGAGGTGGAGGCTGATGATGGTCAGGAAGCAGAGAGGTGGAGGCTGATGATGGTTCAGGAAGCAGAGAGGTGGAGGCTGATGATGCAGGAAGCAGAGAGGTGGAGGCTGATGATGGTCAGGAAGCAGAGAGGTGGAGGCTGATGATGCAGGAAGCAGAGAGGTGGAGGCTGATGCTGCTGTTTCAGGAGGCAGAGAGGTGGAGGCTGATGATGTCAGGAAGCAAGAGAGTGGAGGCTGATGATGGTCAGGAAGCAGAGAGGTGGAGGCTGATGATGGTTCAGGAAGCAGAGAGGTGGAGGCTGAGATGGTCAGAAGCAGAGAGGTGGAGCTGATGATGGTTCAGGAAGCAGAGAGGTGGAGGCTGATGTGTGTTTCAGGAGCAGAGAGGTGGAGGCTGATGATATGCAGGAAGCAGAGAGGTGGAGGCTGATGATGATGCAGGAAGCAGAGAGGTGGAGGCTGATGATGCAGGAAGCAGAGAGGTGGAGGCTGATGATGATGCAGGAAGCAGAGAGGTGGAGGCTGATGATGCTCCTGCTGCTCCGTCACATCGTCACTGCAGGAGCATCAAGGTCTCTGAGTTCCTTGAAAGGAGCTGCTGCTCCGTCTGAGGACGTCTGAGCTGAGATCCAGCTTCCTGTCCCGTAAACAGCCGCAGCTGCCGGATGAGATTAGAGCCGACTGTGTGTGTGTGTGTGTGTGTGTGTGTGTGTGTGTGTGTGTGTGTGTGTGTGTGTGTGTGTGTGTGGGTTGTGTGTGTGTGTGTGTTGTGTGTGTTGTGTGTGGTGTGTGGTGACGATAAGCAGCAGCTCTTCAGGTGTCGACCATCAGCTGCTCTTCTCAGGATGTTTACATTTATTCTCTGGAAGCCAAAGACACAGGAACAATGTGGGGATGCAGCGAGTCTGAACGCATAAACAACATCCGCTCTGGTGCTCCGACCGGAGCCGCCTGGTTCTGACCCGCCTGGTTCTGACCCGTCCTCCTCTCTCTGTCCAGATGAGCGCGAGGCGGTCCAGAAGAAGACCTTCACCAAGTGGGTGAACTCCCACCTGTCCAGGGTGTCGTGTCGGATCACGGACCTGTACATGGACCTGCGGGACGGCCGGAGTCTCATCAAGCTGCTGGAGGTTCTGTCTGGAGAGCGGCTGGTGGGTTTGGACCTCCAACACAAACATCACACCTCCTGGTTCTGTTCAGGTCCATCTGGACCACCTTATTGACGACCAGTCAATAACATATAACCACAGACACATGATCAATATCAGTAGATGATAGATCTGACCCAGAACCGCACAGCATTCTGGGAGATGTAGGCAGAGGAAAGGCTCAGCTGGATGGCGGTTCTCGGTTACCTAGCAACATCCTGTAAAGAAACACACACCTTACCACTTCCTGTTTCCTCAGCGAATCAGAGACGGCCTGACAGGAAGCTGGATGTCGATGTTAGGATGAAATAATCAGTTTCTACTCAGACTGACAGCGACGCCATGGAAACGTTCAGTGAGATGAAATTAGCAGAGATTATGTCAGATTATATTAAAGACAAACTCGACTGGATCCCAGTTCAGCCTCAGTAAGAACGGCTCAAACAAAGTCCAGAGGGACGAATCAGTCGGTGGCTGGATCCGGTTTACAGTTTTTACCTATAAAAAATTATCAGGGGGTTGAATTCAGGATCTGGATCAGGATCTGGATCTGGATCTGGTGGATTCGGATTAGGATCTGGTTCTGTTGGATCCAGATCAGGATCTGGAGGATCTGGATCTGGTGGATCCGCATCTGGATCTAGATCTGGATCTGCTGGATCAGGAATTGGATTTGGATCTGGATCAGATCTGGATCTTCTGGATCTGGATCCACTAGATCCTGATCCAGATCCTGATCCAAATCCTCCAGATCCTGATTCAGCAGATCCTGATTCTGAATTCAACACCATGATAATTTTTTATAGGTAAAAACTGTAAACACTGGATCTGGATCTGGTGGATCCGGATCTGGATCTGTAGGATCTGGACCAGGTGGATCTGGATCTGGATCTGGTGGATCTGGATCTGGAGGATCAGGATCTGGAGGATGTGGATCTGGATCTGGAGGATCTGGATCTGGTGGATCCTCCAGATCAGAGTCTGGTGGATCTGGATCTGTTGGATCAGGATCTGGAGGTTCTGGATCTGGTGGATCCGGATCAGGGTCTGGTGGATCTGGATCTGTTGGATCAGGATCTGGAGGATCTGGATCTGGTGGATCCGGATCAGGGTCTGGTGGATCTGGATCTGGAGGATCAGGATCTGGAGGATGTGGATCTGGTGGATGTGGATCTGGTGGATCCCAGCTGTTCCTGCTGGTTTTGCTCCACTGTTTTTCCAGCATGTTGCTGTTGAGGGGTGAATTCCCATACAGTGTAGCCGTTGTGCTGTGTGTGTCCTGCCATGGAAGGGGATCGCCTAGCAACCATGACTCAGCACGTTCGTGTCAGTCTGTTGTCCATGGTACTCCTGGAAACGCATTCTTCACATTCTGCTCTGAGGACTGGACTGTTGTCCTGTACACACAACGGAACACAGGCCACTTCGGGCCTGCTGTTCCATCACACACACACACACACACACACACACACACACCAACACACACAGGAACCAGCAGGCTCCGTCCAGAGCCCAGATCTGCTCCCTCATGAATCCCAGTGGCGAAGAAAGGGAAACTGTGTGAAGCGGCTGCAGCAGCATGGAGGCCGGAACAGGCAGAGTCTGACAGCCAGCCTGCTGGGGACACTGGACGTCCACCAGTTCACATACTGGGAGGCTCCTCAAGAGGAAACTAACTGTCCTTAACATGCATGCAGGCCACAGCGCCACCACGTGGTGGAGCAGCAGGAATGAGGGAAATGGTGAACAATCGAACGTTTCATGAGAAATGTGAGGCTGTTCATATTTTAGGATGTTATATTTTTACAGTTCGCCGTTAAAACGAAGACCTTAGGGGTTTATTGTGTGATATTTATGCAAAAATCACACAACCGTGAACAAACAGCCGGGGGTTAAACAAAAACATGCAACTGTTGTTTCAGAGCCTCCTGTTAGCGCATTAGCATTAGCTTCCATAAATACTGTAACCCTTTAGCCATCCATAAGCCAGCTGTAGCTTATGACGAGTGCTTTAGCGTTAGCAGGGCCACCTTTTCAGCTAGCGCTGCCTGGTTGCCATGGAAACCGGACACAGACCAGCAGAGGCTGCTGCTAGCCTCATGTAGCAGGTGTTCCTTCGCTAACGGCTGCAGCTAAAGGCCGTTTCCTGGTTTGTCGAGTCATAAATACGAACTCGGAGACGGATGGAGTTTCTGAGAAGCGGCTCAGATCAACATGTCGGCGGTTCTGCTCTGTGGGTCTGTTCCAGCCCAAACCCACCAAGGGCCGCATGCGGATCCACTGCCTGGAGAACGTGGACAAGGCCCTGCAGTTCCTGAAGGAGCAGCGCGTCCACCTGGAGAACATGGGCTCCCACGACATCGTGGACGGGAACCACCGCCTCACGCTGGGCCTCATCTGGACCATCATCCTGCGCTTCCAGGTGAGCCCGAAACGGGTCAGAACCGCCGCTGGTGTTTACGACGTCATCGCGGCTGAAATGGGCGGACAGGATTTATCTTTGATAAGCTGTGAGGATTAAATCCATCCTGCCAGAAGAATCAGGCTGAAACGGAGCCGGCCGGACGAACCGCTCTGCGCTTTAGCTGCTGCAGCCAGAGATATCTGGGTCGGGTCGGGTTCTGGTGGTCCGAGTCAGGCTCAGGGACGTCCATCTATGAAGGTCAGACAGTTTCTGCTAGAACCTCACAGAGAGTTACCTCAGATTATAATGAGATTATTGTTCATAAATTAGCTAAAAAACAGATTTCTGCCTGTAAGAATGTTTGGTTGTTTTGTAGACTTGGTAGCTAGCATAGCTGTAGCTAGCAGCTAACAGATAGCTATTCTGTAGCTAACATCTAGCTATCCTGTAGCTAACATCTAGCTATCTTGTACCTAACAGCTAGCTAGCTATCTATCCTGTAGCTAACATCTAGCTATCCTGTAGCTAACATCTAGCTATCTTGTAGCTAACATCTAGCTATCCTGTAGCTAACAGCTAGCTATCCTGTAGCTAACATCTAGCTATCCGGTAGCTAACATCTAGCTATCTTGTAGCTAACATCTAGCTATCCTGTAGCTAACATCTAGCTATCCTGTAGCTAACAGATAGCTATCCTGTAGCTAACATCTAGCTATCTTGTAGCTAACATCTAGCTATCCTGTAGCTAACAGCTAGCTATCCTGTAGCTAACATCTAGCTATCCTGTAGCTAAAATCTAGCTATCCTGTAGCTAACAGATAGCTACAGGAACCTTTCTGCTGACAGGCCAGGTGACTTCATGTGTTAGCACTTCATGGGTTCATCCTCACTGGTTCATCCCTTTATTTTAAGAGTCTGGTGTCTGAATGATGACCAGGTCAGAGGTCAGAGTTCAGCTTCTTTGATTTGTCCTTCATTTTGAGACTCTAAAGCAGAATCCAGTCAGACCTTCAGGAAACCCGATTGACCAGGAACGTTTTAGATAATGGAACCAATAACTGGTTGGAAACACAACAGATCCGTTTCTCACATCCAGCTGAGAAAACGGTTCTGAACACGTCACTGTTTGTTTCTCTAAATGTCTAGAGCAGCTGCTGGAATGAAAGTTCAGATTAATGCGTAACTTAAACATAATCGAGAGACGCCTGCATTGACCTCGCTGAACCGTCGGACGCTCCAGCCGGATCAGCAGGCCTTTCCTTCAGCAGTGGAGTGTTGTGCAGCGCGACTCGGTGGCTTATAGAGAAACGTCAGGTTTTAATTTACCTCCTTCCTCCATCTTTGGTTTGAAGGATTTAAATGGAGATGAGACATTTGGAGCGAGGAGGAAACGTTCCGTCAGTTCGTCTTCAGGGTTTCTGTTCTGCTCGGTCCACTTTGGTTTGACCTCTGACCTCGTGTGTGTCTCAGATCCAGGACATCAGTGTGGAGACGGAGGACAACAAGGAGAAGAAGTCGGCTAAAGACGCTCTGCTGCTCTGGTGCCAGATGAAGACTGCAGGGTCAGTACACAACACCTGGTGACCTCTGACCTGTGACCCTGAAACCTCCCCAGGGCTCACAGGCCGGAATGAAACGGTTTAAACTAAAGAATAATCTAAGTTTAGTTCATGGAGAGCAGAAACGGCTCGGACTCAGGCTGATTGGACATTTTTCACCGCTGATCCTCTGACAGGTATCCAAACGTCAACATCCACAACTTCACCACCAGCTGGAGAGACGGGATGGCCTTCAACGCCCTGATCCACAAACACAGGTAGCGTCATCCTCCAGGTGCCTCATCCTCCAGGTGCCTCACCGTCATCCTCCAGGTGCCTCACCCTCCAGGTGCCTCACCCTCCAGGTGCCTCATCCTCCAGGTGCCTCACCGTCATCCTCCAGGTGCCTCATCCTCCAGGTGCCTCACCCTCCAGGTGCCTCACCCTCCAGGTGCCTCAATCCTCCAGGTGCCTCACCGTCATCCTCCAGGTGCCTCACCCTCCAGGTGCCTCATCCTCCAGGTGCCTCACCCTCCAGGTGCCTCACCCTCCAGGTGCCTCATCCTCCAGGTGCCTCACCCTCCAGGTGCCTCACCTTCATCGCCTTCATCCTCCTCAGAGACACCTGGCTAATAAAGGGAACCTAAATAACCTCACTGGACCAGAGGCCTTCAGTGGAAAAGGATTTTAAACTTTATAATATTTCAATGATGTCATAAACAAACAGAAGTTTGACCTTTATCAGGTTTTTGCTCACTGAACGTTTTTCTGCCTCATTTCATCAGTTTGTTACTCGATGGATTCATGTTGATGAAAGTTTTAAAAAATACACCAACATCTAATCAGGGAGGAACGGCCTGGCCCCACGGGGGGGCCACGACCCCCATGTTGAAGACCGCAGCATTGAACATCATCACTGTTTTGTTGGTTGTTGTTAAATATTAACAATCATTATGTCCATTACTATTAACCTTTAACCTCCAGGCCTGTTAAAGATCAGACATCTTTTATTTTGAAGGATCATATTTTATTTTGAAGTGTTTGGTTTTATTTTGAAGGGTGGTGTTTTATTTTGAAGGGCCTGGCTTTATTTTGAAGGGTGGTGTTTTATTTTGAAGTGTTTCCTGTGGTTTCCAGACCTGACCTGATCGACTTCGATAAGCTGAAGAAGTCCATCTTTTATTTTGAAGGGTGGTGTTGTATTTTGAAGGGTTTGGTTTTATTTTGAAGGGTGGTGTTGTATTTTTAAGGTGGGGTTTTATTTTGAAGGGTGGTGTTTTATTTTGAAGGGCCTGGTATTATTTTGAAGGGTGGTGTTGTATTTTGAAGGGTTTGGTTTTTTTGAAGGGTGGTGTTTTATTTTGAAGTGTTTCCTGTGGTTTCCAGACCTGACCTGATCGACTTCGATAAGCTGAAGAAGTCCATCTTTTATTTTGAAGGGTGGTGTTGTATTTTTAAGGGTGGTGTTTTATTTTGAAGGCTGGTGTTGTATTTTGAAGGGCCTGGTTTTATTTTGAAGGGTGGTGTTTTATTTTGAAGGGTGGTGTTTTATTTTGAAGGGTGGTGTTTTATTTTGAAGGGTGGTGTTGTATTTTGAAGGGTATGGTTTTATTTTGAAGGCTGGTGTTTTATTTTTAAGGGTGGTGTTTTTTTTGAAGGGTGGTGTTGTATTTTGAAGGGCCTGGTTTTATTTTGAAGGGCCTGGTTTTATTTTGAAGGGTGGTGTTGTATTTTGAAGGGTGGTGTTTTATTTTGAAGTGTTTCCTGTGGTTTCCAGACCTGACCTGATCGACTTCGATAAGCTGAAGAAGTCCAACGCTCACTACAACCTGCAGAACGCCTTCAACCTGGCAGAGACTCACCTGGGCCTGACCAAGCTGCTGGACCCGGAGGGTCAGTGTACAGACACACACACACACACACACACACACACACACACACACACACACACCCCCTCTGACCCTTCGCTGTCCCCTGCAGACATCAGCGTTGAGCATCCAGATGAAAAGTCCATCATCACCTACGTCGTCACTTATTACCACTACTTCTCCAAGATGAAGGCGCTGAAGGTGGAGGGCAAGAGGATCGGCAAGGTGAGCTGCTTCTGACCCGGTTCTGACCCGGTTCTGACCCGGTTCTGACCCAGCAGAGTCAGCAGCTTCACCTCGAACTACCAGCAGTTTATATTTATTTGTAATTACTGTGAGCCTGAAGCAAACATGAAGGATCGTTCTGAAAATGCCCATAAATCTACAAACTCATGTCACATTTGTCCCATTTCTGTGTCGTTATTGAGGGCCACACAGAATCACTTTGAGGGCCACAGACGGCCCCCAGGCCACACTTTGGCCACCCCTGCTTTAGCTGCTGCGTGGAACCGTTTCATTAAAGTCATTCTTAGTGAAACCAGTAAAGCAGAATCGTTATGTTTGTCGTCTCGTTAGTTTTGTCGTCTCTTAGTTTTGTCGTCTGTCGTTAGTTTTGTCGTCTGTCGTTAGTTTGTTTTTGTCGTCTTCGTTAGTTTTGTCGTCTGTCGTTAGTTTTGTCGTCTCGTTAGTTTTGTCGTCTCGTTAGTTTTGTCGTCGTCGTTAGTTTTGTCGTCTCGTTAGTTTTGTCGTCTCGTTAGTTTTGTCGTTTTTGTCGTCTCGTTAGTTTTGTCGTCTTCGTTAGTTTTGTCGTCTCGTTAGTTTTGTCGTCTCGTTAGTTTTGTCGTCTCGTTAGTTTTGTCGTCTGTCGTTTAGTTTTGTCGTCTCGTTAGTTTTGTCGTCTCGTTTAGTTTTGTCGTCTGTCGTTAGTTTTGTCGTCTCGTTGTTTTTGTCGTCTCGTTAGTTTTGTCGTCTCGTTGGTTTTGTCATCTGTCGTTAGTTTTGTCGTCTCGTTAGTTTTGTCGTTTTTGTCGTCTCGTTAGTTTTGTCGTCTCGTTAGTTTTGTCGTTTTTGTCGTCTGTCGTTAGTTTTGTCGTCTCGTTAGTTTTGTCGTTTTTGTCGTCTGTCGTTAGTTTTGTCGTCTCGTTGTTTTTGTCGTCTCGTTAGTTTTGTCGTCTCGTTGGTTTTGTCGTCTGTCGTTAGTTTTGTCGTCTCGTTAGTTTTGTCGTTTTTGTCGTCTGTCGTTAGTTTTGTCGTCTCGTTTAGTTTTGTCGTCTGTCGTTAGTTTTGTCGTCTGTCGTTAGTTTTGTCGTCTCGTTAGTTTTGTCGTCTCGTTTAGTTTTGTCGTCTGTCGTTAGTTTTGTCGTCTGTCGTTAGTTTTGTCGTCTCGTTAGTTTTGTCGTTTTTGTCGTCTCGTTAGTTTTGTCGTCTGTCGTTAGTTTTGTCGTCTCGTTAGTTTTGTCGTCTCGTTAGTTTTGTCGTCTCGTTAGTTTTGTCGTCTGTCGTTAGTTTTGTCGTCTCGTTAGTTTTGTCGTCTCGTTTAGTTTTGTCGTCTGTCGTTAGTTTTGTCGTCTCGTTGTTTTTGTCGTCTCGTTAGTTTTGTCGTCTCGTTGGTTTTGTCGTCTGTCGTTAGTTTTGTCGTCTCGTTAGTTTTGTCGTTTTTGTCGTCTCGTTAGTTTTGTCGTCTCGTTAGTTTTGTCGTTTTTGTCGTCTGTCGTTAGTTTTGTCGTCTCGTTAGTTTTGTCGTTTTTGTCGTCTGTCGTTAGTTTTGTCGTCTCGTTGTTTTTGTCGTCTCGTTAGTTTTGTCGTCTCGTTGGTTTTGTCGTCTGTCGTTAGTTTTGTCGTCTCGTTAGTTTTGTCGTTTTTGTCGTCTGTCGTTAGTTTTGTCGTCTCGTTTAGTTTTGTCGTCTGTCGTTAGTTTTGTCGTCTCGTTGGTTTTGTTGTCTGTCGTATAGTTTTGTCGTCTCGTTAGTTTTGTCGTTTTTGTCGTCTGTCGTTAGTTTTGTCGTCTCGTTGTTTTTGTCGTCTCGTTAGTTTTGTCGTCTCGTTGTTTTTGTCGTCTGTCGTTAGTTTTGTCGTCTCGTTAGTTTTGTCGTCTCGTTAGTTTTGTCGTTTTTGTCGTTAGTTTTGTCGTCTGTCGTTAGTTTTGTCGTCTCGTTAGTTTTGTCGTCTCGTTAGTTTTGTCGTCTGTCGTTAGTTTTGTCGTCTCGTTAGTTTTGTCGTCTCGTTAGTTTTGTCGTCTCGTTAGTTTTGTCGTTTTTGTCGTCTGTCGTTAGTTTTGTCGTCTCGTTAGTTTTGTCGTCTGTCGTTAGTTTTGTCGTCTCGTTAGTTTTGTCGTCTCGCTGGTCTTGTCGTCTCTCGCTGACGGAGGGTTTTTCCCTGCGCCTCGCCTCGCAGGTGCTGGACAACGCCATCGAGACGGAGAAGATGATCGAGAAGTACGAGTCTCTGGCGTCGGACCTGCTGGAGTGGATCGAACAGACCATCATCATCCTGAACAACAGGAAGTTCGCCAACTCGCTGGTGGGCGTCCAGCAGCAGCTGCAGGCCTTCAACACGTACCGCACCGTGGAGAAGCCGCCCAAGTCAGAGGAACACGCATGTAGCATGTGGTAACCGACACGCAGCGGCGGAGGTTTAACGTGACGTCCGTGTCCAGGTTCACAGAGAAGGGCAACCTGGAGGTCCTGCTCTTCACCATCCAGAGCAAGATGAGGGCCAACAACCAGAAGGTCTTCACGCCGCGCGAAGGGAAGCTCATCTCCGACATCAACAAGGTAGCTGCAGCGCGACGCCAGGGGTCAGCGAACCTGGGTCACTGACCCCCGCTCTGACCCGGGGTCAGGGAACCTGGGTCAGGGCCACGCTCTGGCCCGGGGTCAGCGAACCTGGGTCACTGACCCCGCTCTGACCCGGGGTCAGGGAACCTGGGTCACTGACCCCGCTCTGACCCGGGTCAGGGAACCTGGGTCACTGACCCCGCTCTGACCCCGGTCAGGGAACCTGGGTCAGGGGCCACGCTCTGACCCCGGTCAGGGAACCTGGGTCACTGACCCCGCTCTGACCCGGGGTCAGGGAACCTGGGTCAGGGGCCACGCTCTGACCCCGGTCAGGGAACCTGGGTCAGGGGCCACGCTCTGACCCGGGTCAGGGAACCTGGGTCACTGATCCCGCTCTGACCCGGGTCAGGGAACCTGGGTCACTGACCCCGCTCTGACCCGGGGTCAGGGAACCTGGGTCAGGGGCCACGCTCTGACCCGGGGTCAGGGAACCTGGGTCACTGACCCCGCTCTGACCCCGGGTCAGGGAACCTGGGTCACTGACCCCGCTCTGACCCGGGGTCAGGGAACCTGGGTCAGGGGCCACGCTCTGACCCGGGGTCAGGGAACCTGGGTCACTGACCCCGCTCTGACCCGGGGTCAGGGAACCTGGGTCAGGGGCCACGCTCTGACCCCGGGTCAGGGAACCTGGGTCAGGGGCCACGCTCTGACCCCGGGTCAGGGAACCTGGGTCAGGGGCCACGCTCTGACCCGGGTCAGGGAACCTGGGTCACTGACCCCGCTCTGACCCCGGGTCAGGGAACCTGGGTCAGGGGCCACGCTCTGACCCCCGGGTCAGGGAACCTGGGTCAGGGGCCACGCTCTGACCCCGGGTCAGGGAACCTGGGTCAGGGGCCACGCTCTGACCCCGGGTCAGGGAACCTGGGTCAGGGGCCACGCTCTGACCCCGGGTCAGGGAACCTGGGTCAGGGGCCACGCTCTGACCCCGGGTCAGGAACCTGGGTCAGGGCCACGCTCTGACCCGGGGTCAGGGAACCTGGGTCACTGATCCCGCTCTGACCCGGGTCAGGGAACCTGGGTCACTGACCCCGCTCTGACCCGGGGTCAGGGAACCTGGGTCAGGGGCCACGCTCTGACCCGGGGTCAGGGAACCTGGGTCAGGGGCCACGCTCTGACCCCGGGTCAGGGAACCTGGGTCACTGACCCCGCTCTGACCCCGGGTCAGCGAACCTGGTCACTGACCCCGCTCTGACCCCGGGTCAGCGATCCTGGGTCACTGACCCCGCTCTGACCCGGGTGCGCTTGTTTCAGGCCTGGGAGCGCCTGGAGAAGGCGGAGCACGAACGGGAACTGGCCCTGCGGACGGAGCTGATCCGCCAGGAGAAGCTGGAGCAGCTGGCCAGACGCTTCGACCGCAAGGCGGCCATGAGGGAGACCTGGCTGAGCGAGAACCAGAGGCTGGTGTCACAGGTACCACTCACCTGGACTCAGCTGGACTCACTGACTCACTGGACTCACGCTAGGACTCAGCTGGACATGTCGACTCACCTGGACTCACCGGGACTCACCTGGACTCACTACTGGACTCACCTGGACATCAGCTGGACTCATGTCCGACATCACCACTGGACTCACCTGGACTCACCTGGACTCATGCTGGACACTGTCGACTCACCTGGACTCACACTGTGACCTCACCTGACTCACCTGGACTCACCTGGACTCAGCTGGACTCAGCTGACTCAGCTGACTCAGCTGGACATGTCGACTCAATTAATTACAATCCAGAATAATACTATTATGTTTCCCTTGTTAATTCATCGTCCCCCTCTCTCCTCTCCTCCTCCTCCTCCTCCCCCTCTCTCTTCCCCATCCCCCCCTCCTCCCCGCCTCCTTCCCTCCAGGATAACTTCGGCTTCGACCTGCAGGCCGTGGAGGCGGCCACCAAGAAGCACGAGGCCATAGAGACGGACATCGCGGCGTACGAGGAGCGCGTCCAGGCGGTGGTTGCCGTGGCGAGGGAGCTGGAGGCGGAGAGTTACCATGACATCAAGCGCATCACGGCCAGGAAGGACAACGTGATCCGGCTGTGGGAATACCTGCTGGAGCTGCTGAAGGCCCGGCGCCACCGGTTGGAGCTCAACCTGGGCCTGCAGCGCGTTTTCCAGGAGATGCTGTACATCATGGACTGGATGGACGAGATGAAGGTACCGTCGTCATCCTCACCGAGGCGCCGTGGCGACCAGGTCACGTTGCTGATGTCACAACGTTTATTACTGTAGAAACAACGAATATCTGAGCAACGTGTCGCTGCGTTTATCTGGTTTTATTGGATTCATGTATCTTTATTAGTAATTAATATCATTTCCTCTTTTAAACCGTTTTTCACTAAAATGTTCACTTTGTTTCTCACTTAAAGGTCAATATTCATTTATTTATTTGCTTACATTTATAATTAAATACTAAGTAATGTTGTTTTTTTTCCATGAAAACCCTAAAATTAAATCCTGTTTTTATATTTTTAATAAAAACTATTACTGCTCCATTTTACCACAGGATAAGTTATGATTAACTGAAACACATCAAACCTCCACAGTCTAAAAAATGAACATTTTCTGTTGTTTTTTTCAGCTGAAAGAGTTAAAATGTCCAGACGCAGCTACAGGTCAGATCAGCCGATGTGATTGGCTGATAATTAACTTTATTTAAATGAGTCAGTTTCCTCTTCCTGCCTGTAAACAGGATGAATTTTAATTCCAACCTGGTTTCGATGTGAAGTTCATCTTCTTTGCTACTACACCAAACCTGTTGCCAAGGCAACCGTTAGCTCAGCAAACCCACGCATCGCTAAAACATTTGTTCAAACAGGCAGAAACACAAAGATCCTGTTTTATATCTTTAGATTTTTCTAAAATATAATTTAATTTATAACCGGCTGGACTCATAATCCTCCAGACCAGGTGTGTCAAACTTGAGGTCCGTGGGCCAAATCCAGTCCGCTGTAAACATCTCTGTGGTCCTCAGAAATAAAAAAGTTTGATTCTTAAAAATCGTTTTACAATCAGAGCAGATTTGATCTGAATATTCACAAACTATATTAGTGAGAAAGGATTGTTCATGTTTCACTTTAGTGCAGGTTTTTTTTATATTAACAGCTTTTTAATGGGTTGTTTTATCGATTCTGATAAATTAAATTCTGACATTTATGATGTTGATACATTCAGAATAAATTTCATTTAAGCTGAAATTTCTCTGTTTAAGTTTTATAAATAACTTGATGAAAGTTCTGCAGGATATTTTTTATTATCTGTTTAAATCATGAAATCATTAGTTGGTTATTATTAACATGCTCATCGGGTCAGTGGAGATGCTGCTGCAGGTCAGCAGGTGGCGCTGCAGGTCCCATATGGAGAGCCATTTCTGCCAAAATTAAATAAATGGGTGAAATAAATAAAAAAATGACTAAAACACTTTAAAAAATGAAGAAAATGAGTGAAATAAAAAAAATGTTAAATAAATAATTTAGCATTTTTATTAACCCAATTTTTTATTTATTTATTTTCATTTACCCATTTTTCATTAATCTATTTTTTATTTAAACATTTTTTAATTTAGCTTTTTCATTAACCAAATTTTTTATTTATTTGTTTTTCATATCTATTTATCTTTTTCATTACTACTTTTTATTTATCCCTGATTTTCTATTTCCCAGTTCCATTAATCAATTTCTCATATATTCCTTTGTTGCCTTTATTTTTTTCTAAGTTTTGCAGGGAAATAGGATGTGATAAATAAGAAAATAAGGAAATACTAAATGAATAAGAGAAATTGGAAAATGGAAAATTAAATTTTTTTCAAACACGTTAAATGAAAAGTAGATCAAAGAAAAATAGCTAAATAAAGAAGGGATATATAAGAAATTGATTAATGAAACTGGAAAATAGAAAATCAGGTTAATGGAAAAAGGAAATTGAAAAATGGTTAAATTAAAAAATAGATTAATGAAAAATGGGTAAATGGATAGAGGCATAAATAAAAAATAGGTAAATGAAAAAGATAAATTGATAATATGAAAAATAAATAAATGAAAAAGCTAAATCAAAAAATGTTTAAATAAAAAATAGATGAATGAAAAATGGGTAAATGAAAATAAATAAATGAAAAAGCTAAATTATTTATTTAACAATTTTTATTTATTTCACTCATTTTCTTCATTTTTTGATTTTTTTTTTCTCATTTTTTATTTATTTCGCACATTTATTCATTGAATTTTGGCCGAATTGGCTCTCCATAGTCCCAAACCGAAGGCAGAGAAACAGCAGCAGCTTCACGAAGCTGGAGATGAAAACAGGAACATTTTCCAGAATGTTTTCCTTTTAGTTTGATGATTCAGCAAAAAAATGTTTTTGCGTTTTGTCTCTCTGAATCATCTCCCGTCTGGTTGACCGTCCTGTGTTGACCTCTGACCCCGGCAGATGCTGCTGCTGTCCCAGGACTACGGAAGCACCTGCTGGGTGTGGAGGATCTGCTGCAGAAACACGCTCTGGTGGAGGCCGACATCTCCATCCAGGCCGACCGCGTCCGCAACGTCAACAGCAACGCGCAGAAGTTCGCCGGCGACACCGACGGTACCCGCCGCGTCCGCAACGTCCTCCACGCCCGTCCCACCGCTCCCCTCACGCTCCTCTTCCTCACTGCTCCTCTTCCTCGCTCCTCCTCCCTCACCTCTTCCTCCGCTCCTCTCCTCACTCACTCTCCCTCCTCCTCACTCTCCTCCTCCTCCTCACCTCTCCTCCTCCTCTCCCTCCTCCCTCACCTCTCCTCCTCCTCCTCCTCTCTCCCTCCTCCTCCTCCTCCTCTCCTCCTCTTCCTCCTCCTCACCTCTCCTCCTCCTCCTCACCTCTCCTCCTCCTCCTCCTTCTCCTCCTCCTCCTCACCTCTTCCTCTCCTCCTCCTCCTCCTCCTCTTCCTCACCTCTCCTCTCCTCTCCTCACCTCTCCTTCCTCCTCCTCTTCCTCACCTCTTCCTCTCCTCCTCCTCCTCTCCTCTCCCACCTCTTCCTCTCCTCCTCCTCCTCCTCCTCCCTTCCTCACCTCTTCCTCTCCTCCCCTCCTCTCTCCTCTCTCCTCCTCCCCTCTCCTCTCCTCCTCTCACCTCTCTCCTCCTCCTCCTCCTCTTCCTCACCTCTTCCTCTCCTCCTCCTCTTCCTCACCTCTTCCTCTCCTCCTCCTCCCCTCCTCTCCTCACCTCTTCCTACCTCCTCCTCCTCCTCCTCCTCTTCCTCACCTCTCCTCTCCTCCTTCCTCACCTCTCCTCCTCCCTCCTCCTCTTCCTCACCTCTTCCTCTCCTCCTCCTCTTCCTCACCTCTTCCTCTCCTCCTCCTCCTCCTCACCCTCCTCCTCCTCCTCCTCCTCCTCCCTCTCCTCTCCTCCTCCTCCTCACCACTCCTCCTCCTCCTCCCCCAGGCTACAAGCCCTGCGACCCCCAGGTCATCCGGGATCGCATCGCGCACATGGAGTTCTGCTACCAGGAGCTGACCCAGCTGGCGGCGGAGCGTCGCTCCCGCCTGGACGAATCGCGCCGCCTCTGGAAGTTCTTCTGGGAGATGGCGGAGGAGGTGCGCCGCCCTCCGACCCCCCCCCCCCCCCCCCGCCGGCCGGGCGGCGGTTTCCGCGGTAACCTGTGGTTCTGGTCCGCAGGAGGGCTGGATCCGGGAGAAGGAGCAGATCCTGTCGTCGGAGGACCAGGGGAAGGATCTGACCGGGACGGTGCGGCTGCTGAGTCAGCACAAGGCCCTGGAGGACGAGCTGAGCGGCCGAGCCGCTCACCTGCAGCAGACGGTCCGGCAGGGCCAGCAGCTGGTGGACGACCGGCACTTCGGAGCCGACAAGATCCGGGAGCGCATCCGGGACGTCCAGGTGGGCCGCCGCGGGGTCGGAGGTCGGCAGGCCCTACTGGGAGAGAGCCGGCCTGACGGGGAACTTCCTGTCTCTGCAGGATCAGTGGGCGGCTCTGGAGCGCCTGTCCGCCGTGAGGAAAACCCGCCTGCAGGAGGCCTGCAACCTGCACCAGTTCCAGGTGAGAACGGAGGTCAGAGGTCAGAGAGCAGCTTCCTGTTGGAGCTGGACGAGACGGCTGAGAGACGCTCATATCAGTAATTATTGATCAGTTTAGAAATCTGACTCTGGTGAGGCGGCATTTCCTGTTTCATCCAGTTCAGACTGGTTTTATTTTTAATTATGATTAGGTTATTATTGCTAGGCAACCATGAAATACTCTGCAGGGTGTTGCTAGGTAACCATGGAATACACTGCAGGGTGTTGCTAGGCAACAATGAAATACACTGCAGGTGTTGCTAGGCAACCATGACATACTCTGCAGGGTGTTGCTAGGTAACCATGAAATACACTGCAGGTTGTTGCTAGGTAACCATGAAATACTCTGCAGGGTGTTGCTAGGCAACCATGAAATACACTGCAGGGTGTTGCTAGGCAACATGACATACTCTGCAGGGTGTTGCTAGGTAACCATGAAATACACTGCAGGGTGTTGCTAGGCAACCATGACATACTCTGCAGGGTGTTGCTAGGTAACCATGGAATGCTCTGCAGGGTGTTGCTAGGCAACCATGACATACTCTGCAGGGTGTTGCTAGGTAACCATGGAATGCTCTGCAGGGTGTTGCTAGGTAACCATGACATACTCTGCAGGGTGTTGCTAGGCAACCGAAGAGTGTGTTGACGTCACCCCAGCTCACTGAGAAGCTGAGCAGTTAAAGTTTTTCCCAGAATGCTTTGCTGTTCTGGGTCAGAGTTCAGTGAAATGGTGGAATCAGGTGCGTCATGTTGATCTATAGACGAATTATCGCTCTGACCCGACCTTTGACGCCCCCAGGCGGACGCCGACGACATGGACACCTGGATGCTGGACGTCCTGCGCATCGTCTCCAGCGAGGACGTCGGCCACGACGAGTTCTCGGCTCAGGCCCTGGTGAAGAAGCACAAAGACGTGGCGGAGGAGATCAGCAGCTACCGGCCCGCCGTGGAGGCGCTGCACGAGCAGGCGAACGCGCTGACGCCGCTCGGCGCCGGCGACCCGCAGGTCCAGGCCCGGCTGGCCGGCATCGAGGAGCGGTACGCCGAGGTGGCGGAGCTGACGCGGCTCCGGAAGCAGGCGCTGCAGGACGCGCTGGCGCTCTACAGGATGCTGAGCGAGGCCAGCGCCTGCGAGCTCTGGGTCGACGAGAAGGAGCAGTGGCTCAACGGCACCGACATCCCGGACAAGCTGGAGGACCTGGAGGTGGTCCAGCACCGGTGAGACCCGGACCCGGCCGGGAGCGCCGCCGCCGCCGCCCCGCCGCCGCCCCTCACCGCCTCGCTGTCCGTCCCCCCCGCAGGTTCGAGAGTCTGGAGCCGGAGATGAACAGCCAGGCGTCCCGCGTCGCCGTGGTGAACCAGGTGGCCCGGCAGCTGGTCCACAGCGGACACCCCGGGAGGCCCAGATCCGGGCCCAGCAGGACCAGCTCAACACCAGGCGAGTGGGCGGGCCGGGCCGGGTCCGGCTGCAGCGCCCCGGTTCTGACGGCGGTTCTGTCCCTGTCCAGGTGGAGCCAGTTCAGAGACCTGGTGGACCAGAAGAAGGAGAACCTGAACTCGGCGCTGGGCGTCCAGAACTACCACCTGGAGTGTAACGAGACCAAGTCCTGGATCAAGGAGAAGACCAAGGTACCGCCCGGCCCGGCCCGGCCCGACCCACCGGGCCCCCGGCAGAACCTCAGCGGGCCGCTCTGTGCCGCAGGTGATCGAGTCGACCCAGGAGCTGGGCAACGACCTGGCCGGGGTCATGGCGCTGCAGAGGAAGCTGACCGGCATGGAGCGCGACCTGGCGGCCATCGAGGTCAAGCTGGCCGACCTGGACCAGGAGGCGCAGCGGCTGGCGGCCGAACACCCGGAGCAGGACGGCGCCATCCGGGGCCGGCTGGCCGAGATCACCGCCGTCTGGGACCACATGAAGGTCAGAGGTCGGCTCTGGACACTCAGTTAGACTGAGCTCAACTCTCAAACCAAACCTGTCAGTTCCAGGAAGAAAAAATTTGGTGTCAGATGAAATGAAATGTTTCCATGAACTGGCGGGATGGGAGGATGAATCTACAGGAAATAGGTTTTATGTTTCTCGGTTTTAGGGTCACCCTAACAGTAATCTGACAGGATGTCGGAACCGAGGACCCAAACTCAGGACGGCCTGCAGCGCCTGAACAGCCCAGACCGGCGGCTCAGGGTCATGTTGGGTCATTGGGAAAAAACGGAGTAAATTTCTATTACATGAACTTTTCTGAGCTTGTAGAGTTGAAAATTTGACAGAAAACCCATAAATGTTGAGCTCAATCTGAGTCCAACATGTCTGACGTTTGGAGGTCAGAAGACGTTTCTGGTGGACATTCAGTCCGTTTTGTCTCTGATGGGTCCTGGTCTGTCCTCTCTGGTGTGTGACTGTTGACCGCAGTACAAGCCGCGCGCTGCAGAGGGACTCGCTGAGCTAGCCGACCCTCTGTGGCAGAGAAGCTTTCAGGCCAAAGTATGTGATGTCATTAATCAGCGCTCTGTTGACCTGTTAAGACCCAACATTTGAGTCTTAACAGGTCAACTGAATATCACATTTATAGGTTGAGAAAGAAAAAGGTTTAGATTTAACTGAACTGATTAGTTTCTGAACAGTAACAGTAAAAGTGCTGATCCTTCGTGTTGCTACTAGCATGAGCTAAGTGAAAATCGGCTCCTTCTTCTTCTTCTTTAGATTTCAACAGCAGCTTCCATCCATTATTGTTGCACTACTGCCGTCTACTGGATCCTGATATCTATGCCTCACATTCTCATAATGATCCCAGTATTATTTAAAAAACTAAACATCTTCTTTTTCCCCTCAATGCTGTTTAACTGATCAACAACATTTTCAAATTTCAATTCCCTATCAAAATCTAATTCCGTTTTAATGGCCGCTTTCTTCTTTTATTTCCAATTTTGACTTCCAATTATTCACTTCCTGCTAAAGCGCCCCCTGGTGGTTGAAGAACAATCCACGCATAAGCCGCACTGGACTATAAGCCGCATGGCTCAAAGCTTATAGCCTTTGAACCAAGCGGCTTATAGTCAAAGTAGCAGTTTATAGTTACTCTCTGGTCTTGTTCAGGGGGCCGTAGTTTGGGGACCCCCGTTGTGGATAAATCTGTGTGTGTTGGCCCCGTCCGCCTGTAGGGGACGCTGAAGAACCGCGAGGAGTCCCTGGGCGAGGCCAGCAAGCTGCAGCAGTTCCTGCGGGAGCTGGACGACTTCCAGGCGTGGCTGTCGCGCACGCAGACGGCCGTGGCGTCGGAGGACATGCCCAACGCGCTGGCCGAGGCCGAGAAGCTGCTGGCCCAACACGAGGGCATCAAGAACGAGATCCGCAACTACGAGGAGGACTACCAGAAGATGAGGGACATGGGGGACTGGTGACGCAGGGCCAGACGGACGCCCAGTACATGTTCCTGCGGCAGCGGCTGCAGGCGCTGGACACCGGCTGGAACGAGCTGCACAAGATGTGGGAGAACCGGCAGAGCCTGTTGTCCCAGTCCCACGTCCACCAGCTGTTCCTGAGGGACACCAAGCAGGCCGAGGCCTTGCTCAACAACCAGGTAACCGACGGCGACCATGATGTCACAGCTGCTGCTCCAACCAGGCGCCAGCGCTGGTCACTCAATACTAGGGCTGTAGTGATGCAATAATCTCACGATACGATACACGATATTCTGCCCACGATACCATATATATGGCGATATTCAGCAAACGATACAATTCAACACACTTTTGTGATTTTCTGAAAGGTTTCAGAGGGACAGAGTGATTTTGGTGACATTTTGTGACTGTTATAAAGTTGGATTGAATTAATTTAACTGAAAACTGATTAAAAGCTCCAACTACACAATACCTGGTTCTGGTTGGACACAGACTTAAAGTGGACAGCTGGACAAAATGAACCAAAGAAGTGGAGAGAAAACATGTTTCTTTTAGTTGAAACAGTCCAAACTGTAGCTGACATGCATTAGTAAAGTAAATAAAGTGAACCAAGTTCCTGCTCTGAATAGTTTGATACCTTTTTAACCTGAACATCTGAAGGAATCACTCTAAGCCTGATGACCTGGTGAAGCAAGCAGTGAGTGAACAAGGTGACAGTTGGACGTTACGATACTTGAGGATGAATATCGATTTTTTTATAGGAAAGAAAATATCGATATATATCACGATATCGATATTATTATACAGCCCTACTCAATACCAAACCCTTACCTGGTAGAAAACACCATTCAACCGATCATCTGGTTATCAGTGAGTTTAACAGGAAGGTGTGGTGCTGCCCCCTGCTGGTGGAGGACCTCAGTGTTCATCCAGGGACAACAGAGAAAATTATACTGAATGTTTGAAAAATAGGTCAGGAATGAATAACAAGTATAAAAATGTTTTAGTTTTTTAAAAAGAACAAAGATTTTCGGATCAGCACTAGAAGATGTGACCCATCAGGAGAAGATGTTAACCGGTCTGGTTCTGGTTCTGGTTCTGGTGTTAACCGTCTGGTTCTGGTTCTGGTGATGATGTTAACCGGTCTGGTTCTGGTTCTGGTTCTGGTGTTAACCGGTCTGGTTCTGGTTCTGGTGATGATGTTAACCCGTCTGGTTCTGGTGATGATGTTAACCCGTCTGGTTCTGGTTCTGGTTCTGGTTCTGGTGTTAACCGGTCTGGTTCTGGTTCTGGTTCTGGTGATGATGTTAACCGTCTGGTTCTGGTTCTGGTTCTGGTGTTAACCGGTCTGGTTCTGGTTCTGGTGTTAACCGTCTGGTTCTGGTTCTGGTTCTGGTGTTAACCGGTCTGGTTCTGGTTCTGGTGATGATGTTAACCGTCTGGTTCTGGTTCTGGTTCTGATGTTAACCGGTCTGGTTCTGGTTCTGGTGTTAACCGGTCTGGTTCTGGTTCTGGTGATGATGTTAACCCGTCTGGTTCTGGTTCTGGTGTTAACCGGTCTGGTTCTGGTTCTGGTGTTAACCCGTCTGGTTCTGGTTCTGGTGTTAACCGGTCTGGTTCTGGTTCTGGTTCTGGTGTTAACCCGTCTGGTTCTGGTTCTGATGTTAACCGGTCTGGTTCTGGTTCTGGTTCTGGTGTTAACCGGTCTGGTTCTGGTTCTGGTGATGATGTTAACCGGTCTGGTTCTGGTTCTGGTTAACCGGTCTGGTTCTGGTTCTGGTTCTGGTGTTAACGGGTCTGGTTCTGGTTCTGGTGTTAACCGGTCTGGTTCTGGTTCTGGTGTTAACCCGTCTGGTTCTGGTTCTGGTGTTAACCGGTCTGGTTCTGGTTCTGGTTCTGGTGTTAACCGTCTGGTTCTGGTTCTGGTTCTGGTGTTAACCCGTCTGGTTCTGGTTCTGGTGTTAACCGGTCTGGTTCTGGTTCTGGTTCTGGTGTTAACCCGTCTGGTTCTGGTTCTGGTGTTAACCGGTCTGGTTCTGGTTCTGGTTCTGGTGTTAACCCGTCTGGTTCTGGTTCTGGTGTTAACCCGTCTGGTTCTGGTTCTGGTGTTAACCGGTCTGGTTCTGGTTCTGTCGGGTTAACCCTCTGGTTCTGGTTGGTGTTAACCCGTCTGGTTCTGTTCTGGTTCTGGTGTTAACCGTCTGGTTCTGGTTCTGGTTTCTGGTGGTTAACCCGTCTGGTTCTGGTTCTGGTGTTAACCGGTTGGGTTCTGGTTCTGGTTCTGGTGTTAACCCGTCTGGTTCTGGTTCTGGTGTTAACCGGTTGGGTTCTGGTTCTGGTTCTGGTGTTAACCCGTCTGGTTCTGGTGTTAACCGGTCTGGTTCTGGTTCTGGTTCTGGTGTTAACCGGTCGTTCGGTTCTGGTTCTGGTTCTGGTGTTAACCCGGTCTGGTTCGGTTCTGGTTCTGGTTCTGGTGTTAACCTCGTTCTGGTTCTGGTTCTGGTGTTAACCGGTCTGGTTCTGGTTCTGTTCTGGTGTTAACCGGTCGGGTTCTGGTTCTGGTTCTGGTGTTAACCGTCTGGTTCTGGTTCTGGTGTTAACCGGTCGGTTCTGGTTCTGGTTCTGGTGTTAACCGTCTGGTTCTGGTTCTGGTTGTGTTAACCGGTCTGGTTCTGGTTCTGGTTCTGGTGTTAACCGGTCTGGTTCTGGTTCTGGTTCTGGTGTTAACCGGTCGGGTTCTGGTTCTGGTTCTGGTGTTAACCCGTCTGGTTCTGGTTCTGGTGTTAACCCGTCTGGTTCTGGTTCTGGTGTTAACCCGTCTGGTTCTGGTGTTAACCGGTCGGGTTCTGGTTCTGGTTCTGGTGTTAACCCGTCTGGTTCTGGTTCTGGTGTTAACCCGTCTGGTTCTGGTTCTGGTGTTAACCCGTCTGGTTCTGGTTCTGGTGTTAACCCGTCTGGTTCTGGTTCTGGTTCTGGTGTTAACCCGTCTGGTTCTGGTTCTGGTGTTAACCCGTCTGGTTCTGGTTCTGGTGTTAACCCGTCTGGTTCTGGTTCTGGTGTTAACCGGTCGGGTTCTGGTTCTGGTTCTGGTGTTAACCCGTCTGGTTCTGGTGTTAACCGGTCGGGTTCTGGTTCTGGTTCTGGTGTTAACCTGTCTGGTTCTGGTTCTGGTGTTAACCCGTCTGGTTCTGGTGTTAACCCGTCTGGTTCTGGTTCTGGTGTTAACCGGTCGGGTTCTGGTTCTGGTTCTGGTGTTAACCCGTCTGGTTCTGGTTCTGGTGTTAACCCGTCTGGTTCTGGTTCTGGTGTTAACCCGTCTGGTTCTGGTTCTGGTGTTAACCGGTCGGGTTCTGGTTCTGGTTCTGGTGTTAACCCGTCTGGTTCTGGTTCTGGTGTTAACCCGTCTGGTTCTGGTTCTGGTGTTAACCCGTCTGGTTCTGCTGTGTCCGGGTCAGGAGTACGTCCTGGCCCACACCGAGATGCCCGCCACCCTGGAGGGCGCCGAGGCCGCCATCAAGAAGCAGGAGGACTTCATGACCACCATGGACGCCAACGAGGAGAAGATCAGCGGCGTGGTCGACACCGGGCGCCGCCTGGTCGCCGATGGCAACATCAACGGCGAGCGCATCCAGGAGAAGGTGGACTCCATCGACCAGAGGTAGGACAGACACCAGGTGGGTCCTTCCACCTGAGGGTCGCTTGGGACTCACCTCTGATGTTTGTTTCAGACACAAGAAGAACCGGCAGGCGGCTAAAGACCTGCTGATGAGGCTGAAGGACAACCGGGACCTGCAGAAGTTCCTGCAGGACTGCCAAGAGGTCAGGCCCGACGGTGAAAGGTCGCGGACGGTCAGGTTGTCTGGTTCGGACGCTCAGCCCGTCTCTGTCCCCAGCTGTCCCTGTGGATCAACGAGAAGATGCTGACGGCTCAGGACATGACGTACGACGAGGCCAGGAACCTGCACAGCAAGTGGCTGAAGCACCAGGCCTTCATGGCCGAGCTGCAGTCCAACAAGGAGTGGCTGGACAAGATCGACAAGGTCAGGAGGGCAACGCTCCGCATGGCGAGACTCGAGCTTTCAGCAAGAAAGACGTCGTTTAAATCACGCTCAGCTAGCTTTAGCAAACGGCTCTGATGGAAATAAAACCTTCATAGCTTCCTTTGTTCCAGGGAGAAAACATGTTTAGATGAAACTATCAAGTATAAACATGAATCCTTAAAGTTCTTCACATACAAAGAAATAATTTTTATAAGCTACACTGCAAACAATTCTTTAGCTTAGCTTAGCTTGATTTCAATTAGCTTATTGATTTCTATCATTACCTAAGCTAACCCTAACTGATTCTCTAAGCTG
>CM065367.1:1040000-1060000 GCA_033032245.1 Poecilia picta
TACCTGAATCTTTTAACTTTATGTCATTTTTCCTCCAGATTTTGTTTCTCGTTTGGTTCTTTGCATTTTAATTTCACTTCCTGGTTCCGGTGTCGGTTCCTCCGGGTCTGACCTCTGACCCCTGCCCTCTGTCCAGGACGAGCAGAGCTCGGTGGCCATGCTGAAGAAGCACCAGATCCTGGAGCAGGCGGTGGAGGACTACGCCGACGCCGTCCATCAGCTGTCCGGCACCAGCCGCGGCCTGGTGGCCGCCGTCACACCCGACAGGTGAGGCCGCCGCCCCGCCGTGACCCCGCCCTGACCCCGCCCCGACCCCGCCCTGACCTGTGGCCCCGCCCGCCGCAGCGAGCGCATCGGCATGCGGCAGTCGCAGGTGGACAAGCTGTACGCCGGGCTGAAGGACCTGGCGGAGGAGCGGCGCGGGAAGCTGGAGGAGCGACTCCGCCTGTTCCAGCTGAACCGGGAGGTGGACGACCTGGAGCAGTGGGTCGCCGAGCGGGAGGTGGTGGCCGGGTCCCACGAGCTGGGACAGGACTACGAGCACGTCACGGTGAGGGTGGAGCCACGTTACCGTCATGAGGGTGGAGCCACGTTACCGTCATGAGGGTGGAGCCACGTTACCGTCATGAGGGTGGAGACACGTTACCGTCATGAGGGTATAGACACGTTAACGTCATGAGGGTGGAGACACGACACACGTTAACGTCACGGTGAGGGTGGAGCCACGTTACCGTCATGAGGGTGGAGCCACGTTACCGTCATGAGGGTGGAGACACGTTACCGTCATGAGGGTATAGACACGTTAACGTCATGAGGGTGGAGACACGACACACGTTAACGTCACGGTGAGGGTGGAGCCACGTTACCGTCATGAGGGTGGAGACACGTTACCGTCATGAGGGTGGAGACACGTTACCGTCATGAGGGTGGAGACACGTTAACGTCATGAGGGTGGAGCCACGTTACCGTCATGAGGGTGGAGCCACGTTACCGTCATGAGGGTGGAGACACGTTACCGTCATGGTGAGGGTGGAGCCACGTTAATGTCATGAGGGTGGAGACACGTTAACGTCATGGTGAGGGTGGAGCCACGTTAACGTCATGAGGGTGGAGACACGTTACCGTCATGAGGGTGGAGACACGTTAACGTCACGGTGAGGGTGGAGACACGTTACCGTCATGAGGGTGGAGACACGTTACCGTCATGAGGGTGGAGACACGTTACCGTCATGAGGGTGGAGACACGTTACCGTCATGAGGGTGGAGACACGTTAACGTCATGAGGGTGGAGCCACGTTACCGTCATGAGGGTGGAGACACGTTACCGTCATGGTGAGGGTGGAGCCACGTTAATGTCATGAGGGTGGAGACACGTTACCGTCATGAGGGTGGAGCCACGTTAACGTCACGGTGAGGGTGGAGACACGTTACCGTCATGAGGGTGGAGACACGTTAACGTCATGGTGAGGTGGAGCCACGTTAATGTCATGAGGGTGGAGACACATTAACGTCATGGTGAGGGTGGAGACACGTTACCGTCATGAGGGTGGAGACACGCTACCGTCATGAGGGTGGAGACACATTACCGTCATGAGGGTGGAGACACGTTAACGTCACGGTGAGGGTGGAGCCACGTTACCGTCATGAGGGTGGAGACACGTTAACGTCACGGTGAGGGTGGAGCCACGTTACCGTCATGAGGGTGGAGACACGTTACCGTCATGAGGGTGGAGCCACGTTAACGTCACGGTGAGGGTGGAGACACGTTACCGTCATGAGGGTGGAGACACGTTAACGTCATGGTGAGGGTGGAGCCACGTTAACGTCATGAGGGTGGAGACACATTAACGTCATGGTGAGGGTGGAGACACGTTAACGTCATGAGGGTGGAGACACATTAACGTCATGGTGAGGGTGGAGACACGTTACCGTCATGAGGGTGGAGACACGTTAACGTCACGGTGAGGGTGGAGACACGTTACCGTCATGAGGGTGGAGACACGTTAACGTCATGGTGAGGGTGGAGCCACGTTAACGTCATGAGGGTGGAGACACATTAACGTCATGGTGAGGGTGGAGACACGTTACCGTCATGAGGGTGGAGACACGCTAACGTCATGAGGGTGGAGCCACGCTACCGTCATGAGGGTGGAGACACATTACCGTCATGAGGGTGGAGACATGTTAACGTCCAAGTCGTTGTGAAGAGTTTCTGCGCTTGCGTCACTATGACGTCACCATGACGTCACTATGACGTCACCATGACGTCACCATGACGTCACAGTAACTAGTCGACATCAACTCGACTATTGTCACGATGTAGCTTATAAAATATGTGGTCATTCAACCCCTAGTGTCCAACTGAAAATGATTCATTCATCACCAGAATCAACACAAATAGGTTCATTTATCTGAACTACAGGGGAAATTAAAAGCCCTAAAAGCTCCAACCTGCTTCTGTCTGAGCTTTTATTCTGAAAACTTTAAAGTTTAAACTGTTCAAAGTTTCGTTTCTACAAATTAAAATGATCCTTTTAACACAAACAAAACCGTTTTCTTGTATTTTAGCTACAATAAAACATTTTTTGTTTATACTTTATTTTTTTAAAAGATTTTTATACAGAGAAAAACGAAAGAACAAGAACAATAAACGGCTCTCAGCGGAGAAATCATGCAAAAAGATAACAGTGAAACTGACGAACAGAATATGTAAGAGATGAGACATTTTTAAAACCTTTTTAACTCTTGAATGTTTTGTGGCAATTAAACTTTATTGGTTCTTTGATTTATGAAACGTCTGTGAATGTTTAATATTTTAAAACAACCATCCAGAGCAAAACTGCCAAGATGTTTAAATTAATTTATTGTTGGAATCAAAACAAAAAACAACTTTAAAAATGTTTCTGTAGTGTTTCAAACTCAGTCGAAACCACATGAACTCGAGCTCCATCCGGCTGACCTCTGACCTTTCCCGGTCCGACCAGATGCTGCAGGAGCGATTCCGGGAGTTCGCCCGCGACACGGGGAGCATCGGGCAGGAGCGCGTGGACGGCGTGAACAAGATGGCGGACGAGCTGATCAACGGCGGCCACGGCGACGCCGCCACGGTGGCGGAGTGGAAGGACGGGCTGAACGAGGCCTGGGCCGACCTGCTGGAGCTCGTCGACACGCGGACGCAGATCCTGGCCGCCTCCTTCGAGCTGCACCAGTTCTACCACGACGCCAAGGAGGTGCTGCACCGCGTCCTGGACAAGCACAAGGCGCTGCCCGACGAGCTGGGACGCGACCAGAACACCGTGGAGACGCTGCAGAGGATGCACAACACCTTCGAGCACGACATCCAGGCGCTGGGGACACAGGTAGGGGGGACGGGGGGGACAGGGGGGCTGAGGGCCAGGGGGGACAGGGGGGCTGGGGGGGACAGGGGGACTGGGGGACGGGGGGACCTGGAGGACAGGGGGGACAGGGAGGACAGGGGGACCTGGTGGACAGGGAGAACCTGGAGGACAGGGAGAAACTGGAGGACAGGGGGACAGGGAGGACCTGGAGGACAGGGGGACAGGGAGGACCTGGAGGACAGGGGGGACAGGGAGATCCTGGAGGACAGGGGGGACAGGGAGATCCTGGAGGACAGGGGGGAACCTGGAGGACAGGGGGACCTGGTGGACAGGGAGAACCTGGAGGACAGGGAGAACCTGGAGGACAGGGGGGACAGGGAGGACAGGGGGACCTGGTGGACAGGGAGAACCTGGAGGACAGGGGGACAGGAAGAACCTGGAGGACAGGGGGACAGGGAGATCCTGGAGGACAGGGGGGACAGGAAGAACCTGGAGGACAGGGGGACAGGGAGAACCTGGAGGACAGGGAGGACCTGGAGGACAGGGGGGACAGGGAGGACAGGGGGACAGGGAGATCCTGGAGGACAGGGGGAACCTGGAGGACAGGGGGAACCTGGAGGACAGGGAGAACCTGGAGGACAGGGGGAACCTGGAGGACAGGGAGAACCTGGAGGACAGGGGGGACAGGAAGAACCTGGAGGACAGGGGGGACAGGGAGAACCTGGAGGACAGGGAGGACCTGGAGGACAGGGGGGACAGGGAGGACCTGGAGGACAGGGGGGACAGGGAGATCCTGGAGGACAGGGGGAACCTGGAGGACAGGGGGAACCTGGAGGACAGGGAGAACCTGGAGGACAGGGGGAACCTGGAGGACAGGGAGAACCTGGAGGACAGGGGGAACAGGGAGGACAGGGGGACCTGGTGGACAGGGGGAACCTGGAGGACAGGGAGGACCTGGAGGACAGGGGGGACAGGGAGATCCTGGAGGACAGGGGGAACCTGGAGGACAGGGGGAACCTGGAGGACAGGGGGGACAGGGAGGACCTGGAGGACAGGGGGAACCTGGAGGACAGGGAGATCCTGGAGGACAGGGGGAACCTGGAGGACAGGGGGGACAGGGAGGACAGGGGGACCTGGTGGACAGGGGGAACCTGGAGGACAGGGAGAACCTGGAGGACAGGGGGAACCTGGGGGACAGGGGGGACAGGGACAACCCGGCGCCCAGCCTGTCAGTAAGTAGCAACATGACGGCGTTGGCGGAGCTCAGGCCGGTTCTGTCTGTAGGATATTTAAAGAATGCAGTATAAATAATGCATCAGTTGGGCTGGTTCCTCCGAAGACGAGCATTCGACTCATGAAAGAGACACGGAGTCTGAAGATTTGCAGTGTCCCAGTGAGTTATATTCACGGTGAAGGACAACAAAACATACGAATCCAACAAGAATAACAGACATCTAAAAGGCCCTACAAAAAAAAAACATAAATATGCGCAATACTAGAAAAGAAAAACAAAACAACAAAACCAAAGTAAATTAATTGACTAAGCCCCCACCCTTCAGTCCTTTGACCCCAAGCTGGGGTCAACAAATCCCAGGACTAGCTGACTCTGGGTCAGGTGCTTGACTTGATGCGGTTTAGGTCCCAGGTGGGACCAGGAGTCAGGATGAGACAGAAAAAGTTCTCGGGCTACAAGGAGCCTCCTGCCATCCTGGCAGCAGAGCGGAAGTCTTCACACACGCAGTGGATCTAATCCGTTTCTCACGGCTGGACATTTAGCTCGCCATCTTCCATAAACAGGACCAATAAACTTTGAAATCCAATTCAATCGTTCTGATCTGTACACAAAACTATATTCAATAAATATCAACTTCATTATCAATCCAATCAATATCCTATTTAGAAAGATTAAAACGCCATTATTCAACCCAGTGTGGGTCATTCAGCCCCTCACAGCCAAGCATGTTGCTAATCGCTACGTCCAAACAACCGTCACCAGATCCGCCGGTTGTCCTACATATAACTGACGTCCCTCCTGGCTGGTCTGGTGGTACTCGGCTCCTACAGCGCCATTACAGTTAGACGATTTTTATATAAGATACAATAAGGTGAAGATTATAAAGAATGACGCTCAACAAACCTGTAGCTCAGCTCAGCTCTGCTCTGTCCCCCCAATGCATCTAGTGTTCAAACTTCCTGCTCGAATTCATACAGCCGATAGGCTGCAATCCTACATGTGACCTTGGAAACTGGGCAGTGATTGGTTGCTTCATAGTCTCATGGGAGCGACACTATTATCAGGATTATCACGTGATTTAATGAAGAGTTTGAGACACCGGTGAAAGCTAGAAATTTACACCCAGGTTACATGTCTGCAGGTCCGGCAGCTGCAGGAAGACGCCGTCCGTCTGCAGTCGGCGTACGCCGGAGACAAAGCCGACGACATCCAGAAGAGAGAAGGAGAGGTGAGACTCTGCTGTCTCTTAAAGAGACGGCGCCTCAGCTGCCTCTTAAAGAGACGGCGCCTCGTCTGCCTCTTAAAGAGACGGCGCCTCGTCTGCCTCTTAAAGAGACGGCGCCTCGTCTGCCTCTTAAAGAGACGGCGCCTCGTCTGCCTCTTAAAGAGACGGCGCCTCGTCTGCCTCTAAAGAACGCGCTTTGCTGCCTCTTAAAGAGACGGCGCCTCTGTCTGCCTCTTAAAGAGACGGCGCCTCGTCTGCCTCTTAAAGAGACGGCGCCCTGCTGCGGCCTCGCTCTCTCAGAACAACGCATGCTGCACTGCTGCTGCTCTCACATCACACCAGCTCCTACACACCTGGAAAACCAGAGTGCTTTAAAAATACCAGAGCTTAAAGGGCCGGTGTCGAGGGTTTCTGGCTCAGACTCAACTTTTACAGGACGATCTAGTAACTGTTTCCTTCGGTTGTCTTAATATCAAATATGGCTTTAAATAAATGTCACTTCCTGATTTATCGCCTTGAAATTGGGCCTCTGTCTCTTTAAGAAGCTCCTGCTCCTTCTGAAGCTCCGCCTCTTTAACCCTTTACTGTTTTCACCAGCGTCGCTCTGAGCAGCAGCTCCTATAACGAGCCCAGCAGCTGGTTGCTAACTGCTGCTGGCTAGTCTGGAGGAGCCGAGTGGGAGGAGCTGCGCCTCGGAGGCGGGGCTACGTCCGCCCAGGCGTTTTAATGGTTGCCATGGAGACTAAGGGATTCCTCAAAGCAGCTCCGCAGGTTCGATTCTGATGAGGGAAATCGTCGGTTTTAAATGGCACCGGCCCTTTAAATGCCCCTCCTCACACGCTGTGACATCACACTGGTCAGGATGCTGGAAACTGGAGCAAAGTAACTGGTTTGACTCCTGAACTGGTGGAACCAGGAGCATGAAGTTAAAATGTTTCTGGATCAACAGGCCGTCGGTTCTCATCCCGAAGCTTCAGCCCCAGTTCCAGGTTTAACTGGTTTAGATAACTGGGGCTGGTTCTGGTCCTGTTGGTTCTGGTTCTGGTCCTGGTTCTGGTTCTGGGTCCTGGTTCGGTTTCCGGTCGTCTGGTCCTGGTGTTCCGGTCCTGGGTCCGTCCTGGTTCTGGTTCTGGTCCTGGTTCTGGTTCCGGTCCTGGTTCCTGGTTCCGGTCCTGGTCCTTCGGTTCTGGTTCCTGGTCCTGGTTCCTGGTTCTCTGGGTCCTGGTTCCGGTCCTGGTCCTGGTCCTGGTTCCGGTCCCTGGTCCTGGTCCTGGTTCTGGTTCTGGTTCTGGTTCTGGTTCTTCTGGTCCTGGTCCTGGTTCCGGTCCTGGTCCTGGTCCTGGTCCTGGTTCCGGTCCTGGTTCCGGTCCTGGTCCTGGTCCTGGTCCTGGTCCTGTTGGTTCTGGTCCTGGTCCTCTCGGTTCCGGTCCTGGTCCTGGTCTTCTGGTCCTGGTTCTGGTTCTGGTCCTGGTTCTGTTGTTTTGCTGCTTCGGGTCGTTGTCCATCATGAAGCCTCCTGCGGCCCTCAGCATCACGGCGCCTCCACTTTGCCCTGCAGAAGCCTGAATGGGTCTGACCTCATCTGACCCAACAGTGGTCTAGTTAAAGTAAGCCAGTTAGAGCAGGGAGTGGTTGCCATGGAAACCTTGTCAAACCCGTTTCCTGACATTAAAACTGTAAAACTTCAACATGGCTTCCGGAAAAGGCCTCGGTGTCGCGTCGTCTTCCTTCCCCAGGGAACACGAACTCATTCAATGAGTTCCTCCTAAGATAGATATTTAATTCCTGACGGTTCCACTTATTTTAAATCGTTTTATTGGTGAATATGGGACAGTTCAACGTCGTGAGTGTCAGATTGTCCCACCAGAGGAGCCGTAGTTCCTCCTCCAGGTGTTTCCTGGGTCCGACCCGGTTCTGGTTAGCCTGTTAGCGCGTTAGCCTGTTAGCGCGTTAGCCTGTTAGCGTGTTGCTGCTGTGTTCTGACCGTCCCTTGTGTCTCCCTGCGTTTCGCTCTGTGGGCCCAGAAGAGAAACGGAGAGGTGAGACTCCGCCCCCTCCAGCTTCGCATCATGGCTGCTCTTCCTCTCCTCCTCTTCCTCTTCCTCTCTGGACTAAAATGAGCTCAGAAACATTTTAGTCGCTCGTCTCAATCTGGGATCGTTTGTCTCGGTCATCTCCGCCCGGCTGGGCTGCCGAGAGGCCGGAAACAAACGCTCCCGCGATAACCAGGTGAGCAGACAGTGAAGCTGGGGAGGAGGCGCCATGGTTACGGCCTCCTCTTCATCGCACCTTCATCACCGGGTCAGAAACATCGAAGCTAAGCGATGAGACTTTATTAAAAATAGGTTTTTACAGTTCAAACTGTCACATGACCCTTTATGAGACAGATAATCTGAAAACATCGATTTCCTCGCTGAAGAACAGCATCAAAAACAACCAATCAGAGCCAGGAGGCGGGGCTTAGTGCTGTCAATCATCCTCTGTTAAGGATGTCGATGGCAGAGAAACGACTTTAACAGGAAAACAGCGGCTATGCTAACTAGCATTAGCATTCATGACGACTGCAGTGTAGCAGACGGAGAGGGTGATTGACGGCGCTAAGACCCGCCCCCACGCTCTGATTGGTTGTTTCTAGTTGGCGCTGGGAGAAGGAAGGAGATTAATATTTATACAAATTGTCTCATAACAAACTGTCACAACAAATAAGTAAAAAGATCTGGTTCTGGTTCTGGTTGGATCCGGAGCGTCTGCCGGTCACAGCTGGACATTAGTCTCAATTCAGGTGGCTCCTGTGACATCACTTCCTGCTTAGCCTCTGCAGGCTAACGTTAGCTAGCTGCTTGTTTCCTGCTCAGAGCTTCTGCTGCTGCACGACGGCGCCGGTTTGAGTCCCAGCTGCAGCCGGTTCCCTCCCTCTGCCTGCCGTGGGGACGTGTCCCCCGTGTCCCCCGTGTCCCCCGTCCCCCTCATGTCTCCGCCCGTCCCTGCAGGTGCTGGAGGCCTGGAAGGGCCTCCTGGAGGCAGCGGAGACCCGGCGCTCCAAGCTGCTGGACACGGCCGACAAGTTCCGCTTCTTCAGCCTGGTGCGCGACCTGATGCTGTGGATGGACGACGTGATCCGGCTCATCGAGGCCCAGGAGAAGCCCAGGTAGGAGCCGCTCCGCCGAGGCGCCGCGGGCCGGGCCGGGCGACCTCTGACCTCTGACCTCTGCCCCCAGGGACGTGTCGTCGGTGGAGCTGCTGATGAACAACCACCAGGGCATCAAGGCGGAGATCGACGCCCGAAACGACAGCTTCACGGCCTGCATAGAGCTGGGCAAGGCGCTGCTGGCCAGGAAGCACTACGCCGCAGAGGAGGTGGGCAGCGCCACCCGCTGGACAGCAGCGCCACCCGCTGGACAGCAGCGCCACCCGCTGGACAGCAGCGCCACCCGCTGGACAGCAGCGCCACCCGCTGGACAGCAGGGGCGAGCAGCGCCACCCGCTGGACAGCAGCGCCACCCGCTGGACAGCAGGGGCGAGCAGCGCCACCCGCTGGACAGCAGGGGCGAGCAGCGCCACCCGCTGGACAGCAGGGGCGAGCAGCGCCACCCGCTGGACAGCAGGGGCGAGCAGCGCCACCCGCTGGACAGCAGAGGCGAGCAGCGCCACCCGCTGGACAGCAGGGGCGAGCAGCGCACCCCGCTGGACAGCAGCGCCACCCGCTGGACAGCAGCGCCACCCGCTGGACAGCAGCGCCACCCGCTGGACAGCAGGGGGCGGCTTCTGGTCGCCTCGGCTGGTTCTGAGCTCCACAGCTTCAGTTTGGATCCGGTTTCAGCCTGAGATGTTTGTTTTTGTCCCAGTGGACAGACAATTATCCAGCCAGTCACAATAAAAACAACAATTAATGTTTAATTAATTACATTTATGCACCTTTAATCTAAATCACTTCAGATTTAAAGTGATTTTAATGCAAAGTGATTAACCTCCGTTAGAAAGAGCTGCTATAGTGTTTGAATGAACCCAATCAATCAATCAATCAATCAATCGATCAATCAGGTGTAACTGAGCACATTCCAGCCACTAACAGTTCAAAGTTCTTTACGTTATAAAGTTCAAAGTTATCATTTCAACCTGCTGCAGTCTGATCCAGACACTAACTTCACGTTTCCTCCCGTCGTCGGAATCAAAATGTTTGACCATCAATATGCTGATCGATTCCGGCTCCGACCAGCTGGTGGCGCTCTGGACGGTCGGTGTGTCAACCGGGTCAGGCCCGGTTCTGCTCTGGGTCCAGAACCTTCCTGGTGGTTTCTGTCTGCTGGTTTCTCCTCCAGCCTGCAGCCAGTGGCTGAGCAGGCTGGCCAGCTGTGTGGACGACCTTTGACCCCCACTGTGGTTCTGCTGCAGATCAAGGAGAAGCTGCTCCAGCTGACGGACAAGAGGAAGGAGATGATCGATAAGTGGGAGGACCGCTGGGAGTGGCTGCGGCTGGGTGAGGCGTCCGACCCGCTCGGCCCGGTTCCGACCCGGTTCCGGCCCGGTTCCGACCCGCTCGGCGCCGGGTTCCGGCCCGCTCGGCCCGGTTCCGACCCGCTCGGCCCGGTTCCGACCCGCCCGGCCCGGTTCTGGCCCGGTTCCGACCCGGTTCCGACCCGCTCGGCCCGGTTCCGGCCCGGTTCCGACCCGGTTCCGGCCCGCGTCGGCCCGGTTCCGGCCCGCTCGGCCCGGTTCCGGCCCGCTCGGCCCGGTTCCGGCCCGGTTCCGACCCGGTTCCGGCCCGCTCGGCCCGGTTCCGGCCCGCTCGGCCCGGTTCCGGCCCGCTCGGCCCGGTTCCGACCAGGTTCCGACCCGCCCGGCCCGGTTCTGACCAACTCGGCCCGGTTCTGACCCGCTCGGCCCCGGTTCCTGCCCGGTTCCGGCCCGGTTCCGACCCGCTCGGCCCGGTTCCGGCCCGCTCGGCCCGGTTCTGACCCGCTCGGCCCCGGTTCCGACCCGCCGGCCCGGTTCTGGCCCGGTTCCGACCGCGGTTCCGACCCGCTCGGCCCGGTTCCGGCCCGGTTCCGACCCGGTTCCGGCCCGCTCGGCCCGGTTCCGGCCCGCTCGGCCCGGTTCCGGCCCGCTCGGCCCGGTTCCGGCCCGGTCCGACCCGGTTTCCGGCCGCTCGGCCCGGTTCCGGCCCGCTCGGCCCGGTTCCGGCCCGCTCGGCCCGGTTCCGACCCCCGGGCCCGGTTCCGGCCGGTTCCGGCCCGGTTCCGACCCGGTTCCGGCCCGCTCGGCCCGGTTCCGGCCCGCTCGGCCCGGTTCCGACCCGCCGGCCCGGTTCCGGCCCGGTTCCGACCCGGTTCCGGCCCGCTCGGCCCGGTTCCGGCCCGCTCGGCCGGTTCCGGCCCGGTTCCGGCCGGTTCCGACCCGGTTTCCGGCCCCTCCGTCGGCCCGGTTCCGACCCGGTTCCGGCCCGCTCGGCCCGGTTCCGACCCGCCCGGCCCGGTTCCGGCCCGGTTCCGACCCGGTTCCGACCCGCTCGGCCCGGTTCCGGCCCGGTTTCCGGCCCGGTTCCGACCCGCCCGGCCCGGTTCCGGCCCGGTTCCGACCCGGTTCCGGCCCGCTCGGCCCGGTTCCGGCCCGCTCGGCCCGGTTCCGGCCCGGTTCCGGCCCGGTTCCGACCCGGTTCCGGCCCGCTCGGCCCGGTTCCGACCCGGTTCCGGCCCGGGTCTGACCTCTGGCTGTGTCCCCAGTGCTGGAGGTGCACCAGTTCTCGCGCGACGCCGGCGTGGCCGAGGCGTGGCTCCTGGGCCAGGAGCCGTACCTGTCGAGCCGGGAAATGGGCCAGAGCGTCGACGAGGTGGAGAAGCTCATCAAGAGACACGAGGCCTTCGAGAAGTCGGCCGCCACCTGGGAGGAGCGGTTCGCCGCACTGGAGAGGCTGACCACGGTGGGGACTGGGAGGACTGGGAGGACTGGGGCCAGAACCAGGACCAGGACCAGAACCAGAACCTCTGTCTGCCTCTCTGTCCAGATGGAGCTACTGGAAGTCAGAAGGAGGCAAGAGGAAGAGGAGAGGAAGAGGCAGCCGGCCGAGGCTGAGGCTGCAGCCCAGAGCAGGTGAGGAGGGGGAGGACTGGGAGGACTGGGAGGACTGGAGGGGGACTGGGAGGACTGGAGGGGGACTGGAGGGACTGGAGGGGACTGGAGGGAGACTGGAGGGAGACTGGAGGGGGACTGGGAGGACTGGAGGGGGACTGGGAGGACTGGAGGAGACTGGAGGGAGACTGGAGGGAGACTGGGAGGACTGGAGGGGGACTGGAGGGACTGGAGGGGGACTGGAGGGAGACTGGAGGGAGACTGGAGGGGGACTGGGAGGACTGGAGGGGACTGGAGGGAGACTGGAGGGAGACTGGAGGGAGACTGGAGGGGACTGGAGGGGGACTGGGAGGACTGGAGGGGACTGGAGGGAGACTGGAGGGAGACTGGAGGGAGACTGGAGGGAGACTGGAGGGAGACTGGGAGGACTGGGACAATTCTGCTTGTTGCAATTATGTCAGAGTTGACACCTATTAAACAGCAAATAACACAGTTAGAGTCTGAATATCGCGAGAACAGACAGAGATGATTTCAGTTACAATCTGAAAGCACATTTTCCTGCTCCTCTCTTTTTATTGTGTTTAGGATCCCTGATCACAGAGAGCCTGTGACTCTAAAGGGAGGAAAAAGACACTTCATCACACAGTCACAGCACCAGGATTATCACTAACTAACAATCACAAGCTAAGAGGTCAAAGCCTGTGAAGAGCTGCTGGCTCTGAGAAAGGAAATCACAATATTAACAATACAGAATCATCTTAAAATATATGACTGAACTAATAAGAGAACATCAGAGGACCTAAACTAAGACATAAAGGCATAACAAATACTTGATAATACAATTTACCTAACAATTTCCTCTTTATAAAATGACCCAAATGTTCTGATCATTAATTGACATCAGGCTTAAACAGTTAAATTAGAAAAAAATCTAAAGTTTTAATGTTTTAATCAGGTTTTATTTTTATGTTTTGTAACAAATTAGAGATTTTAGTTAATTTATGAGAAACGTTGAGATTAAAACACGTTTTTATTCTGAATTTGGGCCATAAAAGCCACTTTACCGGTTTCAAAAATATTCCACATTATTTCTCAGTTTGCTTTGTGTTGAGTTTATAAAGTTGGTTTGTTGACAGATGTTATTAGTTTAGACAGTTTGTTTATCACATGATTTGCTTTCAGCAGGTTGAAGTAAAAACTGACATTTCTAAAGTTTCTAAACTGAGAATCAATCAGAGTTGAGCTGTGAACGTTTTAAACGGACCAACGGATTTAAACTCAAACCGTTTGATCAGTAGAAGTTGAAGGTTAAACTCTGGACCAGGAACCGATGCGGTGTTGATCTCTGTCTCTGCAGGCAGGGCGAGGCGGCGTCCCACAACGGGCTGCCCCCGGACCAGGAGTCGCCCCGGGTTAGTTACCGCTCTCCTGCCTACCAGACATACAGCAGCTCCCTGCAGAGCCGCAGGGCCATCGCAGCTGCTGCAGCCGCTGCAGCCGCTGCTGCAGCACGGAGTCGGCGTCAGACATGAACACACACACACACACACACGCACACACACACACGCACACACGCACCACGCACACACACACACTGACACACACTCACACACCAGGATTTCATCTCTAATGCATCGTCTGCAGTCAGCCCAGCAGGAAGTGCATCACCTGGCTACTTCCTGTCAGAGATCAGAGCAAACAGATCAGAATAATAAAACATCCAGACGACAATATTCACTTCATTTATGGATGAATTTTACTCCAAACCGATCATTCCTTCAAAATACATTTCCATTCCCAGACTCTGTAACTTTAGCTTTAGCTCATGTTTTAACTCATGTTTTAGCTTTAGCTCATGTTTTGGCTCATGTTTTAGCTTTAGCTCATGTTTTGGCTCATGTTTTTAGTTTTAGCTCATGGTTTTAGCTCATGTCTTAGCTCATGTCTTAGCTCATGTCTTTAGCTTTAGCTCATGTTTTAGCTCATGCTTTTAGTTTTAGCTCATGTTTTAGCTCATGTCTTTAGTTAGCTCATGTTTTGCCTCATGTTTTAGCTCATGCTTTTAGCTTTAGCTCATGTCTTTAGCTTTAGCTCATGGTTTTAGCTCATGTCTTTAGCTTTAGCTCATGTTTTAGCTCATGCTTTTAGTTTTAGCTCATGTTTTAGCTCATGTCTTTAGTTAGCTCATGTTTTGGCTCATGTTTTAGCTTTAGCTCATGTTTTGGCTCATGTTTTTAGTTTTAGCTCATGGTTTTAGCTCATGTCTTAGCTCATGTCTTTAGCTTTAGCTCATGTTTTAGCTCATGCTTTTAGTTTTAGCTCATGTTTTAGCTCATGCTTTTAGCTTTAGCTCATGTTTTAGCTCATGTCTTTAGTTAGCTCATGTTTTGCCTCATGTTTTAGCTCATGCTTTTAGCTTTAGCTCATGTCTTTAGCTTTAGCTCATGGTTTTAGCTCATGTCTTTAGCTTTAGCTCATGGTTTTAGCTCATGTCTTAGCTCATGTCTCTAGCGCTGAGTGTGTCTCCTTGCTGCTGTCTGTCTCTGAGTATTTAAAGGTTTTGGGTTCTGTTTACTTCCTGGAAACATGTTTGTATCCTTCAGACCCAACATTCCTGTTTTACCCTGACATGTTAAAGGTTCTCCATGTGAGCAGGAAGTGATGTCATTGTGGTGTGAGTGAGACTGTGAGCGTCTGGTGTGGGACCACACACACACACACACACACACACACACACACACCTTCATCCTGTCCTCCTCTTCCTCCCTGTCTCCCTCAGCTCGACCCGCCCGCCATCCTGTCCCCTCAGCTGCTCATGGCTCTGCTCCTTTACGTCATCATTTACAAACTCACGCTGTGGAACATGAACACATGAACACATGAACACATGACACAGGGCTCAGCTCAGATTCATTATTCATCAGGGAATCCTGCAAAACTAAATGTAGAAAATCAACAACTTCTCAGGAAATCTGATGTTTTTCTTGGCGTCTTAAATAAAATATATAAAAAGAATTTAGTTCAATTATTTACCTGATAAATCATCAATACACGACAATTATGATTAGAATTAAATCCAAAATATCATCAATGACCTTTAAATGGTTAGTTTGTAAAGGACGGACATTTTAAAATGATTATTTATTGCTTTTATTTTGAAGGTTTAGTGGTTCCTGGCGTGTTGATCAGCATCGCCACTCGTCCTCCTGTCTCTAACGCTCCTACAGACATCTTCATCATCTTCATCATCCTCTAAGTTTCCTCTGAGACTTTTACATCGAAACTCAACCTTGATTCGGTTCTGAACACGGATCAGTTTCTGGGTCTCCCTCAGATCCGATCGGTTCAGAAACGGCTCCGTAATCACCTGTATGCTCCTGAAACAATAAATTAAACGTTTGACCTGTTTGCTTCTCACGGAGCTAAATATGGGGACTGTCCCTTTAAGGAGCCTAAATATGGGGACTGTCCCTTTAAGGAGCATCAGTCTGAAATAAATGACCTGAACGATGTTCATCAGAACCGGGTCGCTCAGCAGAACCGGGTCGCTCAGCAGAACCGGGTCGCTCAGCAGAACCGGGTCGCTCACGAACGTCCTCAATTCATCTGCTGCTGCTTCACTCGACATTTTCTCTCAAATTTATTTATTTCTGAAATAAAATCTAAATTAATCAGATTTACTTGATTTAGGACTAAAAGATGGAAACTTTGAACTTTTACTCATTTATTCACACGTTCATCAATATATTGATCATTTCAAGACATTATGCAAACACTCGTCTCATTCACACCATTTAGTGTCCCACTGTGTCCCACTGTGTCCCACTGTGTCCCTCGTTGTCCCTCGTTGTCCCTCGGTGTGAGTGGATTTTTGCTCCTCTCAGTTGTTTTATTTGCATCATGTCTTTTTGTCCCCTGCTTTGTCTCGCTGTCCGTCCGTCTCCACACTAACATTCCCAATAAACCCAGTCAGAACCAGTGTCCTCTCTGACCCGTCCTGCTTTGTCTCTCGTCATGTTTCTGTCTCTGGTTGATTGTTGCTCCATCAGTCTGAGCTTCGTCCTCCTGGAGGTCAGAGGTCAGCGACGCTCCGTGTTTCAGCTGCTGGTTCCGGGTCAGAACCCGGTTCCGGGTCCCACCAGATGCTCTTTAGACTGAATGTTAAAATATATTTTATTGAATGTTTATTTCTGTTTTACGGTAAAGATCAATTAATTTCAGTCATTTTATTATAATCCACAGATTAATGACAGAATCAGATTATTGGTCACATCTGATCATCTCACCTGATATTCACTGTAAAACTGAGTCCAACTGTGTTAAAACTCAACAGAATTAATATTTTATATCTTCACCAAACTCAGAACTTTTAAACCCACAGGTTTTATTTTGAAAGGTCGTCAGTTCAGTGAGACTTCCTGAGTCTGTGATGCAGTTCAGTAAAAAGTTTCCATCAGTTTGAATTAGAGGAAGTTAAAGTTTCCAGGACCTGGTTCCTGATGGAGCTCAGGGTCAGAGACCAGTTCTCCCAGTAGAACCTCCCAGGACTCCCAGACCTCCTCCCACAGGATCCTCCGGCCTTTGACTGGACCCTAAGGCTCCGCCTCTGACAGGGTAATGACCTTCGTTTGGAGTGGAAACCGACCAATCAGTGCTCACCACAGCTCCCAGTTTCACTTCCAAGCAATTTACTGGCTGATTGTTTGAGTTGGTTTGGTGTGACGCCGCTTGTCTAACGCTGAGTGGCCTGGTGGTGGCGCCGTCAGGCTGTGTGGCGTGTTGCAGTGATGAAGCATGAGCCACAGATCAGTGCATGAGACCAGCAGAGTGATGAACCAGTTGATCGGGACGCCATGATGAAGATGGTGAGGCTGGGAATGACGGGACTCATCCGGGTCAGAGGGCAGCAGGAAGTCCGTCTGTTGTTGGTCCTGAACCCAGGAAGTGAGGAAAGTTGGCGTCGGCCAATCAGGAGGCGTTTCAGAGATCAGCTGTGGAAAATATGCAGATTTATTTTAATGCTTTTGGCCTGATCAGTTCCTGGTTGAAGGGAAACGCAGCTGCTGGCCGGAACCAGCAGAGGAATAAAGTCTGAATAAAGGCTTATAGTTTGTCATGTTGTAGCGCCTCCTGGTGGAGGGAATGTTAATATTTGGTTGTTTTTAGCGCCTCCTGGTGGAGGGAATGAATCACACCCAGAGTTGTTCCCATCAGAAAGTCTCCAGCTTGTTTTTCTGTTAAACCTCTGGGATTCGATTTAAAATGTGACATTTTTCCGTAGTTTCCGATGTAGAAAAGTTTCTTTCAGTGAGTTATGTGCTGACTAATAATGATGACAATTATTAATCAGTTTGGATTCGGTTTTATATGTTTGACTTTTTGATCCTCATTAATATCAGATCTAAGGAATCTGATATTCCTTAGAAATAGGAATATCTAAGGAATATTCCAGCAACACCTCTGCTGCTTTTGTTGCTCCAGGTGGATCTGTTAGCATTAGCGCCTCTGTTAGCACTAGCGCCTCTGTTAGCACTAGCGCCTCTGTTAGCACTAGTGCTTCTGATAGCATTAGCGCCTCTGTTAGCATTGGCGCCTCTGTTAGCATTAGCGTCTCTGTTAGCATTAGCGCCTCTGTTAGCATTGGTGCCTCTGTTAGCATTGGTGCCTCTGTTAGCACTAGCGCCTCTGTTAGCACTAGTGCTTCTGTTAGCACTAGCGCCTCTGTTAGCACTAGTGTCTCTGTTAGCATTAGTGCCTCTGTTAGCATTAGCGCCTCTGTTAGCATCTTTAGCGTCTTCCCAGCCTGTGATTGTTTTCTGCTCTGCATGTTGAAGCTCTACTCACTGATTTGCAACTGCTGTGACCTGTGTGACCCCTGTGACCTCTGTGACCTCTCCGCGCTCTGACTCCGCCCCCTGTGGTTGCAGGAGAACGCGGACGAGGCGGTGAACGGGGTGTCGGAGCCCAGCCCCGCGGGGTCGCCGGGCGCCGGCCGTAAGGCCAAGCCCAGCCAGGCGGCGACGCTGCCGGCGAAGAGCCAGCAGGACGGCGCCCCCTCTGTGCTGGAGGCCTTCCTGCACCGCAAACACGAGTGGGAGGGTCACAACAAGAAGGCCTCCAACAGGTAAACACGTTTAATGATGTCCTCCATGACACACAGGTACCAGACATGTTTCCAAATGTTCAAACATCATTTAACCCAAAAACACGTGAAGCTGCAGGGCGGCTGAGCTCAGCTGGTTCTGGTCCTGTAACCCGTCCTGTAACCGGACCCGGCTCTGTCCCCCAGGTCCTGGCACCATGTGTACTGTGTGGTGAACCAGCAGGAGTTGGGTTTCTACAAGGACCAGCGCAGCGCGGCGCAGGGCGTCCCCTACCACAGCGAGATCCCCGTCAGCCTGCAGGAGGCGCTGTGTGAGGTGGCGCTGGACTACAAGAAGAAGAAACACGTCTTCAAGCTCAGGTGAGTTTCAGAGGAACTCGCATTGATGAGACGACGACATAATCAGCTCTGTTCCTCTGACTTAATAAGATCTGTCGGTTTTTCATGTCTCAGGTTTAAACACAGTAAACAAGGAAACGTTCAGACTCCATGTTTCATTTTGTCCATCTGTAAAGCAAACAGCCTCTGATGTTCAGTTTTATGTTTCATACAGCAGCTATTAAAGATGGAGACAAACAGAAAACATCCGAATGAAAACAGCAGGAATTGGCTTTGATCTGCAGAGTCACAAAGAGCCTCCAGGTTTAAACTGAGCAGAATAAAGTCCTTTTCCTTCAGCCGGTCCTGAACAAACCAAATAATGATGAAGCTGCGATAACAAAGTCCATCAGATCCCCTTAAATCTGACGTTTTAATGATGGTGACACTGCTGCTCCACATGATGATGAAAGTCTCTCATGTGTTCACTCAGGTCCTCCAGGATTTCATATTTTTTAATCAAAATCCCTTTAGAGATATTTGGAAATAATTTAGTGATTCTAGATAAAGACGATAAAATAAAAACCAGATTTGACAGAAACATTGTTATTCTTTCAGAACTTGACAATAGTTTGGCATGAAGTCGGGCTGAGGCAGCAGAGGAAACGCTGCCCCCTGCTGGTGGGAGTTGGCATCACTTAAAGCCAACGTCTCTGACCAGTTTAATTACAATAAACTCAGCATGGAAAAATGATCGCAGAATAACAAGAAGCTGAAGCTTTTCATTGGTAAACATCCAGAAAAACATCCGCTGGATTGGTGATGGAATTTAAACGTCATAAATCGGGTATATCTGAGGTGTTCCTGTTTCCCCTCCCTGTGACCTCTGACCTTCCTGCTTCCCCTCCCTGTGACCTCTGACCTTCCTGTCTGACTCTGCAGGCTCACCGATGGGAACGAGTTTCTCTTCCAAGCCAAAGACGAGGTGAGTAACTGAAACTCCGTCTTTCTGCTCCTTCACATCAGATACAGACTCATTTCAACCTGTTGTTCCGTCTAGAAAATGGTTTTTCTTCCAGCTGATTCCTCTGTCAGACAGGAATCCTGTCGGACCGCCGGGTTCTGGAAGACTCTTAGTTTTGGAGATTTTTAGTTCCTCAGGGCTCCATCCTCAGCCCCTTCCAGTGATCAGAAACCATCACTTTTCCTGCTGACGCGTCTCTGCAGCGTCAGAACGAAGAGTTTCTGTCTGACATGAGGTCCACAGATGAGACATGAGGTCCTCAGATGAGACACGAGGTCCACAGATGAGACATGAGGTCCACAGATGAGGCATGAGGTCCTCAGATGAGACATGAGGTCCACAGATGAGACATGAGGTCCACAGATGAGACACGAGGTCCTCAGATGAGACACGAGGTCCTCAGATGAGGCATGAGGTCCTCAGATGAGGCATGAGGTCCACAGATGAGACACGAGGTCCTCAGATGAGACACGAGGTCCACAGATGAGACAGGAGGTCCACAGATGAGGCATGAGGTCCTCAGATGAGACACGAGGTCCACAGATGAGACATGAGGTCCACAGATGAGGCATGAGGTCCTCAGATGAGACATGAGGTCCACAGATGAGACATGAGGTCCACAGATGAGACACGAGGTCCTCAGATGAGACACGAGGTCCTCAGATGAGGCATGAGGTCCTCAGATGAGGCAT
>CM065367.1:1065000-1100000 GCA_033032245.1 Poecilia picta
AAATGTTTATGTTTCAAAGCACATAAATAATCTAATATTTAAACCAGGATTATTTGTCACCCTGTTGAGACTGATAATAAAAACAGGATTAAATGTTTTTAACAGTCTAAAAACATTAAAAATGTTAAAATATTAATTTTAATATTAATTTAAAATATTAATTTTAATATTTATTCTGTTGCTTTTCTCTGCTCTGCTCGGCGGACAGCGCCTCCTGCCGACCATCGGCTGGAATCTGTAGTTCACCAGAAACACTTACTCCCATAATGCATTGCGTCCTGCTGTTTAGTCTGCGCGCGCAGGTGTTGCTGCCACAATCCGACCTTTCAAAGTAAAAGCTCGTCAGTTGACGTAAAGCGTCAGAATTTACTCCGAACCTCCAGCCAGTGGACGGTGGTTCTGGTTCTGGTTCTGTGGTTCTGGTTCTGGTTCGGTTCGGGTTAGTAACGATTCTTTAGTTCTTTTTCACATCTAATAAACTATTTATGTGACTGTCAGACTAATAGAACCTGAAAAAGACAAAATGTTTTGACATGATTTAAGAACAAAAAGCTCCAGACGGACTAGAGGCCAGATTTGTTTTTTACAGGGACTTTTTTGAAGCTCAAGCTCAATCAAAATCAGCTCTGGGCTTTGACTAGACCAATTCAAAGCCTTTATTTCTCTGTCTTTGAGCCGTTAGTGTTTGGACTTTCTGGTTGATCTTGATTAAACGTTTTCCTTCAAGAATTTCTGCAGAAACCAGAACTGAACCGCAATTCATCCAGAACCTGAAGCTGCACAGCGGCCCAGATCACCACTCTGCCACCACCATGTCTGGCTGTAGGTTCTGGTTCTGGTTCCAGAAGAATCTGTGTCTTCAGTCCAGGACGTTTCCTCAGCCTCTGCCTGTTTTTATTTGTTGCTCTTCCAAATTAATTCATAATTTATCATTCAGGGCAATTATTTGTCCTCAGAGCAGGTTGGGTTGGAAACGTTTTAGGTTTTAATAAAATTTAAACTCAGATAAATTTATTTAATCTATTTTTGGTATTTTAAACTTAGTGTGGTCAAGTAAAACATTTAAATGGTAATTAGGCAAAAACGTTTTTAGAAGTACCATATTTTTCGGACTATTAGCCGCTACTCCCCCCACGCTTTGAACCATGCGGCTTGTAGCCCGGTGCGGCTTATGTGTGTTTTTGTTTTCCAACCACCAGGGGGCGCTGTACGCATACGAAAAAGTGTCATATGATTTCAATGGCTTTTACTCTGAAGGCTGTGGATGTGGGAGGACAAGAAGGAGACAGAGCCGCTGCTGGATGAACGGATCCAGGTTTCGGTGTTGGAGATACTAGCGGCTTATTGCCTGGTCCAGTTTTTAAAAAACTGTAGATGCAGCTTATAATGAGGTGCGCTTTATTGTCCGGAAAATACAGTGATAAATAACTGAAACCAAAATTATTTACTGTTGGAAAATTCGTGTTTTTTAGGAGAGGGGGGTTTGCCTGGCAAAATATTTTTCTCCCCTTTGTTTTTAGAAGTTTATTTTAAGAATTAGCTGCTTCTAATTCAAGAAATAGGTTAAATGACACAAAACCTCCAAATTATTTTTAATTCATAAACTCTTGGATTAATTAGATGTTTTATTTGTTGTGTTTTTCTCGTGAACCTGCGGTTTTTTTTTTTTGCTTTTATTTTTAATAACCGGATGTGCGCGCGGGCGTGCCTCTGAAGGCGCGTGCCCGTCACTGTGAGCCCATCAGCTCTCCATCAGTCTCCACCGGACCAGAACCTCCGGTCCGGATCCGAGCTGCGGTCCGGCTGCGGCTCTCAGGGCGCGGCGGCAGCGGGGCGACGCGCTCCTCAGGCCGGGAACCTGCGCTCATCTCCGGGGTTCGCTCTGCTGCTCTGCCCGCTCATCGAGCTCCATCTGCGGGGATTAAACGTTAGTCTGGTCGCTGGTTTCCCTCCGGAGCTCCGGGCTGATTCTGTCCTCCGGTTCCCCGGTGGGGAGGATCCGGGAGCAGCGAGCGCCGCTCGGGGTCGGGATGAGGATGAGGATTATCCGAGTGGGATTATTTCTCCAGCATCAGGAATCTGGACAGGAAACAGGAAAACCGGAATTCCTCTGATTCAGGAGAAAGTTGATTTGATGAGGATGAAGATGATCCAACAGAACTTCCTCTGGCTTCACATCAGAAGTTTAACAGCTCCCGTCCAGAACCGGACCCGTTTATCATGGACCTCGGTTCTGGTTCCGAATCGATCCACTTCCTCCGAACTTTAATCTGATTTAACTGAAACATGGTGAAGAATAAGAGGAAACTTTTTCAGTAGAACCAGAACCGGAACCGGACCGATCTACACTGACAGAACTCTTCATCCGGTCCGGATCCAGAACCAGAACCAGAACCAGGAGGGGGCGGCATGGAGCGCGGCGCCCCGGGCGGCCGCCTCAGACTGGACTGGGTCTACGGGTACCGCGGCCACCAGTGCCGGAACAACCTGTTCTACACGGCCGGGAAGGACCTGGTCTACTTCGTGGCCGGAGTGGGCGTGGTCTACAACACGCGCGAGCACAGCCAGCGGTTCTACCTGGGCCACAGCGATGACATCATCAGGTAGGCGGGGCGCACCTGAGCTCATGAATATTAATCTGCAGCTCACTTTGACTCGGGTTGTTATTTAATATTTACTGATTTTCTAATGAAAATAACTGGAAAACTCTGATGAATAAATCTGGATCCTGATCAGGTTCCTGATATTGATCTGGACTCTGATTTGGATTAGGATTGATCCAGATTCCAATCCGCCATCACAGCAGATTGAACCACTTGGTTCTGATATTTCTGGATTATTCTGGATTATTTTCTCTCTTTTCTCGTCTTTTATTCCAGGTCTAAACTCACAGTTTCAATCTGACTCCAGGTTTTCTGCTGGTTTGTTGGTTTTCTGTCAGTTTTTGCTCCAGATTTGGTTATTTTGTGTTTTTTGCTCTTTTAAATTCCTCCTGCTGGTTTTCAGAGCTTTGACTAGGCCAATCATCTTCCTCACATTCACAGAAAAAACACTTTGAATAAAACCAGCAGGAAAATCACAGACGATGATTCAGACTCATTCAGGCTGAGAATTCAGAGAAAATTCTAGTTCAGGATTATTTCAGATTATGAGCAGCTGATCTGAGGAACTTTAAGTAGTTTAATTATCAGTTATGATAATAATCATTTCAAACTTTATTCATGAATAAAAATCAACAGAGCTGCATGTGAAAAGATTCAGGAGGAAAATTATTTTACTCAGAATTAGAAATGAAAACATCTGAGATTAATAAAAAGATGAAAATCGACTTTATGAAGGAGAATCAACTTCCTGTGATTTACATCTTCATGTTTATATTTGAGGAAATCCTGTGTGTGTGTCTGTGATATAACTAACTTTGTTTTTTGCTCCGTTGTTGGTTAAATAAATTTGAATTAAATTTTATTCCTGAAATTCAGAGAAAATTTTATGGAATTTGATTCTGAAGTTCAGAAAAATGTTGAGCAGAAAAACAGGAGAGGGATTTTCTAGATGAGGCTGATGATTCAGGGAGGTCAGTCATTCATGGAAACACACAGTGAAACACACACACACACACACACACACAGTGAAACACACACACACACACAGTGAAACACACACACACACACAGTGAAACACACACACACACAGACAGTGAAACACACACACACACACACAGACACAGTGAAACACACACACACACACACAGTGAAACACACACACACAGACACAGTGAAACACACACACACACACACAGTGAAACACACACACACACACACAGTGAAACACACACACACAGACACAGTGAAACACACACACACACACACAGTGAAACACACACACACACACACAGACACAGTGAAACACACACACACACACACACACACACACACAGTGAAACACACACACACACACACACACACACACACACACACACACAGTGAAACACACACACACACACACACACACACAGTGAAACACACACACACACACACACAGTGAAACACACACACACACACACACACACACACACACACACACACACAGACACAGTGAAACACACACACACACACAGTGAAACACACACACACACACACACACAGTGAAACACAACAACACCACACACACACAACTACACACACACACACACACACAGTGAAACACACACACACACACACACACAGACACAGTGAAAAACACACCCAACACACACACACACACACAGTGAAACACACACAACACACACAACACACACACACACACAGTGAACACACACACACACAGTGAAAACACCCCACACACACCACACAGTGAAACACACACACAACACCACACCCAGTGAAAACACACACACAGTGAAACACAACACACACACACACAACACACACACACACAGTGAAACACACAACACACATCACACACACAGTGAAAACACACACACACACAGTGAAACACCACAACACACACAACAGTGAAACACACAACACAGTGAAACAAACACACACACACATAAACACACACACAGTGAAACACACACACACACACACACACAGTGAAACACACACACACACACACAGTGAAACACACACACACACACACAGTGAAACACACACACACACACGTGAAACACACACACACACGTAACACAACACACACAACACCTATGTTACACCCCAGGCTGCAGCTGAGAAAACAGTCTGAGTCGCCTGCTGCTGCTGTGATGACTCACAGCCTGAACACCAGGTGTCTGTGTGTGTGTGTGTGTTTTCACTGTCTGTGTGTGTGTTTCACTGTGTGTGTGTGTGTTTCACTGTGTGTGTGTGTGTTTCACTGTCTGTGTGTGTGTGTGTTTCACTGTGTGGTGTGTGTGTGTTTCACTGTGTGTGTGTGTGTGTGTGTTTCACTGTGTGTGTGTGTGTGTGTTTCACTGTCTGTGGTGTGTGTGTGTTTCACTGGTGTGTGTGTGTTTGTTTCACTGTGTGTGTGTGTGTGTGTGTGTGTTTCACTGTGTGTGTGGTGTGTGTGTGTGTTTCACTGGTGTGTGTGTGTGTGTGTGTGTTGTGTGTGTGTTGTTTCACTGTGTGTGTGTGTGTTTCACTGTGTGTGTGTGTGTGTGTGTGTGTGTTTCACTGTGTGTGTGTGTGTGTTTGTTTTGTGTGTCTGTGTCTCTCTGTGTGTGCGTGTGTGTGTGTGTGTGTGTTGTGTGTGTTGTGTGTGTGTGTGAGTGTGTTTCACTGTGTGTGTGTGTGTGTGTGTGTGTGTTTCACTGTGTGTGTGTGTGTGTGTGTGTGTGTGTGTGTGTGTTTCACTGTGTGTGGTGTGTGTGTTTCACTGTGTGTGTGGTGTGTGTGTGTGTTTCACTGTGTGTGTGTGTGTGTGTGTGTGTTTCACTGTGTGTGTGTGTGTGTGTGCTGTGTGTGTGTGTTGTGTTTCACTGTGTGTGTGTGTGTGTGTGTGTGTGTTTCACTGTGTGTGTGTGTGTGTGTCTGTGTGTGTGTGTTGTGTTCACTGTGTGTGTGTGTGTGTGTGTTTCACTGTCTGTGTGTGTGTGTGTGTTTCACTGTGTGTGTGTGTGTGTTTCACTGTCTGTGTGTGTGTGTGTTTCACTGTGTGTGTGTGTGTGTGTGTGTGTGAGTGTGTTTCACTGTGTGTGTGTGTGTGTGTGTGTGTTTCACTGTGTGTGTGTGTGTTTCACTGTGTGTGTGTGTGTGTGTGTGTGTGTTTCACTGTGTGTGTGTGTGTGTGTGTGTGTGTGTGTGTGTTTCACTGTGTGTGTGTGTGGTGTGTGTTTCACTGTGTGTGTGTGTGTGTGTTGTGTGTGTGTGTGTTTCACTGTGTGTGTGTGTGTGTGTGTGTGTTTCACTGTGTGTGTGTGTGTGTGTGTCTGTGTGTGTGGTGTGTGTTTCACTGTGTGTGTGTGTGTGTGTGTGTGTGTTTCACTGTGTGTGTGTGTGTGTTTTCTGTGTGTGTGTGTGTGTTTCACTGTGTGTGTGTGTGTGTGTGTGTGTTTCACTGTCTGTGTGTGTGTGTGTGTGTTTCACTGTGTTGTGTGTGTGTTTCACTGTGTGTGTGTGTGTGTGTGTTTCACTGTGTGTGTGTGTGTGTGTGTGTGAGTGTGTTTCACTGTGTGTGTGTGTGTGTGTGTGTGTGTGTGGAGTGTGTTTCACTGTGTGTGTGGTGTGTGTTTTCAGTGTGTCTGTGTGTGTGTGTGTAGATGTGTGTGTGTTCATGTGTGTGTGTGTGTTGTAGGGTGTGTGTGTTGTGTGTGTGTTTCAGTGTGTGTGTGTGTGTTTCATGTGTGTGTGTGTGTGTGTGTGTGTCTGTGTGTTGTGTGTTTCACTGTGTGTGTGTGTGTTGTGTGTGTGTGTGTGTGGTGTGGTGTGTTTCACTGTGTTTTGTGTGTGTGTTTCAGTGTGTTCTGTGTGTTTTGTGTTCAGATGTGTTGTGTGTGTGTAGATATGTGTGTGGTTGTGTGTGTTGTAAATGTGTGTGTGTGTGTGTGTGTTTCAGTGTGTGTGTGTGTTTCAGTGTGTGTGTGTTGTGTGTGTGTGTGTGTGTGTGTTTCACTGTGTGTTGTGGTGTGTGGTGTGTGTGTGTTCACTGTGTGTGTGGTGTTTCGTTTGTGTGTGTGTGTCACTGTGTGTTGTGTGTGTGTGTGTGTGTTGTCACTGTGTGTGTGTTGTGTAGTGTGTTTGCAGTGGTGTTTCACTGTGTGTGTGTGTTTCACTGTCTGTGTGTGTGTGTGTGTTTCACTGTGTGTGTGTGTGTGTGTTGTGTGTGAGTGTGTTTCACTGTGTGTGGTGTTGTGATGTGTGTTCGTGTGTGTGTGTATATGTGTGTGTGTGTGTGTTGTGTGTGTTCAGTGTGGTGTGTGTGTTTCAGTGTGTGTGTGTGTGTGTGTTGTGTGTGTGTAGATGTGTGTGTGTGTGTGTGTTTCAGTGTGTGTGTGTGTGTTTCAGTGTGTGTGTGTGTGTGTGTGTGTGTAGATGTGTGTGTGTGTTGTGTAGATGTGTGTGTGTGTGTAGTGTGTGTGTGTGTGTGTGTGGTAGATGTGTGTTGTGTGTGTGTAGATGTGTGTGTGTGTGTGTGTAGATGTGTGTGTGTGTGTAGATGTGTGTGTGTGTGGTGTGTGTGTGTGTTGAGATGTGTGTGTGTGTGTAGATGTGTGTGTGTGTGTGTGTGTGTGTGTGTGTAGATGTGTGTGTGTGTGTGTAGATGTGTGTGTGTGTGTGTAGATGTGTTGTGTGTGTGTGTAGATGTGTGTGTGTGTGTGTGTGTAGATGTGTGTGTGTGTGTAGATGTGTGTGTATGTGTAGATGTGTGTGTGTGTGTGTAGATGTGTGTGTGTGTGTGTGTGTGTAGATGTGTGTGTGTGTGTGTAGATGTGTGTGTGTGTGTGTAGATGTGTGTGTGTGTGTGTGTAGATGTGTGTGTGTGTGTAGATGTGTGTGTGTGTGTGTGTGTGTAGATGTGTGTGTGTGTGTGTATGTGTAGATGTGTGTGTGTGTGTAGGTGTGTGTGTGTGTGTGTGTATGTGTAGATGTGTGTGTGTGTGTGTAGATGTGTGTGTGTGTGTAGATGTGTGTGTGTGTGTATGTGTAGATGTGTGTGTGTGTGTAGGTGTGTGTGTGTGTGTGTAGATGTGTGTGTGTGTGTATTGTGTAGATGTGTGTGTGTGTGTAGGTGTGTGTGTGTGTGTTGGCTTCAGAACCAGAACCAGGATCTGGATCGGGTCCATCTGCTGCTCTGAGCTGCAGAGAAACTGATAAAACTTATGATTTTTATTGGCAGATTTCTGATTTCAGATTATTTTAAATCTGAAGTTTCTCCAGCCTGAAACGTTTCAGGATGAATTCATGAATCTTCATCAGTTCACATTCATTCCTGAATCATTGATGCTGCAGCATCAGTTCAACCTGCTTCACTTCCTGAAGACTAAACAACTATAGACACAAAACAGCAGAACCATTCGATCCGGGTTCTGGTTCTGGATTCCGCCTGAGGTTCTTAACCCGGTCCGACCGAACCCCAGGGGTCCGGTGGGTCGGTCTCAGGGCGGAGCCTCCGCCGCCCAGGTAAAGACACGCCTACGTCATGATGACGCTGCGCTTTGCCGTCACTACTGCAGAGGATCAGTTACATCGCTCAGCCAATCAGAGCTGAGGAGGAGCCTGATTGGAGGAGCTTCACTCTCAGCTGGGATTTGAACTTGTGTCTTTATTTACTTCAGCAAAACTCACAGTTTTTACCAAACTCTGTATCTTTCTGTCTTCTAAATCTGCTCCTTAGTCGCATCTTTTCGGGTTGGTGCTGCCTCTAGTGGTGAGGGGAGGTAACACAGCTAGTATAATTACATTACTAAATCAGAATATCTTTATTATTTATTATTAGTTTTTCATTCTCTTAAGAATGTAGAGCTAATTAAATGATCGAGACCTTAAAGTGGTTCCAGTTTCTCTCCAGTTCCAACCTGGTGAAACATTTTAAATACTTTGTGTCGTTCCTGGACAGTCAGATCAACTTCACTGAAAACACTGACTATGTTTAGAAGAATTGTCCTCAGAGTCTCTACCTTTAAGAAGACTTGGAGACATAGAGGTGAAACAACTAGACTCTAGATGTTTCACCTCTATGTCTTGGATTTGGGGGAAACCATCATATTTCCTTCATCACTACAGACGGTTCATTGAAGGCGCATATGAAACTGGTGGGTTTGGTACCTCAGAAAGGTTAAGACCCTCTGGTCTAGAGGTTAAAGGTCACCAGGGAGCTCCACAGCTTTAATAAGTTGTTTCATATTTAAGGATGAACCATCGTCTCCTCCTCCTCCTCTGCTGATGGTTGCCGTGGGAACTGATGCTTTACCTCCATGCTGAGGCTGAAAGGTGGAGAGTTTTCCTCTGGTTTGTGATGCTGCGTGATGCTGAGGTCAAAGGTCGATTTGTGTCTGGATGATTAACGTTGAATCTTCCTGATGTTTGGTCGGCGCCGCTTCTTTTCTCTCCTGTCCCACTTCCTGCTGCCGCCTGCAGGCAGAGCGCAGCGACATTATGGTCCCGATTCTGCTCGGATGAACAAACTGAACCAGACTGGTTCTGTTTGCTGACCCAGCAGAGTTACAGGAACCAGCTCCCCCTGCTGGTTGGACTGTGCTGGTTCTGCTGGTGACCCGGTTCTGACCCAGATTCAGCTTCAGGGACAGACTGTGTTCAAATAAATTAATTCAACGGAAACAGAAAAAACTCACATTTCCCTGTAAAGACGTTTCTGTGATTTTATTTTATAAAACTCTTCAGCCGTGTTGAGAGAAAAGTTTCTCAGAACTGAATGAAACTCTCAGCATCACGAGTCACATGGTCAGCAGGATGTTACTGCTGGAGGAAACCACAAAGAAGACGACAGGAAGTGGTTAGAAACATCTGTAGTTTTAGTTCCTTTAATGTTTTTGGTGATTTTGACTGAGCGCAGCAACCTGCTGCCACCTGGTGGAGGCTGCAGGTAGTGCAGCTGAAGGTAATTGGATAAAAACATAAAAATATATAGTTTTCAGAATAAATGTGACTCATTTATTTACAGTAAAGGTTATTGATCAGACGGATTATTTGGTCCTGTTGATAATTTCTATGTAAATCAACCTGCTCACATTTGATTTCTGATGCAAACACACCAGCAGGTCAAAGGTCAGAGTCATGAACAGATTACAGAGCATCTCATAGTGAATCTTGTTGTGGAGGTTAAAGAAAAGCAGAATCTGTTTTAGTTATTTTATTCTCTGTGAATTTAGTCAGTTTTTCATTTTATTATGGGCTGTTTGATAGTTTCTGATTATTTATTTGTTTTATTTCTTTAGCTCCAGTTTCTGATTTCACTTTCAGCAGAAACGAGTTTCTGTTTCTGATTCGCCTCCAGGATTTTTCTTCATGCTGTTTCCATGGAAACCAACTTTTAATAAGACGAAAACCTTTGCATCATGTTTTAGTTAAATCAGAGTCCTTCACTTTAACACTTGCATTTTTTCTTCTATCAATATTTTCCTGGTTTTTTGTCGGTTCTGTGGTTCTGATCCGGGTTTCATTAGTTACTTCAAACTGTTTTCTGGTGTTTATTTAACTCCTGATTAACATTAACATGAATATGACAAAAAAAGCCATGAATTTAAAATCAGACATTTATGTTTCATGAGGTTTTTATTGATAACCTGCTGCTCCGGTTCCTGGTTCCAGTCCGGTTCCTGGTTCCAGTCCAGTTCCTGGTTCCAGTCCGGTTCCGTCCGGTTCCTGGTTCCTGGTTCAGTCCGGTTCCTGGTTCCAGTCCGGTTCCTGGTTCCTGGTTCCAGTCCGGTTCCTGGTTCCAGTCCGGTTCCTGGTTCCTGGTTCCAGTCCGGTTCCTGGTTCCAGTCCGGTTCCAGGTTCCTGGTTCCAGTCCGGTTCCTGGTTCAAGTCCGGTTCCTGGTTCCAGTCCGGTTCCAGGTTCCGGTTCCTGGTTCTGTTCCAGTCCGGTTCCTGGTTCCAGTCCGGTTCCTGGTTCCTGGTTCACAGTCCGGTTCCTGGTTCCAGTCCGGTTCCTGGTTCCAGTCCGGTTCCTGGTTCCTGTCCGGTTCCTGGTTCCTGGTTCCAGTCCGGTTCCTGGTTCCAGTCCGGTTCCTGGTTCCAGTCCGGTCCTGGTTCCTGGTTCCAGTCCGGTTCCTGGTTCCAGTCCGGTTCCTGGTTCCGTCCAGTCGGTTCGTTCCAGTCCGGTTCCTGTCTGGTTCCAGTCCGGTTCCTGGTTCCAGTCCGGTTCCTGGTTCCACGTCGGTTCCAGTCCGTGTTCCTGGTTCCACGTCCGGTTCCGTGGTTCCTGGTTCCATGTCCGGTTCCTGGTTCCAGTCCGGTTCCTGGTTCCAGTCGTTCCGGTTCCATGGTTCCTGGTTCCAGTCCGGTTCCTGGTTCCAGTCCGGTTCCTGGTTCCAGTCCGGTTCCTGGTTCCAGTCCGGTTCCTGGTTCCTGTTCCAGTCCGTTCGGTTCCATCTGGTTCCTGGTTCCAGTCCGGTTCCAGGTTCCAGTCCGTTCCTGGTTCCAGTCCGGTTCCTGGTTCCTGGTTCCAGTCCGGTTCCTGGTTCCTGGTTTCCAGTCCGGTTCCAGGTTCCAGTCCGGTTCCAGGTTCCATGTTCCAGGTTCCTGGGTTCCAGTCCGGTTCCTGGTTCCTGGTTCCAGTCCGGTTCCTGGTTCCAGTCCAGTTCCTGGTTCCAGTCCGGTTCCTGGTTCCAGTCCGGTTCCTGGTTCCAGTCCGGTTCCTGGTTCCTGGTTCCAGTCCGTTCCTGGTTCCTGGTTCCAGTCCGGTTTTCTCCATCTGAACCGGATTAGAATCTGGTTCTGGATCCGGTTTTACTCAGCAGATTAATCGTAAACAGTAAAACGTCTGAATTGATGCCACAGGAAGCCAGAGGTAGTTTTAGTTTCCAAAATAAAAGCCCAGCAGAACGGAGGCGCCTGATTGGTTCCCGGAGGCTGCAGGTGTTGTCTGGAGCTGCTCGTCGTTTTCTGACCTTCACAGCTTCGCCGCCTGCCTGAGATGGTTGTCATGACAACGTGGCAGCTCACTGATTGGCTGGGAGCGTGAGGAGCAGAAGAGAGGTGTGTGTGTGTGTGTGTGTGTGTGTGTGTGTGTGTGTGTGTGTGTGTGTGTGTGTGTGTGTGTGTGTGTGAGATCGATGAAGCTTTGAGCCTGACACACCTGGCAGGAATCGGGCTGATCTGATTGGCTGTCGATGTGATGAAGAGGAGCCAATCAGCAGCTCGTTTCCAGACGACCTTCAGGTCGGAGCTGAAGGGTTTGAATCGGATCGTCTCCAGGTTTTTACCTGGAGCGAAACAGGAACTTTTCTGATCAAACGGGTCAGGAAAGGTTCTGGTGATCCGGGTCCACGTCATGATTCCTCCTCTGACCCGCCGGGTTTCAGTCGATTTCATCAAACTGAGCAGAAGATGAAGTTTGTGACGCTGAGACGGATCAACCTTTATTCCTTAAATTGACGGTTTATTTAAATGTTGTGTGTTTCAGCCTGGCGCTGCACCCAGAGCGCCTCCTGGTGGCCACAGGCCAGGTGGGCAGGGACCCGTATGTGTGTGTGTGGGACTCGCTCACCACACACACAGTCAGCCTGCTGAGGGACGGACACACACACGGCATCGCCTGCCTGGGCTTCAGCGCCGACGGACAGGTCACACACACACACACACACACTGAGACACACACACACTGAGACACACACACACACATGACACACACACACACACTGACACACACACACACTGAGACACACACACACTGAGACACACACACACTGAGACACACACACACACAGACACACACACACACACTGACACACACACACACTGAGACACACACACACTGAGACACACACACACACTGGACACACACACACACTGAGACACACACACACACAGACACACACACACACTGAACACACACACACACTGAGACACACACACACCTGACACACACCACACACTGACACACACACACACTGAGACACACACACACACAGACACACACACACACACTGAACACACACACACTGAGACACACACACACTGAACACACACACACCACTGACACACACACACACTGAGACACACACACCACACACACACTACACACACTGACACACACACACACTGAGACACACACACACACTGAGACACACACACACACACTGACACACACACACACTGAACACACACACACTGAGACACACACACACACACTGACACACACACACACACTGAGACACACACACACACACTGACACACACACACACTGAGACAACACACACACACTGACACACACACACACTGACACACACACACACTGAGACACACACACACACACACACACACACACACGAGACACACACACACACACACAACACACACACACACTGAGACACACACACACTGACACACACACACACACGACACACACACACACACAACACACACTGAGACACACACAGAGACACCACACACACACACACTGAACACCACACACACACACATGAGATACACACACACACTGAGAACACACACACACTGAGAACACACACACACTGAGACACACACACACACTGAACACACACACACAACACACAACACACACTGAGACACACACACACTGAGACACACACACACTGAGACACACACACACAAGACACACACAACACTGACACACACACACACACACACGACACACACACTACACACACACACACCACAACTGACACACACACACACACACACACACACACAACACACACACACACACACACACACAGAGACACACACACACACACACACTGAGACACACACACACAGAGACACAACACACACGACACACACACACACTGAGACACACACACACACGAGACACACACAACACGACACACAACACACACACACACACACACAACCTCTCTCTGCAGTCAGACTTGATGATAAACCTGAACTCTGATTGATCACCAACTGGATTTATGAGTATTTTATTGTTCTGGTTCGGTTCCGGCTGTTTGGGTCGGAGGGAAACAGATGAAGCAGCAGGAAACGGTTCTGATCCAGAAAAGGTTTTAATCTGGAGATGAATGTTCTTCATCATCCTGACACAGTTCCGGTTCTGGTCCAGCAGACGGGAAGCTGCTGGACCAGAACCGGATCCAGGAAACTCAGAACCTTCTGGGTTTTGCTCTTCTTGACCGGATGAAACGACTGAGAGAAGAAAACGTTCCGGTTCCCTCATACTGGTTTGGGACCAGAACCACCAACTGGACCAACTGAAGACGAATCTGACCCCCAGCTTGGTGTCCTAACCTGACCTTTGACCTTCAGCTAAAGAATAATTGATTAATAACTAATCAATAAAAATATCAGTTTGTTTCTTTAAATCACACCTGAAATCATTTTCAGCTCCATAGAGGTCAAAGGTCATTTTATCCTCTTCATAAGTTATTAACAGTTTTATTCTGAATCTGGTTGATTCTCTTGCTGTGTGTGTGTGTCTCAGTGTGTGTGTTGTGTGTGTGTGTCTCAGTGTGTGTGTGTGTGTGTGTGTGTGTCTCAGTGTGTGTGTGTGTGTCTCAGTGTGTGTGTGTGTGTCTCAGTGTGTGTGTGTGTGTCTCAGTGTGTGTGTGTGTGTGTCTCGTGTGTGTGTGTTTTGTCAGTGTGTGTGTGTGTGTCTCAGTGTGTGTGTGTGTGTGTGTCTCAGTGTGTGTGTGTGTGTGTCTCAGTGTGTGTGTGTGTGCTCAGTGTGTGTGTGTGTCTCAGTGTGTGTGTGTGTCTCAGTGTGTGTGTGTCTCAGTGTGTGGTGTGTCTCAGTGTGTGTGTGTGTCTCAGTGTGTGTGTGTGTCTCAGTGTGTGTGTGTCTCAGTGTGTGTGTGTCTCAGTGTGTGTGTGTCTCAGTGTGTGTGTGTCTCAGTGTGTGTGTGTCTCAGTGTGTGTGTGTCTCAGTGTGTTGTGTGTGTTCTCAGTGTGTGTGTGTCGGTGGTTGTCTCTGTGTGTGTGTGTGTCTCAGTGTGTGTGTGTGTTCTGTTGTTGTGTGCTCAGTGTGTGTGTGTGTCTCAGTGTGTGTGTGTGAGGAAGCAGCTCTGGTTCTGACCCAGCTGAACTTGTCCTGGTCTCTGTTTCTCTGCAGCTGTTGGTGTCGGTCGGGTTGGACGCCAAGAACTCGGTTTGTATCTGGGAGTGGAGGAAGGGGAAGATCCTGGCCTCAGCCAGCGGACACTCGGACCGGGTAGGAGCGTCTGAAGGTTCTGGTGTTCTGATGGGTTCTGGTGGGTTCTGATGGGTTCTGGTGGGTTCTGATGGGTTCTGGTGGGTTTGAGGTGTGGGTTCTGAGGTTGGGTTTATGTGATGGGTTCTGGTGGGTTCTGATGGGTTCTGATGGGTTCTGGTGGGTTCTGATGGGTTCTGGTGGGTTCTGGTGGGTTCTGGTGGGTTCTGGTGGGTTATGATGGGTTCTGATGGGTTATGATGGGTTCTGGTGGGTTCTGATGGGTTCTGATGGGTTATGATGGGTTCTGGTGGGTTCTGATGGGTTCTGGTGGGTTCTGGTGGGTTCTGGTGGGTTCTGATGGGTTCTGGTGGGTTCTGATGGGTTCTGGTGGGTTCTGGTGGGTTCTGATGGGTTCTGGTGGGTTATGATGGGTTCTGATGGGTTATGATGGATTCTGGTGGGTTCTGATGGGTTCTGATGGGTTATGATGGGTTCTGGTGGGTTCTGATGGGTTCTGGTGGGTTCTGATGGGTTCTGATGGGTTATGATGGGTTCTGGTGGGTTCTGATGGGTTCTGGTGGGTTCTGGTGGGTTCTGGTGGGTTCTGGTGGGTTCTGATGGGTTCTGGTGGGTTCTGGTGGGTTCTGAAGGGTTCTGGTGGGTTCTGGTGTTTTCTAACTGCGTCTCTGTCTCTGCAGATCTTTGACGTTTGCTGGGATCCGTTTCAGCAGAACCGCCTGGTGAGCTGTGGGGTCAAACACATCAAGGTGAGACCCTGACAGGTTCTGGTTCTGATCTCAGAGTCGAACTGGGACCGGTTTAGCCCCGCCCCCAAACGTGACCTCACCTGCAGTTACCACCGTCTGACCCCAGAGGGCAGCACTGAGGCAGTTTCTGACCAAAAACTGCAGAAATAAAGAAATTTACATGAAAACGAGACATAAAAATAAAACCTGAAGAACAAATTTATGGAGTTTAAATTATATTAAATAGCTGTATTTAGATAAACTTCCCACAATCCTTTGCTGCATCCCTGTCACATGACCAACTCCTAAACAGCATCAGTTATCAGTATCAGCCCAGTTTTATGTTTCGGCCGATAGCGACGTTACTGTGTCTGTAGTTTGAAATGATTTTAAAGTTAAAAGCTTCCTGGAGCAGCGGTTCTGTTGGACCCGGTAGTTCTGGTCGCTGTGTGGGAACGCGCTGACGCCGAAGCGCGGGATCTTCGGGAAGACGGGCGACCTGCAGACCATCCTGTGTGTGGCGGCGGCTAAAGATGGCGTCACGTTCTCTGGCGCGCTCAACGGAGACATGTACGTGTGGAAAGGCCCGGCGCTGCTGAGGACGGTCCGGTCGGCCCACGGGGTGAGCGGCCCGTCGCCATGGAGACGATGAGTCCCAAACATTGAGGACTTAGTTGTCCTGAACGTTTCCTGCAGGCCGGAATCTTCAGCCTGTTCGCCTGTGAGGAAGGATTCGCCACCGGAGGAAGAGACGGATGCATCCGGCTCTGGGACGGAGACTTCAAACCCGTCACCAAGATCGACCTGAGGGAGGCGGAGCAGGGATACAAGGGTAACTACAGGGAGCAAACTACAGGGGACAAACTACAGGGAGCAAACTACAGGGGACAAACTACAGGGGACAAACTACGGGGACAAACAAGGACAAAATACAGGGACAAACTACAGGGGACAAACTACGGGAACAAACTACAGGGAGCAAACTACAGGGGACAAACTACAGGAGCAAACTACAGGACAAACTACAGGGACAAAACTACGGGGAACAAACTACAGGGAGCAAACTACAGGGACAAACTAGAGCAAACTACAGGGGACAAACACAGGACAATACGGGAAACAAACTACAGGGAGCAAACTACAGGGGACAAAATACGGGAAACAAACTACAGGGAGCAAACTACGGGGGACAAACTACAGGGAGCAAACTACAGGGGACAAACTACAGGGGACAAAATACGGGAAACAAACTACAGGGAGCAAACTACAGGGGACAAACTACAGGGGACAAAATACGGGAAACAAACTACAGGGAGCAAACTACAGGGGACAAACTACAGGGAGCAAACTACAGGGGACAAACTACAGGGGACAAAATACGGGAAACAAACTACAGGGAGCAAACTACAGGGGACAAAATACGGGAAACAAACTACAGGGAGCAAACTACGGGGGACAAACTACAGGGGACAAACTACAGGGGACAAAATACGGGAAACAAACTACAGGGAGCAAACTACGGGGGACAAAATATGGGGGACAAACTACAGGGGAAAAACTACAGGGTAACTACAGGGGACAAAATACGGGGGACAAACTACAGGGAGCAAACTACGGGGGACAAACTACAGGGTAACTACAGGGGACAAACTACAGGGGACAAACTACGGGAAACAAACTACAGGGGACAAACTACAGGGGACAAGCTACAGGGTAACTACAGGGGACAAACTACAGGGGACAAACTACAGAAGACAAGCTACAGGGTAACTACAGGGGACAAACTACAGGGATCAAACTACAGGGGACAAACTACAGGGGACAAACTACAGGGAAACTACAGGGGACAAACTACAGGGAAACTACAGGGGACAAACTACAGGGGACAAACTACAGGGGACAAAATACGGGAAACAAACTACAGGGAGCAAACTACGGGGGACAAACTACAGGGGACAAAATACGGGAAACAATCTACAGGGAGCAACCAGGAAAACTACAGGGGACAAACTACAGGGGACAAACTACAGGGGACAAAATACGGGAAACAAACTACAGGGGACAAACTACAGGGGACAAGCTACAGGGTAACTACAGGGAGCAAACTACAGGGAGCAAACTACAGGGGACAAACTACAGGGGACAAACTACAGGGGACAAAATAGGGAAACAAACTACAGGGAGCAAACTACAGGGGACAAACTACAGGGGACAAAATACGGGAAACAAACTACAGGGAGCAAACTACGGGGGACAAACTACAGGGAGCAAACTACGGGGGACAAACTACAGGGACAAACTACAGGGAGCAAACTACGGGGGACAAACTACAGGGAGCAAACTACAGGGGACAAACTACAGGGGACAGACTACAGGGAGCAAAGTACAGGGAGTAAACTACAGGGGACAGACTACAGGGAGCAAAGTACAGGGAGTAAACTACAGGGGACAAACTACAGGGAGCAAACTACAGGGAGCAAACTACAGGGGACAAACTACAGGGAGCAAACTGCAGGGAGCAAACTACAGGGAGCAAACTACGGGGGACAAACTACATGGAGCAAACTACAGGGTACAAAATACAGGGAGCAAACTACAGGGGACAAACTACGGGGACAAACTACAGGGGACAAACTACAGAAACCCCCCACAGAGAAACAATCCACATAGAACAGAAATCATGAGGAAATGACTGAACATAAATTTCTTTCAGTCGATTTTAACTTTATCATAAAAGTTAATCTCATATATTTTCCTGGTTTGGTTGTGATTACTGAACTCGGTTCTGGTCCGGTTTCCTCTTCTTCCTCCTGGTTCTGGTCCGGTTTCCTCCTCATCCTCCTGGTTCTGGTCCGGTTTCCTCTTCTTCCTCCTGGTTCTGGTCCGGTTTCCTCCTGGTTCTGGTCCGGTTTCCTCTTCTTCCTCCTGGTTCTGGTCCGGTTTCCTCCTCTTCCTCCCGGTCCGGTCCGGTCCGGTACAGGTCTGTCCATCCGGAGCGTCTGCTGGCGAGCCGACCGGATCCTGGCAGGAACTCAGGACAGCGAGATCTTTGAGGTGAGGAGGAACCGGAAACACGGAGTGAACAAACTGTAGCCCTTAATGCAAATCTACCAGCAGCAGGTTCATGTGTTCATGTGTCCATGTGTCCATGTGTCCATGTGTTCATGTGTTCATCCATGTGTTCATGTGTCCATGTGTTCATCCATGTGTTCATGTGTCCATGTGTTCATGTGTCCATGTGTTCATGTGTCCATGTGTTCATTGGTGTTCATCCATGTGTTCATGTGTCCATGTGTTCATCCATGTGTTCCTGTGTCCATGTGTTCATCCATGTGTTCATGTGTTCATGTGTCCATATGTTCATGTGTCCATGTGGTTCATGTGTCCATGTGTTCATGTGTCCATGTGTTCATCCATGTGTTCATGTGTCCATGTGTTCATCCATGTGTTTCATGTGCCCATGTGTCCATGTGTTCATGTGTTCATCCATGTGTCCATGTGTTCATCCATGTGTCATGTGTTCATCCATGTGTTCATGTGTCCATGTGTTCATGTGTCCATGTGTTCATGTGTTCATGTGTCCATGTGTTCATCTGTGTTCTGTCCATGTGTTCATCCATGTGTTCATGTGTCCCATGTGTTCAGTGTGTCCATGTGTTCATGTGTCCATGTGTCCATGTGTTCCCATGTGTTCATGTGTCCATGTGTTCATCCATGTGTTCATGTGTCATGTGTTCATCCATGTATGTGTCATTGTGTCCATGTGTTCATGTGTCCATGTGTTCATGTGTCCATGTGTTCATACCATGTGTCCATGTGTTCATGTCCATTGTTATGTGTCCATGTGTTCATGTGTTCATGTGTCCATTGTTCATCCATGTGTCCATGTGTTCAGTCGTGTCCATGTGTCATCATGTGTTCTGTGTCCATGTGTTCATAGTGTTCATGTGTCCATGTGTTCATGTATGGTTATCCATGTGTTCATGTGTCCATGTGTTCAGTCCATGTGTTTCTTGTGTTTCCATGTGTCATTCATGTGTTCATTGTGTCCATGTGTTCATGTGTTCCATGTGTTTTCCATGTGTTCATGCAGTGTTCATGTGCATGTCCATGTGTTATCCATGTTCAGTGTCCATTGTATGTTGTGTTCATCCATGTGTTCATGTGTCCATATGTTCTTTTATCGTGTTCATGTGTCATGTTCATGTGTCCATGTTTCATCATTCCATGTGTCTTCATGTGTCCATGTGTCCATATGTTCATGTGTCCATGTGTTCATGTGTCATGTTTCATGTGTCCATCCATGTGTCTCATGTGTCTGTGTCCATTGTTTCATGTGTCCATGTGTTCCATGTGTTCAGTGTCCATGTGTGTTTCATGGTCCTATGTGTTCATGTGTCCATGTTTACCATGTGTCCATGTGTTCCATCCATGTGTTCATGTGTCCATATGTTCATGTGCCATGTGTTCATGTGCCATGTGTTCATTGTCCATGTGTTCATGTGTTCACCTGTGTCCATTGTGTTCATGTGTCCATGTGTTCATGTGTAGTCCATAGTGTTCTGTGTCATGTTCATGTCCATTGTTGTTCCATGTGTCCATGTGTTCATGTTCCATGTGTTCATGTGTTCAGTGTCCATGTGTCGTTCCATGGTTGTCATGTGTTCATGTGTCCATGTGTTCATCCATGTGTTCATGTGTCCATGTGTTCATCCATGTGTTCATGTGTTCATCCATGTTCATGTGTCCATGTGTTCATGCCATGTGTTCCATGTGTTCATCCATTGTCATGTGTCCATGTGATCATGGGTCCCATGTGTTATCATGTCCTTGCATGTGTTCATGTCCATGTGTCATTCCATGTGTCATGTGTCCATAGTGTTCATGTGTTCATGTGTTCACATGTGTTCATGTGTCCATGTGTTATCCATGTGTTCATGTGTTCATCATGTGTTCCATGTGTCATGTGTCCATGTGTTCTCATCCATGTGTTCATGTGTCCATGTGTTCATGTTCCATGTGTCCATGTGTTCATGTGTCCATGTGTTCATGCATGTTCCATTGTGTTCATGTGTCCATGTGTTCATGTGTCCATGTGTTCATGTGCCATGTGTTCAGTCATGTGTCATGTGTTCATCCATGTGTTCATGTGTCCATGTGTTCATGTGTTCCATGTGTTCACATGTGTCCATGTGTTCATCCATGTGTCATGTGTTCACATGTGATTCATAGTCATGTGTTCATTGTCCATGTGTTCATGTGTCCATGTGTTCATGTGTCCATGTGTTCATCCATGTGTTCATGTGTCCATGTGTTCATGTGTCCATGTGTTCTCATGTGTTCATGTGTCCATGTGTTCATGTGTCCATGTGTTCATCCATAGTGTCCATGTGTTCACCATGTGTTCATTTCCATGTGTTCCATGTGTTCATCCATGTGTTCATGTGCCATGTGTCCATGTGTTCATCATGTGTTCCATGTGTCATGTGTTCATCCATGTGTCCATGTGTTCATCCATGTGTTTCATGTGTCCATGTGTTCATGTGTCCATGTGTTCATCATTGTTCCATGTGTTCCATGTGTTCATGTGTCTCATGTGTTTCATATGCCATGTGTTCATGTGTTCATGTGTCATGTGTCAGTGTTTCAGTGTCCATGGTGTTCATGTGTTCATGTGTCCATGTGTTCATGTGTTCATGTGTTCATCATGTGTTTCATGTGTCCATGTGTTCATCCATTGTTCATGTTCATGTGTCATCCATGTGTTCATGTGTCCATGTGTTCCATGTGTCCATGTGTTCATCCATGTGTTCATGTGTCCATGTGTTCATCATGTGTCCATGTGTTCATCCATGTGTTCATGTGTCCATGTGTCACATGTGTTCCATGTGCCATGTGTTCATCCATGTGTTCATGTGTCCATAGTGTTCCATGTGTCATGTCCATGTGTTCAGGTCCATGTGTCTCATGTGTTCCATGTGTCCATGTGTTCATGTGTCCATATGTTCATGTGTTCATGTGTCATGTGTTCATGTGTCCATGTGTTCATGTGTCCATGTGTTCATGTGTCCTGTTCATGTGTCCATGTGTTCATGTGTTCATGTGTTCATGTTCCATGTGTTCATCCATGTGTTCATGTGTCCATGTGTTCATGTGTTCACATGTGTTCATCCATGTGATGTCCATGTGTTCATCCATGTGTTCATGTGTCCATGTGTTCATGTGTCCATGTGTTCATGTTCACCATGTGTCATGTGTATTCATGTGAGTTCCCATCTGTGTTCATGTGTTCACATGTGTCCATGTGTCGTCCATGTGTTCATGTGTCCATGTGTTCATGTGTAGTCCATGTGTTCATGTCATGTGTTCCATGTGTTCATGTGTTCATGTGTCCATAGTGTTCATGTGTCCATGTGTTCATGTGTTCATGTGTCCATGTGTTCCATGTGTTCATGTGTCCATGTGTTCATCCATGTGTTCATTGTTTCCATGTGTTCATCTGTGTTCATGTGTCCATTGTTTCATCCATGTGTTCATGTGTTCATCATGTGTTCATTGCCATGTGTCATCCATGTGTCCATGTGTTCATCCATGTGTTCATGTGTCCATGTGTTCATGTGCCATGTGTTCAGTCCATGTGTTTCATGTGTCCATGTGTCATTGTTCATGTGTCCATGTGTTCATGTGTCCATTCATTGTCCATGTGTTCATGTGTCCATGTGTTTCATGTTGTCCATGTGTTCATGTGTTCATCATGTGTCATCATGTGTTCATGTGTCCATGTGTTCATGTGTCCATGTGTTCATCCATGTGTTCATGTTCCATGTGTCTCCATGTGTTTCATGTGTCCATGTGTTCATCCATGTGTTCATGTGTCCATGTGTTATCCATGTGTTCATGTGCCCATGTGTTCATCCATGTGTCCATGTGTTCATCCATGTGTTCATGTGTCCATGTGTTCATGTGTCATCATGTGTCATGTGTCCATGTTCATGTGTCCATGTGTTCATGTGTCCATGTGTCATGTGTTCATCCATGTGTTCCATGTGTTCATGTGCCATGTGTTCATGTGTCCATGTGTTCATGTGTCCATGTGTTCATGTGTTCATCATGTGTTCATGTGTCCATGTGTTCATCCATGTGTTCATGTGTCCATGTGTTCATCCATGTGTTCATGTGTCCATGTGTTCATCCATGTGTTCATGTGCCCATGTGTTCATCCATGTGTCCATGTGTTCATCCATGTGTTCATGTGTCCATGTGTTCATGTGTCCATCCATGTGTCCATGTGTCCATGTGTTCATGTGTCCATGTGTTCATGTGTCCATGTGTTCATGTGTCCATGTGTTCATGTGTCCATGTGTCATGGTTCATGTGTTCATGTGTTTATGTGTTCATGTGTTTGTGTCCATGTGTTCATGTGTCCATGTGTTCATGTGTCCATGTGTTCATGTGTCCATGTGTTCATCCATGTGTTCATGTGTCCATATGTTCATGTGCCCATGTGTTCATCCATGTGTTCATGTGTCCATGTGTACATATGTTCATGTGTCCATGTGTTCATGTGTCCATCCATGTGTCCATGTGTTCATGTGTCCATGTGTCCATGTGTTCATGTGTTCATCCATGTGTTCATGTGTCCATGTGTTCATCCATGTGTCCATGTGTTCATCCATGTGTTCATGTGTCCATATGTTCATGTGCCCATGTGTTCATGTGTCCATATGTTCATGTGTCCATGTGTTCATGTGTCCATGTGTTCATGTGTCCATGTGTCCATGTGTTCATGTGTTTGTGTCCATGTGTCCATGTGTTCATGTGTTTGTGTCCATGTGTTCATGTGTTCATGTGTCCATGTGTTCATGTGTTTGTGTCCATGTGTCCATGTGTTCATGTGTCCATGTGTTCATGTGTCCATGTGTCCATCCATGTGTCCATCCATGTGTTCATGTGTCCATATGTCCATGTGTCCATGTGTTCATGTGTCCATGTGTCCATCCATGTGTTCATGTGTTCATGTGTCCATGTGTCCATGTGTTCATGTGTCCATGTGTTCATGTGTCCATCCATGTGTTCATGTGTCCATGTGTTCATGTGTTCATGTGTCCATGTGTCCATGTATTCATGTGTCCATGTGTTCATCCATGTGTCCATGTGTTCATGTGTCCATGTGTTCATGTGTCCATGTGTTCATGTGTCCATGTGTTCATGTGTTCATGTGTTCATGTGTTCATCAGGTGATGGTGCGTGAGCGCGACCAGCCGCTGCTCGTCATGCAGGGTCACAGCGACGGTGAACTCTGGGCTCTGGACGTTCATCCCAAAAAACCTCTGGCTGTAACCGGCAGCGACGACGGATCAGTCAGGTGGGAAACGGAGCCACACTGGGAGCCGCCCAGTGGCTCCAGCACCGCACTGGTTACAGTATGACCTGAAATTCACCGCACTGGTTACAGTATGACCCGAAATTCAGGCTGACAAACACATGAAGGTTCATATGAAGGTGAAAACATCAAAACTAAAGAAATGAGAGAAAATACAGCATGAGAAAAATAACTGTATACATTTATTAGAGATGATGCTCAACGTTCCACCAGTAAAGGTTCAGCTGTGAGTGTTTAACCTGAACCAGTGGAGAACCACACCAAGCTGAGTTGTGTGTGTTGTGTGTGTGTGTGTGGTGTGGTGTGGGCTGTGTGTGTGTGTCTGTGTGTGTGTGTCTGTGTGTGTGTGTGTCTGTGTGTGTGTGTCTGTGTGTGTGTGTGTGTGTTGTGTGTGTGTCTGTGTCTTGTTGTGTGTCTGGTTTTGTGTGTCTGTGTGTGTGTGTGTGTGTGTCTGCGTGTGTGTGTGTCTGCGTGTGTGTGTGTCTGTGTGTGTGTCTGTGTCTGTGTGTGTGTGTCTGTGTGTGTTGTGTTGTGTGTGTGTGTGTCTGTGTGTGTGTGTGTGTGTGTTGTGTGTCTGTGTGTGTGTCTGTGTGTGTGTGTGTTGTGTTGTGTGTGCTGTTGTCTGTGTTGTGTGTGTGTGTGTGTGTGTCTGTGTGTGTGTGTGTGTGTGTGTGTGTCAGGTTGTGGAGCCTGGCCGACCACGCCCTCATCGCGCGCTGCAACATGGAGGCGGCGGTCCGCAGCGTGGCGTTCAGCCTGGACGGCTCCCAGTTGGCTCTGGGGATGAAGGACGGATCCTTCACTGTGCTGAGAGTCAGGTGAGCCAGACGCTGTGGCCCCAACCGGCCCGACCCGGACCGGATGCTAATGTTTACCCTGTGATGCTAACCCGATGCTAATGTTTACACTGTGATGCTAACCGAATGCTAATGTTTACCCTGTGATGCTAACCCGATGCTAATGTTTACACTGTGATGCTAACCGAATTCTAATGTTTACCCTGTGATGCTAACCGGATGCTAATGTTTACACTGTGATGCTAACCAGATGCTAATGTTTACACTGTGATGCTAACCGGATACTAATGTTTACACTGTGATGCTAATGTTTACCCTGTGATGCTAACCGGATGCTAATGTTTACACTGTGATGCTAATGTTTACCCTGTGATGCTAACCGGATGCAAATGTTTACACTGTGATGCTAACCGGATGCTAATGTTTACCCTGTGATCCTAACCGGATGCTAATGTTTATCCCGTGATGCTAACCCGATGCTAATGTTAACCCTGTGATGCTAACCAGATGCTAATGTTTACCCAGTGATGCTAACTGGATACTAATGTTTACCAGGTGATACCAGCCAGATATTAATGTTTACCCTGCGATTCTAACCAAATGCTAATTTTTACCCTGTGATGCTAAATTAAGAGGCTGCACAGTGGCGCAGTTGGTAGAGCTGTTGCCTTGCAGCAAGAAGGTTCTGGGTTCGATTCCCGGCCCCGGTCTTTCTGCGTGGAGTTTGCATGTTCTCCCTGTGCATGGTGGGTTTTCTCCAGGTACTCCTGTTTCCTCCCACAGTCCAAAAACATGGCTGTCAGGTTAATTGGTCTGTCTAAATTGTCCCTAGGTGTGAGTGTGTGCGCATGGTTGTCTGTCCTGTGTGTCTCTGTGTTTCCTGCGACAGACTGTCCACCTGTCCAGGTGACCCCACCTCTCACCTGGAATGTTTGCTGGAGAGGCAGCAGCGCCTCCTGACCCAACTAGGGACAAGGGTATTAAGGAAATGGATGGATGGATGGATGCTAAATTAATGCTAATGGTTACCCTGTGATGCTAACCGGATGCTAATGTTTATCCCGTGATGCTAACCGGATGCTCCGCCCACTCAGGGACATGACGGAGGTCGTCCACATCAAGGACAGGAAGGAGGTGATCCATGAGATGAAGTTCTCTCCAGACGGGGCGTATCTGGCTGTCGGCTCCAACGACGGCCTGGTGGACGTTTACGCCGTCGCCCAGAGATACAAGAAGGTCAGGAAGTGATGCTGCACAGACAGACAGAGACGATACAGAAATATAAAAACCAACCAGACAACTGTAAAAAGATTCAAATTCATGCAGCGCAGTTTAATGTCCAGTTATGTTGTTCAGCTTTGTCAGATGGTAAATCGTTTTCTACTGGAGGAAACCCAGCTGTGGCTGAATCCCTGACTGGCAGCCATCTTTCCTCTGACTGGTTCCAGGTGGGAGAATGCAGTAAATCCACCAGTTTCATCACACACCTGGACTGGACTGTGGACGGGAAGATCCTGCAGAGCAACGACGGAGCCGGAGAGCGACTCTTCTACCGGATGCCCAGTGAGTCTGGACAGAGTAAAGACTCGATCGATCAGAGTCTGTAGGGTTTGATCCGTCCGTCTCTACTTCACACCGATCGATCAGGTTCCGAGTCGTTTCTTCCCGCAGATGAAAGTCAGCCGATCTCTTTCTGTCTGGTTTCCATGGGTGATGGTTATTGTTTGTTTCCATGGCAACAGCAGCATTTGTGGAGCTCTGCTTTTTCCTGCCTCCTGCAGTGGGGAAACCCATCACCAACGAGGAGGTTAAAGGTCAGCGCTGGGCCTCCTGGAGCAGCGTCCTGGGGTCGGAGGTCAGCGGCATCTGGCCAAAGTACTCCGACTCGACGGTCGTCAACGCGGTGGACGCCAACCTGTCGGCCGGCGTCCTGGTGTCCGGGGACGACCTGGGCCTGGTGAAGCTGTACCGCTTCCCCTGCCAGCGCAAAGGTGGGCTGCTGCTCTGCCTGCGGCTTCGCTTCGCTTTGTTTCGCTTGGCTTCGTTTGGCTTCGTTTGGCTTCGTTTCGCTTGGCTTCGTTTCGCTTCGTTTCGTTTGGCTTCGTTTCGCTTGGCTTCGTTTCGTTTGGCTTCGTTTCGCTTGGCTTGGCTTCGTTTCGCTTGGCTTGGCTTCGTTTGTTTGGCTTCGTTTCGCTTGGCTTGGCTTCGTTTCGCTTGGCTTGGCTTCGTTTCGTTTGGCTTCGTTTCGCTTGGCTTCGTTTCGTTTGGCTTCGTTTCACTTGGCTTCGTTTCGTTTCGTTTGGCTTCGTTTCGCTTCCTTCGTTTCGTTTCGCTTGGCTTCGTTTTGCTAGGCTTCGTTTGGCTTCGCTTCGTTTCGTTTGGCTTCGTTTCGCTTCGCTTCGTTTCGTTTCGCTTGGCTTCCTTACGCTAGGCTTCGTTTCGCTTGGCTTCGTTTCGTTTGGCTTCGTTTCGCTTCGTTTTGTTTCGTTTCGCTTCGTTTCGCTTGGCTTCGCTTGGCTTCGTTTCACTTCGTTTCGTTTTGCTTCGTTTTGCTTCGTTTCGTTTTGCTTCGTTTCGCTTCGTTTTGCTTCGTTTCGTTTGGCTTCGATTCGCTTGGCTTCGTTTCGCTTTGTTTCGTTTCGCTTCGTTTCGTTTTGCTTCGTTTCGCTTCGTATTGCTTCGTTTCGTTTTGCTTCGTTTTGCTTCGTTTCGTTTGGCTTCGTTTCGCTTGGCTTGGCTTCGTTTGGCTTCGTTTCGTTTGGCTTCGTTTCGTTTGGCTTCGTTTCGCTTCGTTTCATTTGGCTTCGTTTCGCTTGGCTTCGTTTCGCTTCGTTTCGTTTGGCTTCGTTTCGCTTGGCTTCGTTTCGCTTCGTTTCGTTTGGCTTCGTTTCACTAGGCTTCGTTTCGCTTCCTTCGTTTCGTTTCGCTTGGCTTCGTTTCGCTAGGCTTCGTTTCGCTTCGCTTCGTTTCGCTTGGCTTCCTTACGCTAGGCTTCGCTTCGCTTCGTTTTGTTTCGTTTCGCTTCGTTTCGCTTGGCTTCGTTTCGCTTCGTTTCGTTTTGCTTCGTTTCGCTTCGTTTTGCTTCGTTTCGTTTTGCTTCGTTTTGCTTCGTTTCGTTTTGCTTCGTTTCGATTCGTTTTGCTTCGTTTCGTTTGGCTTCGATTCGCTTGGCTTCGTTTCGCTTTGTTTCGATTCGTTTCGTTTTGCTTCGTTTCGCTTGGCTTAGTTTCACTTCGTTTCGCTTGGCTTCGTTTCGCTTGGCTTCGTTTCGCTTTGTTTCGTTTCGCTTCGTTTTGCTTCGTTTCGCTTGGCTTAGTTTCACTTCGTTTCGTTTGGCTTCGTTTCGCGTCCTTCGTTTCGTTTCGTTTGGCTTCGTTTCGCTAGGCTTCGTTTCGCTTCGTTTCGCTTGGCTTCCTTACGCTAGGCTTCGTTTCGCTAGGCTTCGTTTCGTTTCGCTTGGCTTCCATACGCTAGGCTTCGTTTCGCTTGGCTTCGTTTCGCTTCGTTTGGCTTCGTTTCGCTTGGCTTCGTTTCGCTTCGTTTTGTTTCGTTTCGCTTCGTTTCGCTTGGCTTCGTTTCACTTCGTTTCGTTTTGCTTCGTTTCGCTTCGTTTTGCTTCGTTTCGTTTTGCTTCGTTTCGCTTCGTTTTGCTTCGTTTCGCTTGGCTTCGATTCGCTTGGCTTCGTTTCGCTTTGTTTCGTTTCGCTTCGTTTCGTTTTGCTTCGTTTCGCTTCGTATTGCTTCGTTTCGTTTTGCTTCGTTTCGCTTCGTTTTGCTTCGTTTCGTTTGGCTTCGTTTCGCTTGGCTTGGCTTCGTTTCGCTTCGTTTGGCTTCGTTTCGCTTGGCTTCGTTTCGCTTTGTTTCATTTGGCTTCGTTTCGCTTGGCTTCGTTTCGCTTCGTTTCGTTTGGCTTCGTTTCGCTTGGCTTCGTTTCGCTTCGTTTGGCTTCGTTTCACTAGGCTTCGTTTCGCTTCCTTCGTTTCGTTTCGCTTGGCTTCGTTTCGCTAGGCTTCGTTTCGCTTCGCTTCGTTTCGCTTGGCTTCCTTACGCTAGGCTTCGTTTCGCTTCGTTTTGTTTCGTTTCGCTTCGTTTCGCTTGGCTTCGCTTGGCTTGGCTTCGTTTCGCTTCGTTTCATTTTGCTTCGTTTCGCTTCGTTTTGCTTCGTTTCGTTTTGCTTCGTTTCGATTCGTTTTGCTTCGTTTCGTTTCGCTTGGCTTCGATTCGCTTCGTTTCGCTTGGCTTCGTTTCGCTTCGCTTCGTTTCGATTCGCTTCGTTTTGCTTCGTTTCGCTTGGCTTAGTTTCACTTCGTTTCGCTTGGCTTCGTTTCGCTTCGTTTCGCTTGGCTTAGTTTCACTTCGTTTCGCTTGGCTTCGTTTCGCTTCGTTTCGCTTGGCTTCGTTTCGCTAGGCTTCGTTTCGCTTGGCTTCGTTTCGCTTGGCTTCCTTACGCTAGGCTTCGTTTCGCTTCGTTTTGTTTCGTTTCGCTTCGTTTCGCTTGGCTTCGCTTGGCTTGGCTTCGTTTCGCTTCGTTTCGTTTTGCTTCGTTTCGCTTCGTTTTGCTTCGTTTCGTTTTGCTTCGTTTCGATTCATTTTGCTTCGTTTCGTTTCGCTTGGCTTCGATTCGCTTCGTTTCGCTTGGCTTCGTTTCGCTTGGCTTCGTTTCGCTTCGCTTCGTTTCGTTTCGCTTCGTTTTGCTTCGTTTCGCTTGGCTTAGTTTCACTTCGTTTCGCTTGGCTTCGATTCGCTTTGTTTCGCTTGGCTTCGATTCGCTTGGCTTCGTTTCGCTTTGTTTCGTTTCGTTTCGCTTCGTTTTGCTTCGTTTCGCTTGGCTTAGTTTCACTTCGTTTCGCTTGGCTTCGTTTCGCTTCGTTTCGCTTGGCTTAGTTTCACTTCGTTTCGCTTGGCTTCGTTTCGCTAGGCTTCGTTTCGCTTGGCTTCGTTTCGCTTGGCTTCCTTACGCTAGGCTTCGTTTCGCTTCGTTTTGTTTCGTTTCGCTTCGTTTCGCTTGGCTTCGCTTGGCTTGGCTTCGTTTCGCTTCGTTTCGTTTTGCTTCGTTTCGCTTCGTTTTGCTTCGTTTCGTTTTGCTTCGTTTCGATTCATTTTGCTTCGTTTCGTTTCGCTTGGCTTCGATTCGCTTCGTTTCGCTTGGCTTCGTTTCGCTTCGCTTCGTTTCGTTTCGCTTCGTTTTGCTTCGTTTCGCTTGGCTTAGTTTCACTTCGTTTCGCTTGGCTTCGATTCGCTTTGTTTCGCTTGGCTTCGATTCGCTTGGCTTCGTTTCGCTTTGTTTCGTTTCGTTTCGCTTCGTTTTGCTTCGTTTCGCTTGGCTTAGTTTCACTTCGTTTCGCTTGGCTTCGTTTCGCTTCGCTTCGTTTCGTTTCTGCTTCGTTTCGCTTCGTTTCTCTCTCAACAATCTGCCTCTCGTTTGCCTCCAAGGAGCCAAATTCAAGAAGTACCCGGGCCACTCGGCGCACGTCACCAATGTCCGCTGGGCCAGCGACCTGCAGAGCGTCCTGACCACCGGCGGCGCCGACCACGCCCTCTTCCAGTGGCGCTTCCTGCCGGAGGACGCGGCGGGCGGAGCGCCGGACGGAAACACAGCAGGTGGGACCGGAAGGACAAACCACCTGATCGCTCCTCACTTCCTCCAAGATCCGACAGGATCCATCATCCTGGGAGTTTTAACAATTACGGAACATTTTCAGAGCTTTGCATCACCATGGTTACTCAGAAAACATATGAATGTGAAACATGTCTGGGTTTGGTTCTGGATGTAGTGTGAGGAAAACCCAGTTCTTCAGAAAACGATTCTGTGAGCAGAACTTCAGAAGAACGTTTGGCCCACAGGGGGCGCTGGTCGCGTTCTTAGGGAGTTTATTTATCGCCAACTGGCTGTTTTCATTGTTCCATTTAGACGTTCGGGTCGGTTCTGTTTGGAACTGGGCCTTTACATGAGTTCTGACGGACCGCACCGGGTCAGGTTCTGTCTGACCCGGTAGAACTCTGAGGTCGATGTGAAGCAGGAGAGGAACCAGAACCTGATCAGATCAGAGCAGTAAAACTGAAACAAAATGTCCAGAAAGTTTTCCAGATTTTCAGTAATTTGAACGGATTTTACTTGGATTTATTTACTGATTCAGATCCAGTTGATCTGATGTGAACCAGTTTAAACCAGTTCAGTCATGGAAACCATGGAGACGTTCAGACAGGATGCTACTTCTCTGATGCCATCAGTTACTGTGATAACCAACCCAAACTAGTCCTGTCTAATGGAACATGATGTCACTGAAACCTGCACAGAGGTCAAAGGTGAAGCCACTCAGAGAATCCGTGTCTCTTTGTTTGTCCCTCAGAGAGTCTCGGCGACTCCAACAGCGAAGAGTCGGACAGCGACGCCTCCGACGTCCCGGAGCTCGACTCCGACATCGAACAGGAAACGCAGATAAACTACGAGCGGCAGGTGAGAATCTGACCCGACCTCTGACCCTTGACCCTGACCTGACCCAACCCGATCTGACCTGCAGAGAAAGCGCTGCTGCACGGATCCTCCATCAGCTCACCTGCAGGAAGCAGCTGCTGCTGCAGCTCTGTGACTGCAGCAATGCCACAGCCCGTTACCCCCTGATGCTAACCAGATGCTAATATTTACCCGGTGATGCTAACCGGATGCTAATGTTTACCCTGTGATGCTAACCAGATGCTAATATTTACCCGGTGATGCTAACCAGATGCTAATGTTTACCCGGTGATGCTAACCGGATGCTAATGTTTACCCTGTGATGCTAACCAGATGCTAATATTTACCCGGTGATGCTAACCAGATGCTAATGTTTACCCGGTGATGCTAACCGGATGCTAATGTTTACCCTGTGATGCTGACCAGATGCTAATATTTACCCGGTGATGCTAACCAGATGCTAATGTTTACCAGGTTATGCTAACCAGATGCTAATGTTTACCCTGTGATGCTAACCGGATGCTAATGTTTACCCCGTGATGCTAACCGGATGCTAATGTTTACCCTGTGATGCTAACCGGATGTTAATGTTTACCCTGTGATGCTAACCAGATGCTAATATTTACCCGGTGATGCTAACCAGATGCTAATGTTTATCCCGTGATGCTAACCCGATGCTAATGTTTACCCCCTGATGCTAACCGGATGCTAATGTTAAGCCTGTGATGCTAACCGGATGCTAATGTTTACCCCGTGATGCTAATGTTTACCCCCTGATGCTAACCGGATGCTAATGTTAAGCCTGTGATGCTAACCGGATGCTAATGTTTACCCCGTGATGCTAACCGGATGCTGTGTTTGTGCTGCTGCAGGTCTATAAGGAGGATCTGCCTCAGCTCCAGCAGCAGAGCAGAGAGAAGAAGCAGCAGGTTGGATCCCTGAAGAGGCAGAGCGGACCGGACCAGGGTCTGCGCCTGCAGTTTGTTCACGGGTACGTTACCATGGAGACGGGCTGCAGTCTGACATCGGGATTATTAATCTGGAATAAATCCTGTTTCTGATCCACATCACAAACTTGGATTAAACATTCCTGTCATTAGATGGAAAAACGGCCCAGTCAAAGTGTGTGGCCTCTACGCTGTGTGTGTGTCCAGTTACCGTGGTTACGACTGCAGGAACAACCTGTTCTACGCCCAGAGCGGTGAGGTCGTCTACCATGTGGCCGCGGTGGGCGTGGTTTACAACCGGCAGCTGCACAGCCAGCGGTTCTACCTCGGCCACGACGACGACATCCTGAGCCTCAGCATCCACCCGCTGAAGGACTACGCCGCTACGGGACAGGTGGACAGAGACACACAGAGACAGAGACAGAGACACACAGAGACAGAGAGACAGAGACAGAGACACACAGAGACAGAGACAGAGACACACAGAGACAGAGACACAGAGACAGAGACACACAGAGACAGAGACACAGAGAGACACAGAGACAGAGACACACAGAGACAGAGACACACAGAGACAGAGACACACAGAGACAGAGACAGACAGAGACAGAGACACAGAGACACACAGAGACAGAGACACACAGAGACACAGAGACAGAGTCACACAGAGACAGAGACACAGAGACACACAGAGACAGAGACACAGAGACAGAGACACACAGAGACAGAGACACAGAGACACACAGAGACAGAGACACAGAGACAGAGACACACAGAGACAGAGACACAGAGACACACAGAGACAGAGACACATAGAGACAGAGACACAGAGACACACAGAGACAGAGACACAGAGACAGAGACACACAGAGACAGAGACACACAGAGACAGAGACACAGAGACAGAGACACACAGAGACAGAGACACACAGAGACAGAGACACATAGAGACAGAGACACACAGAGACAGAGACAGAGACACACAGAGACAGAGACACAGAGACAGAGACACACAGAGACAGAGACACAGAGAGACACAGAGACAGAGACACACAGAGACAGAGACACACAGAGACAGAGACACAGAGACAGAGAGACAGAGACACACAGAGACAGAGACACAGAGACAGAGAGACACAGAGACAGAGACACAGAGAGACACAGAGACAGAGACACACAGAGACAGAGACACACAGAGACAGAGACACAGAGACAGAGACACACAGAGACAGAGAGACACAAATAGTCAGATTCTTCCAGAGTCTTTCTGAACACGTTGTTTCTTTCTGCTGCTTCGTTCTTCCAGGTGTTGGTTTTAGTTTCATCTGCTGGTTTTGAGATTTTTCTCTTAAATCTGAATTAAATTTAATCATTAATGCTTGAAATGTGACAGTTTGTAAACTAGTCAGGAAGCCATAAGTATGACTGTCAGGTCGGCCCGATGAGGGATGGAGAAGCTTTGCAGGTTGTAAACGCTGACCGGTCCAGAATAACGGATCCAGACTGTCCGGTCCTGATGGTCCGGTCCTGATGGTCTGGTCCAGACTGACTGGTTCAGACTCACTGGTTCAGACTCACTGGTTCAGACTAACCGTCCTGTTGTCTGTCTGTCCTCAGGTGGGCAGAGACCCGGCCGTCCATGTCTGGGACGTCCAGACCCTGAAGTGTCTGTCCCTGCTGAGGGGTCAGCACCAGAGAGGCGTCTGCGCTCTTGACTTCTCAGGTAAAGATTAAAGTTTTATTACTAAAAATCATAAGAAATGATCTGATTTCTCTGTGAAATCATTTAAAACTGTTCATTTAGGAATAATTCACCTGTTCCTGACCTGCTGTGTCAGTAAACTCCCTCTTCCTCCAGTTTAAACACGATTTATTTCTGGATGTTAATATTTCTTTAATCTTATTTTTATGTGAGGCAGAGCTGGATGTCTCAGGATGTAAAGCAATGAAACCATCTGAGACTCAGTTGTTCTTCATGTTGGAAAAGCAGATTATTTTCTAACTGTCAGAGATCTGAGCTGACCCGTCTGAAGCTCCTGTGACCTCTGACCCTCGGCCTCCTCCAGATGATCCGCTCTCTGTTTGTCCCTCCAGCCGATGGAAAGACTCTGGTTTCTGTTGGAGTCGATGACGAACATTCAATCGTCGTTTGGGACTGGAAACGAGGAGAGAAGCTGGCAACAGCCCGGTACGGAAAACCTGTCAAAACAAAATAACTGAAAAACTGCTGGAAACCTGACAAAATGTAAAATAAACCTCAGAAACAGGATTAAAGTCTTTAGTTCTGCTAATTGGTTTTTCTTGCTCACTTCAGAACCTCCTGTTAGTCAGATAAATGCTTTAAATAATTCTGCTTATGATTATAAATAACTCTGAATGTGTTTTATAAAGATATAAATAAACTGGGACTGTTTTTGGAAACCTGCTGAAAGTTATTTATAAATCTGGTTTTTATTTTTAGAGAAAACTCGTTTATTTTTTTATTTCTTCCTGTTTCTGTCATCAAGTCAAACAGCATCTTGATCAGTTCTGACACAAACTGTCTGGTTCTGGTTCTGAACCTCTGATTTAATCTGATAAAAGACATTAAGAAACAGAGGACATGAGGACATGAGGACATGTTCTGACTCGTCCGTCTGTTTCAGGGGACAGAAGGACAAAATCTTTGTGGTGAAATGTAACCCAGTGATGATGGACAGACTGGTGACTGTGGGGATCAAACACATCCGGTTCTGGCAGCATGCAGGTCTCACACACACACACACACACACACACACACACACACACCACACACACACACACACACACACACACACACACACACAGAGACAGACACACACACACACAAACAGACACACACACAGAGA